>LPNX010985772.1:980-54966 GCA_001517045.1 Pseudotsuga menziesii
GTCTAGGTCGCGGGATTCGGGCTGACAGCGGCGGTCGGAGCGCGACTGTGTTATGAACAGGCGCGGTCGGATCGCGACTGTGGACTGAAAAAACGCGGTCGGGCCGCAGTTGCGGAAGAAAAAAGTGCGGTTTTCGGCGGCCGAAAACGACAGCCAAAAGTACAGTACGAAAAAAAAAAAAATTTAAAAAAGACAGCGGAGTCGCCAAAACTGTAGCTAGGGTTTTCACCCTAGCTTGTGCGAATGAGCACCTACTAAGGAATCTGGAATCCTTAGTAGCAGTTCAATGATTGTATATGAATTAAATAAAGATAAACTGAAACAAAGACTAATCTAAATACGTTCTTGAAGCTAAAGCAGTAAAAAGTAAATAACATGAAGCAAAAATTGTAAAGGAATGAATAATGATTTTTTATTGATGTTACCTCCAATGAGGAGGTTGGTGGAGTCCGTTGCGCTGGTCCGATGTCGGTGGCTTTGAGCTCCAAGCTGCTTCTTCTCCTTCTCCGATGGTGGAAATGGGCCAAAAGAGTTCTCAATGGTGAAAGTAGCTTGATGGTAAGCTAGGGTTTCGAGAATAATTTCGGCAGAGGCAGGATGCTTATGATTGTGGATTTTTGAAATGAGGGGTCTCCACCACTTATTTTAAGTTTTTTAGTGGTGGAGTGTTGGCCCATGGTTTTGGAAACCATGTGGTTTAGGGCAGCTTGTTTAGGGTTTTTTCCTCCTTTTCCTCATTATTTTATATTTTTTCTTCCCTTTTGGGGATTTTGCTATTTTAGAGGAATTTTGGACATTTTTGGAGGAAAAGGGGATTTTTTGGCCTTTTGGAGGCATTTTAGGCCTTTTGGAGGCTTTTTAGATGGTTTTATGGCCTTTTAGAGGCATTTTAGGCCTTTTGGAGGCTTTTAGTGGGATTTTCAGGGAAATATGGTAGGCAAATGGACAAATGAGCCATGTAGTGGGGTAGATGAAGTAGTTAACCATTTTTGGGTGTTAACAGTCACCTTGACTTTCCATGACCAAATGATTCACAATTGTCTTTTAGATTCAGGAGCCTCTCACAATTTGATGCCAAAAGCTGTAATGGAAGCCCTGGGCCTCAGTATCACTAAACCTTACCATGACCTATATGCCTTTGACTCCCGAGCTGTGAAGTGTTTAGGAGTAATTAAAGACATGGTTGTTAGTCTTGCTCAGTTGCCCATGAAAAGTGTAATAATGGATGTTGTGGTAGCAGAAATCACACCAAAGTTTGGCTTACTTCTGTCTAGGTCATGGGCTAAGAAGGTTGGGGGAACTTTACAGATGGACCTCTCTTATGCCACTATTCCTGTATTTGGTGGAGAAAATAGAAGACTATATAGAGAGCTGCAGTTTGCTTGCTTAGTCACAGATGATAAAAACCCCACTAATCATCCCCTATATGCTGTCGATAAAGACCTCAGAACTTGCATGTTAAATTTCAGTGATGAGGATAATTCTGTTGGTCTGTTACAAGTAGAAAAAGATCAGCCAATAAAACACAATAGAGAGGAAGAAGATGTACTGTGGCAGTTGTATTTTGACGGATCCTCATGCAAAGAGGGTGCTGGAGCTAGAATCCTGCTCATTTCTCCTGGAGGTGAAACAGTGAAACTCATGTATAAGCTGGAGTTTGTTACCACTAACAATACTGCTGAGTATGAAGCTCTGGTACTGGGACTGAAAGCTGCTAAAGACTTAGGCATTCAACAAATTGTTGCATTTGGCGACTCTGAATTGTTTGTTCAGCAGGTGAAGAACAACTATCAAGTAAAACAGGGTTTGCTGAAAATATACCAGAATGAGGTATGGGATATGCTTGAAAACTATTTTGTAGCATTTAATATCACTCATATTCCAAGGAATCATAATGAGACTGCAGACTCATTAGCTTTGGCTGCCACACACTTCAGAATTCCTAAAACCACTCAGCTGAGATATCCCATAGAGGTGAGGTACAGACCATGTGTACCTGATAATGTAAAGCACTGGAGGGTATTTGAAGATGACATTGAAATCAAAAAATTTCTTGAGCTTACAGATGAGTTTACTAATGCCCAAATTGATCAAGAAGAAGATGAAGGGGCTGAACAGTTAGATGAGTTTGCTGAAAATGAGTCTGCTGAAAATGAGTTTGCTGAAGATGAAATTGCAGGTCATAAAATTATTGAGTTGAAGAGCAACTTCATCCCGAAAGGTTTAGTACCTTTAGAAAGAATTTTTTCCAAGGATGATACACCTTCAAAGCCAGTGGTTCAATCTTCAGAAGACAATGTAGTGGGCTGCAATATTGGTTCAGCAGAACACCCAAAAATGGTAAAAATGTCGAAATCTCTGATAGCTGAACAAAGAAATAGGTATATCAAGATTTTCAAAGAACATGTAGATGTGTTTGCCTGTTCTTATGAATAACTATGAACCTATGATACAGCAATCTTTCAGCATAAGGTCCCTTTGAAGCCTAATGTTAAACCTTTCTGACAGAAACTAAGAAGGATCAATCCAGCTTTGTTTCCTATGATTGAAAAGGAAGTGAAGAAGCTGTTGGATGCAAAGATAATAGTGCCTCTCAGGTACTCTTACTGGGTTGCTAACCTAGTTCCTGTCAGAAAAAAGAACGGGGAAATTAGATTATGTGTTGACTTCAAAAATCTGAATAGATCATCATTAAAGGACAACTATCCTCTTCCTAAGATCGAACGGTATTGCAGCAAGTGGTTGGAGCTCAGAGGATATATATGGTGGATGGTTTCTCAGGGTACAATCAGATTGCCATGCACCCTGATGACAAGGAAAAGAAAGCCTTTACAACCCCCTGGGGGACATTCATGTATGACAAGATGCCTTTTGGCCTGATGAATGCTGGAGCAACATTTCAGAGAGCAATGGACATTGCATTTGTTGGAGAAAAAGATAAGTTGGTGGTTATCTATCTAGATGATATTACTGTATTCTCAAAATCTGATGATGAACACTTGAAGCATTTAAGATAAACCTTCCAAAAATGCAGAAAATTTGGTTTGTCTCTAAATCACAAGAAATCACATTTTGATGTGCAAGAGGGTAAATTACTTGGTCACTTGGTGTCTGCTGATGGCATCAGAATAGATCCTGAAAGAGTGAAAGCTATACTGAAGATTAGTTTACCAAGGAGTAAAAAAGATGTTCAATCATTCATTGGCAAAATTAATTTTCTATGGTGGTTCATTCCCAATTTTGCTGAGACTATTAAATAGATCACAACCATGCTAAAGAAGGACTAGGAAATCAGGTGGATTGTTGAGGCAAAGGCTGCATTTGAGAAAATCAAGGTAGCTCTTACTGAAGCACCTGTATTGGTAAGTCTTGATTTTACCAAAGAATTTCTTACTTTTTCATTTGCATCAGAAGACACAATTGCAGCAGTCTTACTTCAGAAAAATAAAGAAGGATTGGAACAGCCTATTGTCTTTTTCAGTAAAACTCTTAGGGATTCTGAGCTGAAGTACAGTATATTGGAAAAACAGGCTTATGCTCTGGTGAAGGCTTTAAAATTTTTTAGAATTTATGTCCTGCATTCAAAAGTAATTTTTTTTGTACCTAATTCTGCTGTAAAAGATGTCTTAACACAGCCTGATAGTGAGGGTAAAAGAGGCAAATGGATTGCAAAGATCATGGAGTATGATGTGGAGATTAGACCCACCAAGCTTGTTAAAGGACAAGGTTTAGACAAGTTGTTGGCTGATTCAAATTGTCAGGCTCTAGGACTGTATGTCATGGCTGAAGAAATAGCTCAAGAAGAAGATCAAGCAGCACTAAAGAAAGAGAAGATCATGGATTTCTACTCAGCATCTACCTGGTATGCAGACATAGTCTTTTTCCTGTTGTTTTTACAATGTCCTGATCATTTGGACAGGAAGGCTGCCAGATATTTGAAACTCAAAGCTACCAAGTATTGTTTAGTAGAAGATCAATTGTTCTGGAAAGATCCAGGGGGTATCTTGCTCAGGTGTCTAGATCAATCTGAAATAGGAGAGGTGATTTCAGAATCTCATGAAGGTGCCTGTGGAGGACACAAGTACTGGAATGCAACAGCCTACAAAATTTTGCGAGCTAGATATTATTGGCCATCCTTGTTCACAGATGTTTACCAGTAGGTAAGAGCTTGCATTCCTTGTCAGAAATTTGCTGGTAAGCAGAAATTATTGTCTTTGCCTTTGAAACCTATTGCATTCAATGCCCCTTTTCAGTAATGGGGTCTGGAATTTATTGGAGAAATCAATCCAGCATCTTCAGGACAGCATCATTGGATCCTGACTGCAACAGATTTTTTCACAAAATGGGTGGAAGCCATTCCCACAAGGAATGTTAGAGACAAAGTAATCATGGATTTTATTGAAGAAAACATCCTGAGTCGATTTGGTTGTCCACGGAGATTAGTAACAGACAATGCCAAGGCATTCAAGTCCAAGGCAATGGTGGCCTTTTGTGAAAAAAATGGCCTCATTCTGAAGCACTCAACTCCCTATTATCCTCAAGGCAATGGTCAAGCTGAATCCTCCAATAAGAACATTATTCAGAGCATCAAGAAACTGCTAAAGCATAACAAAAGGTCTTGGGATTCAATGTTGAAGTATGCATTGTGGGCAGATAGGATTACAGTGAAACAGGCAATTGGTACTTCTCCATTTCAGCTAGTTTATGGTACAGAAGCAGTTTTCCCTATTCAGCTAGGGATTCCAGTGATGAAATTCCTCCAGAATTCTCAAGAGGAACCAAATGATATGCAGAGGAGAGTCTTTGAAATGATAGAGTTACAGCAAGATAGAGAGAAGGTGGAGGAAAAAGCTCAGCTATGCAGAGCCAAGATTAAAAACAGGTTTGACAGGAACATTAAAGAAAATACTTTCTCAGAAGGTGAGATGGTTTTAAGGTGGGATGCAAGAAAAGAGCAAAAGGGTAAGCATGGTAAGTTTGATAATCTTTGGTTTGGCCCTTTTCTGGTATCAAAAGTGTTAGAGAACAATACTTTTATCTTGCAGTCCTTGGAAGGTGAGGAATTGTCCAGCTCTGTTAATGGGCGATTCCTCAAGCATTTCTACAATTTATAAGAGCATTTTCACTGATCATTGTACATACCAGTGAGTGAATCATAATAATACTCCATATCCCAATGGAATTTTTGCAGACAGGTAGATAGAAGACAGAAGGCATTGGTCTACAGGTTCTTGAAGCCTCACAGGGAGGACTTCATCCCGCAGCTGGAGCTAGATGTTAAATCAGTAATTTGTTTCTTCAATTTTGGTTTGATTTGATTTTTTCTTTCAAGTTATTCATTTAATTTATTTTGATTTTTCCTCCTTTAGGAAATTTTGTTTAGTGTTTACATGAAATTTTGAGCCTGCTTTTGAAAATTTTAGTTTTAATCCATAGGTTTGTTTTTTGGTTAAAGGGTTTTGAAAGTCATTTTATCAGATAATGGACTCCTATAGCATACTCTGAGTTTGTCATGCATAATCATTATCCTAACAGTTTTTAAACTCCACACAAAATGCCCAAAAGCTGAAAAACCGCGAGAAAATAGCACTAGAATTATTCTTGTAGTGCTGGGGTAAAAAAATACCAAAGCCGTGCTACAAGAATATCGCGACCTTCATTTTTACCGATTTTCTAGCAAAATTTTGTCACGATTTCAAACGCTGAATGACTAATCCCATGCTGTGAGTTGTTTGCTACGTGTGAGCTCCAAAGTTATCATGATTCCAAGTGGTTCTAGGTCGTGAAGCAAATCGTGGCTATCATTACTCCTAATGCGGTTTGGTTCGACAAGTGGCCGCGTAATTCAGTCTAATGTGACATGAATTGTCATTTGCATGCACTATCAAAGATGAAGGAGTTCATGGGGTAACCATAACTGCTGAAAAGCCGGATTGTGTCACTGCAGAACAAAGGCAAGGTTATTAAGGCTGCACGGGAAATTAGGGCTCTTTAATTTCGCCACTTGCAGTAAAATTGATTGTTGAAGGACATCTGTACATTCGATAAGAAGAACTTGATAACTCAGGGCATGATTTTAAACCACTTTAGTCAATCAATTAACAGGTATTTCATGATAAACCCATATATCTGCAAATTTGGGGTTTTCCCGGCAGGCTTCGTTTTATCAAAATTGATCGATGTAAATGTCAAAATGTGCTATCAAATGAAAATTCATCCAAGGAAGTAGGTGCCTGGGACATGTTGAGATGCTCTGTTAAGGGGAAGACTGAAAATTAGCTTATTATTGGACTATGCATTTGTTGAAGTTTCAAAGAGGCTGCGTCGAAAAATGTGTATGTCATGAGGATTTAAATATCAACACTGCTGCTGGTGCAACATAAGAGAAAATATCTGGACTTTTAAGACAATATGAAGACCTAGACAGCCTAAACACTTAGTTTTCACTGCATGATTAAAAGCTGATCAATCGGTCTTGAGTTCAAGATTGAAATAAGAAATGAACAGAGTATAAGATTATCATCCTTGTCTTTTGAGCACAAGGTTCCTGTCTGCAGTTTAAGGAGAGTCCCTTGTCTGAATGAATAATGTACATGATACCTAGTTTCCTTAACAATACAGAAGGAACTGAATATTTAAGGTTGCAGGGAGACTTAAGTTGTTAGGTGTGCAAGTTTATTGTTTTTGAAAGCAGATGGAGGCAACGAGGAGTTGATAATAGATGAAAGCCTAGTACCAGCTTGATATTTACACTGTTGAGAGCTGAAAGTGATAAGTTTGAGATTGTTGTTGCCTTATATTCCTTTCATACAACCTCTGAACAGTCTGCAATCAATTTAGAAGGTTTCCAGCAGAGAAGAGTTTTGAATAAAGCAGGCATCTGTCAGATCATAAACTGAAACCTAAAGCCATATAGTTTCCATCCCTGGAAGAAAAAGATGGGTAAGAGTGGTAAAGTGAATAGAGCAGAACCAACTGATGTAGGGTGGATTGAAAACCTCCCTGGATGTGTTGAATTGTTTCAGCAAGCAGGTTGGATGGACTTTTTTAAGAGGATAGATGGATATAATGCAGAAGTATCCTGTAAGTTTGCTCAAGGCTTTAAAAATGACATGGTGACCTTTAATACTCTTAATTTCAAACTGACAGTAGAGCTGATCTCAGAAGCCACGGGGATTAAAAATGAGGGTGAACCATGGTTCAAGAAGCTTCCTTTTGACTTTGATCCACAAAGATATCTTTTACCAAATGTCATCCTTGATTGGAATAAAGGCATCCTTATTCAAAATTTCAGAAAGGAGTGGGTTGAGCCAATTAGGATACTACAGAGCTATGTTACTTGTGAGGGCAGGTACGCTTATGTATACAAGTACCACTTCAGGTTTTTGCAACACATGGTGGGGGTGTCAAAGATGAGCTTGGCATTTTTATTTTTGAAAAGCTTGCAGAAAATGTCCAGTAGGTTTAAGCAGCATGAAGATCATACATCTCAAGCAATCTTTCATCATGGGCTGATTAAATTGATTATTAACACTGTTTTGCAACATGAAGGGAAGACCTGGAACTTTTTTATCTTTTGGTCTGGTTTTCAAACCAAAGAAGAAGACCAGAAACCTAAGAGGCAAGCTGACAAGGGTAAGGTTTTGATGAGAAAATTAGGACAGAAGCCTAAGCTTGAGGTTAAAGAAGAGGTCAAAAATGAGAAAATATCAGAGCAGGTGGATGAGGATAGTAAACCCAAACTATTTTCAACCAGTCTTAAAGGCAAGTACTCATTGTTTGTAGATGAAAAAGAACAACCTGAGCAGTTTTTGGCACCTGCAGAGGATTCTCATGAAGAGAAAACTGCTGATAGAAAGGAGATGTTGTACCTAAGGAGAATATTCGAACTGAACAGAGAAGCCCCATTACTATATTGTCTGATGATGAAGGTTACCTGTTAGAAGAGGAGCAAGTAGAGAAAACTACAGTTGAAGCTGAAACCTACATAGAAATTCCTACTTCAGGCAGCAAAGCAACAAAACATAACAGAAAGAGGAGCAAACTTGAAGTAGTAGAGTTGGCTACTATCCAGCATCAAGGAAAGGAGCTGAAAATGCTGGGAGAAATAACATCATATTGGAGACCTAAAACTAGGTCAAAGAACAAACTAAGACTGAACATGAAAAAACTGCTCAATCCCAGGTTAAACATAAATGAATTTATTGTGTTAGATGATGTATCTCCTGATGAAAATCCAGAAATTAAGAAAGCTAGCAAAAAGGGAAGAAGCCAGCAGCTGTAAAAGCTTCTTATGTGCATCCTGCAGAAGTCAAGAGTTCATCAAAATCATTAGAATATTCAAGCAAGCCTGCACCTAAATTATCTGAAATGTTTTTTGAAATAAGAGATGATCTTTTAAAACAGTCACAATTGAAAAAATAAGCTCCTTCAGTTGAAGTAACAGGTGAGGAAAATCCTAGTATTGTAGACACTCCTACAGACCCATTAATTGATGATGCAGATATCTTCAAGAGGCTTGACATTCCTTGGAAGCCCACAGATGAACAAGAAGCTATGACAGAAAAGGTCATTGACATAGACGAAGAGAACTTGCAGAAGACTGTCAGGCAGTACATGCAGCAAATGACTTACATGCAGGATGTTAATGATGGATTAATGATGGCTAATAGAAGAATTAGAGAGGGTCTTCAGGATGTAAATGACCATTTCTAGGAGTTGACTGCAGTAGCAAAGGAAGCACTAAAGAGGAAAAGGGCTACTGACATGCATTGTACAGAGTTGGAAAGGACAGTCCAGGACCTGCAGCAGAGAAACGAGGAGCTTATCAAGAAGATAGATGACATGGAGCAGGAGCAGAAGAAAGGTAAGAGGAAAGATCAAGCACTAGATGGAATTGCCCTCTTAGCTGAGGCAGCAAAAAATCTATGAAGCAGTTGTTCATTTAGTTAGTTGTTATCTTTTTGATAAACACATATGTTAGTGATTTACTATTTTTAGTATATTTTGTAATTTTGTAACTTTATACATTTTACTTTACCTCAGCGAGTTGATAGAGGTAGTTAGGGTTTTAGACCCGACTGATTTTGTAAAGAAACACTATTTAGAGAGATAGGAAAGTCATTGACAGGGTTCTGATTTTTGGGAGCTACAGGATGTCTGCAGACTGCTTGTATCTTCAGACTTGTTCAGAGCTAAGTATTGTAACTCTTATAAGCATTTGCTGGTGAAATTATGAGATATATATGACTTTTACCCTTCAGTTTTTTCTGTGTTGGCTTCATTATTGAACTTTTTTAGTTTCTTAATAGATATATTCATTGCTGGTTAATGTGTGTTTGCTGGTAATGCTTGTCTGTTATGTATGAACCTCGGCATAGTATTTTTGTTGGATCTTGTTGATATATCATGCATCTTTATCATGTTTTGTTTATGATTTAGTTGTTATTTGGCTTCTGAATGTATTCCCTGAGTGTTCCTAAAGCTTACAACCATTAAATCATACCAAAAACCCTAAACTTAGTCTGTTTTATTGAATTTTATCTTGAGTGTGTGTTGGCTTGTTTCTATGGCCTTAGAAACAATTTCTGGCACAAACAGGTTCTTAACATCCCCTCTCTCTTAAAAAAAAGATTTGTCCTCAAAGATTTAGATGTGGAAATTGTTGTCGAATCTGAAGGAGTGGTTCCCATGTAGCATCCTCTGGTTGCATGTTATGCCACTGAATTAAGACTGTTACGGAGAGAAATTCCTATGGCTTGGGGTACCACAACAGACAGCTTTGACTCCAGAAATCAATATTTCCCAATATGCAATAGAAATAAAATATCTAACACTAAAGGATCAGACCTCGTACCTTATTCCGGACGGTTGAAGCAGATCCCCTTTGAGCTTTCCAATCTTCAGCTTGAATTGATATAATACTTCCTCAACAACAAGTAAACAATACAAGCAGACTATATATCATGGTGTTAGATCTATTCTAGCATATATAATCAATAATGTAAAAGCATTTGACATATTCCAATGGATACAATATTCAATCAAATACACATCATTGGACAGGAAAAGATAGTTCTTATTAATATAAATCAGAGATTACAAGATAGATACAACCTCTGACGGCACCTCTGCGAACCAGAGAAACTGAATCCCCCACTTGGGCCTCCACCACCTCAATCCTCCATCTCACGATAGCAAGCTCACTAGAAAAAGGCAAGCATGGGAAGAACACAAAGGTGCTCTAAGGGATAAAGGGATGCAGACTCAAGTACAAATTCTGGCAACAATGGACTATAGTTTCTTTGCTCTCAATCTCTCTATATGCCTTCAATGTACCAAGGGGTTCCTTATATAGCTTCACAAAGGATAATGAAGGGTCGAATCCAAGCAATCTCAAGGGATATGGAAGGCCAGGAGTTGAATGAGTCGGATCCATGTCAAGGAAAACTCCTAAAGGATTTGGATTATGCACACATCCCGATGTACGCGGTTATATAGGTCAAACCCGTGTATGTACGCGGTTATTAGGTAAAAATACATGTATATCATTTTTCATATAGTTTTAGGGATGATCAAGGAAACATCAAAGGATAAAATATGGTCCATGGGGTCCAAAGAGTCTGCAGCAGTACAGGGGAAGGCCATACAAAGTGTGATTCACCTAGAGTGGTGAAATCCGCTATAACAGATGCCACCTAATGTGTGAGGTCAAAGGAGTCATACGATGGCCGAAATACATTATAAGTCCATCCGAGAAGTGGAGTGATGAAGGATCCCAAATGGAAGACCAGCCACCCAATCAGCATAGTACAATAATACAACTCTGCATATAACTGTAAGTACATATAGCAGTCCCGGATACAAAAGAGTGCAATGAAAATGAATAGGCATAATACATGATATCACATATGTGGTCATCGCCACGTACAATATACATAGATCAGAATCTCCATGATGAATATATACAAAGGATCATGGTCTCCAAAATGGCTGAAGATATACAATAGATCAAGATCTCCATAGTGGCTGGAAATATCTGACATACACTAGAATGAAGTCACAAGAGCTGAAATGTCATGAACACTGGCACGATCAAGGAGGTAGCATATAAGAGATGTCACCAGTCTGGAAATTCTTCTACACAAACGGCTACGAGTACATGTCCTACTATGCGAATAGAGGTGTCGAGGTTGAACATAGTAGTCCATCGTCTGATTACCGGTCATTGATGTATACCGTTAACAGACGCGAGATTACCCACCAATAATGAAAATGGGAATCAAGGTACTAGAGTGCAAACTAACAAGTGTGAATAGATGTGTTGAGGTCGAACACTTGATAGAATCCATCGATCAGGGGACATTGATGTATTCCCAAGAAAATGTCGACGGCGAGAGAACCTGCCACTGATGACTGCAAGTCTCAAGGCACTCAAAAGGACTCTAGATTCCAATCCCACAATAAATGATCTGAAGTCGATGGGATGAAATATGCTGGAAGGAGGGCATTAAGGCATCCCCCATCATCCAACATGAGGTACTCAGCAAAGCTGTCTAATGTGGAAGGACTCGATCATAAGGTGCACAAACCAGTAACTGTACCGGGAATGGCCGATATGCAAATTCAAGATAACTGAGGAATGGCCAACACAGGTTTCAACTTCCTTCGAACAAGAGCATAACGACGTATGGTGATTGAATGAAGGCAGCATAGACTCGATATACAAACTAGGACATCTCTGTGACACAGGAGGCATCAACAGAGGCTCCATAGGGACTGTAAGCTTAACCAATCAGTGGAGATAAACTTAGATAAACGAGTACAGATCCTAAAGTCAAACTATAACCCAACCAATGGATGTGATATATAGTGCTCTGTTCGAAGGTGACACGACTCGACAGCTGCCAAAGATAACATCTTTCCTTTTCCGGCTTTTTGGTTTTTTAATTTTTTTGGGACTTTTTCAGTTATTTGAAAAGCTTGAAAAAAGAATAAACTACCTTTATAGTTACAAACTAGGAGGAGACGAGTGTCATCAGGGCAAACAAACTAGTTCCAAGCAATGGAACATACCTATGCTCAATGCAAGGATACATGTGTAGGATATCAACACTCGAGGGAAAATCCCCTCCCGGTAAAAAGGGAATCAAGCTGCGAAGGATATAAAAAATCGCTCTACATGGCTAGACATGAGACAAGCTCGAGCTATATGGATGAAACGCAATGTCAGGGGAGCCAGCATAAAGCTCAATAAGGCAGGCAAAGCTCATGATAATGCATTCACAACTTGACATAAGGGGATTCCAGAGGGAAACAGGCCAGCATAAGATCAAGAGGAGTATGAGGCTCTTGCGAAATGTCATGGCAGTACTATACAATAGACTCCCACACCCTAAAGGAGAAAATGTTAGCATGGGTACCAAATGAAAATAAGGGGCTAAATAGGGTACCCATGTAAGGTGAAGTTCTACCACTCATACTATGCCACTTCTAAAGCAGCAAGAAAGTTCCGTGACATAATAGAGTGGGTTCGTACCTAAGGTCATGGTGACATGGTCATAAGGTCATGCAAAATGAAAATGGTGGTGAACCTAACCTATATGCTAGTGTAGATGTTATACCTAAGATCAGTACGAACGAGTCAATCCAATGGCTGAAACGACACTGAAAATGGTCTTCTACATCACAAATTATGTCAGAAACGGTCCAAAATGGTTAGAAACTGTCAAAACTATAGGAAAGGGGGTAAAAAATTTCAAATATTTGAAAATTTTTCTATAAATAGTAAAAAATATAAATCATTTGAAACTTTTACCCATTGGAGCTCTGATTTTCAATTGTAAATTCCAGGAGATCTAGCCGGCAGAATTCACAACCATTTCTTCCAGGTATTTGCTCATGCTCTTTTCATGCATTTTAATATAATTCTTGTTGATTTTCATGGTGAAATGAGGTAGTTTAGGCCATCTCTACATGAGCGCTGTGGCCCATGCAGATATTGAATCTTTTTCTGCGTATAGGGCTGGCTATACGCAGAAAAGAGGCTAGAAACCACGTACATACGTGGCTGTTTGCAAAACAGTCGCGTATGACGCCACGCAAGTGAATTTATAAGAATCTAATGGGAAATGTGGCAATTTCTCTTGCAGGATGGTGCTAGAATGGAGAGAGCATGAGCATGGTGAATTAGAGGAAGTTGTAAGCGCCGACGTGATGGCTCAACAAGCTCTTCAAGCATGCAGAATCTACAAGTTTTGGTGTCTTGGTGGTTTGAGGGCCAAACCAATACTGCTAGAGATGCTGGTAGACTATTGGGATCCAGACTCAGAGTCCTTCTGGATAGATGGGATGTCTCTCACCATAGAGTTGGAAGACATATACTTTATCACAGGTCTATCTAGATGAGGGGAGGTGGTGAACCTTCGTTCCCGAGGTGGGCTAGGCATTGGGCTTATTATCGATGAGTACGTAGCTGTGTACTGCTACCCAGATACTGAGAAGGTGGGAAGTCAAGTCCCCACCAATGCTATACAGGTGCTGGGCCTAAAGGCCATACTACTAACGCTGGGAAGGATAGTAGGCTTAGCCTCACTCCATCAGGCCTCGTGGCCACTGATGTTCTATGCGATGGAGTGTATGAGACCGACCATATACGACTGGAGTACTACACTACAGAGTAACATGAAACACCAGCTCAGTGAGTGTAATGCAGGTAGGATATGGAACTTCAGGTCAGCAGCATTTTGAGCACGTTTTTCTTCGAGCGTGTTCCAGGATTGAGCCCTAAAGTGGACGTTCCTCTCCACGGGGTTCGAGATCCGGCCCAACAGCATTGGGGAGATGCTATGTGTAGACTGGGGGGTGGTAGGGTGGACAACCCATATCCAGCTGACTTCTTTCCATGGTAGCGACGACAGATTGTTGCCATAGATGACTACCCCTATGGAGGGATAGATTTTCGGGGGGATCCGGACATGCCATTGCCACCAGGATTGGCATATGGAGAGATAGATACCGAATCTCGACTCTCACTCTTTTTTGTTAAAAGTTTTTTGAGTTATTTAATTTTTTTGTATTTTCTTGATTATTTGGAATCAAAAAGACATGTTTTTGTGTGACAACACATAGTGACATCTACCATTCATGTGTAGATGTGGGACCACGGTGACCAGAGGGCTTCCCACATCATAGACGGAGGGGAAGAGGGGATGAAATCATAGGTGTGGATGCGGAGCGAATGCTCCAGAGCATTCATACCAACTTCGTGCGACTGACTCATAGAGTTCCCATGGCGCAAGTCGAGGCCATGCAGCGACAGGTGGTGGGCGTGCAACGCGCATTGGTTTGTTTATTTCGGCAGCTAGCTAGAGCCGTAGTGACGTATCATGATCACAACCCTCCTCCTCCACAAGATTAGATACCTGGGAGTGTATATGTTTTGTATGACCGTGTATTATATGATGGAAGCTTTGAAAGCTCCACTTTTGTATATGACACTATGTATTACCACATTTTTGATATATAAAAGGTTTTATGGTGATCGATTTATTTATTTACATGTGTAAAAATGTTTGTGATTAATTTATTATGAATGAAACAAATGCCAATATAACACGTAGTTAGCATATGAGTTAGCAACTTGATTATCATTTCTTGGAATGTGTATATATGTGATACTGTCAAATTGTCGTTCTAAAAATCTCACACGTAAGAATCTTCTCAATAACATCAGATCTCTAACATGGTACAAACCATTGAGCTATGACACTACTAACTCCAAATCAAGACGTACCTCAAGAGAGAGAACGCCATGTGAAATGACATCCCGTAGAAGCTCGATAACGGCACTATATTCAGCAACATTGTTGGAAGATGGCCGTAGACATACACCTTCTGAAGACAATACCTGACCCATAGGAGTATAAATCACCCAAGCAGGAGAGGTTGAGTGCTGAGTGTGACGGCATGCACCATCCGTGAATCCTATGTAGGTGGAAGATTCCATTGACATCTGCCAAAAGAAACGGAAACTAATCACAAACCCGATCACGATAGGAAACAGACCTAACTATGCAAAGCTGTACAATAATATACAACAAACAGCCTTGGCTAAAGATCATGCATAGTATTTTTTGAGATAGAGCCCATTTCTAAGCTCCGCCAAAGCTGTTCCTTCGTAATCGACTAACTCATAGGCACCCTTCTATAAGACACGCTTGACCACGTAAGGACCACGCCACATAGGATTAAATTTCCCTGCCCCCATGGGTTCTTTCGATTGATCCCACAAAAGGACCAAGTATCCTTCACTAAACACTCTTGGATGGACAGACTTGTCATATTGGACCTTAACGTGACATTTATTAACCTCTAGAGCCACCAAGGCAACTCGACGCTACTCATCAAGTTGCTCGAGGTGGACCAGACACTCCTCCAAAGGTGAAGTGTCTGGTAAGAGTTCCACAGCTAGCTTCAACGAAGGAATCTCGCATTCAACCAGCAATATCGACTCCACTCCATGGACAAGCTGATATGGAGAAAAACCAGTGGCAGTCTTAACTGCGGTTCGATATGCCCACAAAGCAGGGTATAACATAATATGCCAATTCGTCTTACTCTGTGCGATGGTTCCTTGGAGAATGGACTTAAGTGATTTATTCACTGCTTCAACCTGTCCATTCACTTGGGGGTAGTAAGAATAGGAGTGCTCTTGCTTATACCATAACTTGGATTCCAACTCTTCCATCATATGGTTCTGAAAGTGCGAGCCATGTTTAGTGACAAGCTCTTTCAGAATCCCGAACCGAGTAATGATTTGGTTGAATACGAAGTGAGCGGCTGTCTCACCGTCGTATTTTACTATAGGCATTGCCTCAGCCCATTTCGTGAAATAATCCACAGCCACTATAATATGATGGTGCCCCCCAGCCGAAGCTGGGTTGCAATCCATAAAATCGAGCCCCCACTTAGTGAAGGGACCGGCGGTGATAATGGGATGTAATGGGGCAGGCTTCGAGTGCATATTTAGTGCGAACACCTAGCAAGGGTGGCACCTCTTGACCGCATCAACACAATCTTTAAAGATCGACGGCCAGAAATAACCTGCTCTCAAAATATTTTGAGCTGTAGAAAGCCCAGATAAATGACCACCACACGCCCCTCCGTGGCAATCATTCAGCACAACCTCAGCCTCCTCATGAGTTAAACAACGTCATAAAATGGAATCTACCCCACCGTGGTACAAAGTATTGTCCACTGTAAGGTAGTTCTTAGAGACGTGACGTAATCGTTGTCGTTCATCTCGCGAGAGGTGAGTAGGGGTCCTCTGTGTTTGCAGATATACTATGATATCTCCATACCATGGGTCAAATGTTGAGATTAAGAAGATGTGTTCATCGGCAAACGTATCTTCACAAACCAACTCCTCGGCCTTGCTCGGGAAATCCGATATAAGCTCTGCAAAAATTAATGACTTCTTCGACTTTGACGAAGCAAATTCGAGATCGAACTCTTGCAGAATGACAATCCATTTATTATACTTTCCCCCAATCATCCTTCGTGTGAGGACGAACTGAAACGGATTGACATGGGCCACAACCGAGGTCTGGCGAAGGAGAATATAATGTCTCAAATGTTGAACCGCATGTATGGTCGCTAAAGCAAGCTTCTCGACATGAGAATAATGAATCTCTGCATCAATAAGGTTTCGGCTTAGATAATATATGACATGCTCTTGGAGCTCCTCATCCTCCTGAACCAACACCATACCAATCGTCTCTAAAGATGCAGCCACATATAATAGGAAATCATGGCTATAATCTGGAGGACTAATCACCGGGGCCAATGCTAGGGCTCGCTTAAGTGCATCAAAGGACTCCTGGGCTTGCTCATCCCATTCAAAGAGAGTATCCTTCTTCAAGTGACGCATGAAGCCTCTATTCAAATTGGCAAAGTTGACCACAAATCTTCGTAAGAAGTTTTCCATACCTTGCAAACACTGAAGATGATGAATGTTCTTCGAGGGAGACAACTGAAGTATTTCCTCAACCTTTAAGGGATCGACTCTTATGCCCTCCTTTGAAATGATGAATCATATTAAACGACCTGACTTCACACAAAAGATGCACTTATGAGGATTTAATCGAACCGAATAGTGCCGGCATCTTTCGAAGACCAATCTCAAGTGATAGGAATGACGCATTCTCATACGAGAATGAGCAGTGAGGTCATCCAAAAATACTTCAATAATAGATTTGAGATCGTGGAAAATCAAGGTCATCGCCCGCTGAAATGTAGCTCTGGAGTTTTTAAGGCCGAAAGGAATTTTTCGATATGCAAACGTTCCCCAAGGACAAATAAATGCAGTCTTGTGTTGGTCCTCGGGTTTAATCTGGATCTGATTATACCTGGAAAATCTGTCCATAAAGGAGAACACCTCTCTACCCGCACACTCATCCAAAATCTGATCTATAAATGGTGTGGGGAAGTTATCCTTAGGATAGACATGATTCAAATCACGGAAATCAGTGCATATTCGGATCGCTCCCTACTTCTTATCCACCAAAACGGGGTTTGAAACCCACTCTGTCAAGGAATGGGATAGACAAAACCAGATTTCAATAGCTTCTCTATCTCTGCCTTAATGGCGGGTGCTTTCCTAGGATTCACGGCGCATAAATGTTGTCGAACAGGCTTAGCATTGGGGTAAGTCTTAATCTCATGTTCAAAAATTCGAGGGTCAATACCTGGCATCTCATCATAAGACCAAGCAAAAATATCACGGAATTCCTTGAATAGCTCGGTATATTCGAGAATATCAGCACGGGAACATTCCGCCCCAATATAGACATTCTCAATGGTGTCAGGATTTCGAGAGATGTTGATAGAAATCGTGGAAGATATGTTCTCCATGTTTTCATCAGCCATCTGACTAGGAGAGCTTAATGGAACCATGGGACTACCAACTCTCTGACTAAGAATCTCCCTATAATCCTCATGCTCCAAATGGTCAAGCGGTGGAAGGAAATACGATCTATGATGAAGTTCCTCCCATGGCGGATCAACGCCCAACATAGCCTCGATGATCGCTTCATCTGAAGGGAAAACCGTATCAAGGTAGTCGTGGGCATGAGAAGACTATACTGCCCATGCCGGCAGCACATAGGGGTCTTCCTCTTCCATCCGCGAAGAGGAAGAACAAGGCTCTGCAACATTCTTAAGATTGGCTTGATAAGCTATCATGGCTGCAGGAAGCGGCACGTTGGTCTCGACAGGCTCACTCAAAATACTCAGTGTAGGAAGAATCCAAGGATATTCAATATGAGTCATGCGAAAAGACACTAAGGTCGTAGAAGTCGAAGCCTTATCGGAACAAGATCCTATCATGAGGACTGGCGCAGGACAACTAAAGCTTCCCATGAGGGATGGATACATGCCTACACCCACACTCCTAGTTGCCGGCTGAGAGTGTTCAATGACCGGAACCGAAGCTCCCGAAGATGCAGTAACAGGGGAATTCTTGAATGTCATTTGATCAATCGTTACAATCTTCCCGTTATGTGGAAAGCATACAACGCGGAAAAAGGAAGAAGCAACGAATTGCATACTATACATCCAGTTCCTACCCAGCAAGAGATTGTAGTCGAGGGGCGCATCAACCACCTCAACCTCTATCGCAATGGTATTCCCCCCCAAACACACTTTAAGGGATGGAATGATGCTGTGCGGCCTAAAAGATCTCCCATCAAAAGCAGTTAACATAGTTGCTGATTTCGACAACTCAGGAGAACCAAGACCCTTCCAACAGGACAAAGACATCACAGATGCAGCAGTGCCCTCGTCAATCACGGTGTGCTTCATGATCATATTAAGACATTCTACGTGTATCAAAAGTGACACATAGTAGGGCAAGCGAGGCTGATGTCCTGCAGTTTCAAATTTGATCACTGAGGAAGAATCATCACCATTCACACCAAGAGCAGAAAGCAAAGCCTTCCTTTGTGAAGGAAAACTCTGAAGCACTTCCAATGCAGACATCGCACAAGGAGTATGGCCCAAATCCTCGACAACTGAATAATTCTAGGTAGCTCGAGCATTTGGATTATGCCCCAAGCGCTTAAGTACCCCCTTAGGAATGCGAGGTGCAGCCTCAGGTTTATCTACAGGTTTCTCAATGTGCAAAGGGGTTCCTGGTGGATCAAGTTCTTTGCCTTGGTTGGGTTGTGACGATCCATAATCTTTCACACGAGTCACAACCTTGGCAGCACAGACCATGTTAATGCACCCACAAGCACTAGTCTCTGGTGGATCATTCTCACTAGATTGCTCCTGGGACTTCGAGTTCATATTCTGATTATGCGGTAAAGGGTTTGTTAGCACAGCTGGGCCTTGTGCTAAGAGTCTCGAAGCTTCATCAATTTGAGGGCACAAGTAAGTGAGGTCATCATCCTTACATAGCTTGCAAGGGAATTTAACCTTACATTTCGCTTGCTTGTCCTCGCCATCATTCTGACTGTTCTTGTAATTATTGGTAGCATTCTCATTCCTATTCCCACCCTTTCGATTATTATTCTTACCCTTTCTTCTATTCCGTCCGGGATGCTGGTTACCCTTCTGGTCCGACGATTGCACAGAAAGTACATTTGCCGTTTGGGTGGGTTGAGACGAAGCCATAGCTTGTCTCGAAGCAGACTGGTTGAGCGACAATTGAGTAACTTGTTTTGCAACCGAATCCGCAGGTTTCGCACTTACACAACCCACAACGCCATCGACATGTGGCCCAGGTTTGACCTTGGGATCGAAACTGGAACGAGGAGCGTTAGGAATAATCTCATACAACAAACCAGACTGAGCATAAATCAAGTCCAGTTCCTGTGCCCTAAAGATTGCTTGTTCCTCATTCTACACTCCAGATGTGGAAACATCCTTCGTGATATATGGCAATAAATACTTGAAGAACCAGTCGAGAAGGAACTCCGTCGGTATAAAAGCTTTAATTAATCTCTTCCATCTACGCCACTCCTGAATATGATCAGAAATATGGGTGGCTTTGTCTTGTCGAAATGTCGACAAGAGTTCAATACCAACGTCATAGCGCACTGGTAGCTAGAAGTGATTAAGAAAAGTCATCGTAAGATCGTCAAACAAGGTAAAATCTCCCTTTGGTAACTCTATATACCATTTCACAGCAGGCACCGTGAGGGTGCGTTGAAATAGCTGCAAGCAGACTGAGTCCTGATGTAACGAATTCGAAGAGCACCAAAGGTGAAACGTGGTAACATGTTCGCTCGGATCCTCTCCTGGTTTGCCTTTGAACTTAGGTATGTCCGAAGGAAGCTTGGTAGGGACAGCCGACCAAGACGGGTCATGAACCACGGGATCGTTCGTAAGTCTCGATAAGTCAGGAAGGTTAAGCGTCGCGAGGAAAGGGAGCCTAGGATGATGAGGTCGATGGACCGCTCCCTAGTTCACATACGTTTGAGCACCACCATGGCCTTGGCCATAGTGTCCTCCTCCTTTCTGACCTGTATAGGGTGACGTGGAAGTACCATAGTAAGGTGGACCTTGACTAGTAGGAGCTACGAAGCTGTAATTAGGAGAGTAAGCAGGTTGTTGATACCCGCCTCTGTAAGGTGAAGAATCCTGTCCATACTGTGTCCCGTAATAAGGTCCATAGGTCATTGCATGAGATGTCCCATGGGACACTCCGTAGGTAGGAAGATAAGCTCTGGAAGGGGGAACATACATACCAGAAGTAGGTATATATGTCCCGGATGTAACAAGATGACCACTATAAGCGTGAATATAGCCTCCCGAAGTAGCGGGTGGTATATGAACTTGAGACACAATCGGCCTAGTAACCGCAGTATGGACCTGACTCGTAGCCATATATCGGCTCGAAGGACCACGTGGATAAGGTGGAGGATGTACATTTGAAGAACTCGGAACCGAGGATGAAGGAATCTGAGTAATAAGATATGTACTACCGCCTATCGTCACCCATCTCGGACCTGGTATCTTAATCGAATCGCTAACCCTAGACCTAGGAGGGAGATGAGATGTAGCTTCCACCACTGGGACGGAAGGTGCAATGTGACTAGTACTCCCAAACCTCTTCGCAAGGTAAGGAATGGGATTTCCCCCAGGCATAGTGCTAGGCTCAAAGTCAGATTTGACATGAAATGTCAAATCATGCATAGGAAAACCAGTCATAGCATAACTACCGTAGCTAGTGCTGGTAGGTTCAAAGTGAGTCTCGGCATCTTCCGGCATTCCATACCGGTAACGTGTCAACGGGGAATCAGCCCTAGGGTGAGTAGGTCTATCATGCAAAGATCCTATCTGAGAAATCACAGGACCGAACTCAGCTAGGTCAGGTGAAGGATCGTATGTAGGAGTAAATTCCCCATCATCAACACGAATGGGAGGAGGTGTCTTAGGAATATTCTTTGAATGATCCTCCATGGTGTGTGAATCAGTGTGTGACATAGTCCGCCTAGACTGTCTAGGTCTCTCTCCCAAAGGAGGAGGAGAAGTAGAAGGCGGAAGTCATGCTAACTGACGAGAATGGCATGGAACTGCACTCGAATCCACAATGACTCAAAACAAAAATAGCAAAGACTCTCTATTTACGTAAACCCTAGGCCAACTAGCGTGCACAGAGCAATCACTAATAAAATATAAATCCAAATGCAAGAAAACAACACTAGTACAAGTGATCAATTTTTCCACGGCAAAAACATGGCAATATCCACGGAAAAGCGTGGATATTGCCACGTCTAAGTGTTTTTTTTCCCGTGGCAACAATTTCGTCGCAATAGAGACGACCCCTAATTTGCGTCGCAATAGCGACAATGTTCTATATTTTGTTAGATGAATAAGCCATCGCTATATCCACGCCTGGCCGTCTCTGTATCCACGCTTTGCCGTCTCTGTATCCACGCTGGGCCGTCTCTGTATCCACGCCCATCTGTTGCTGTATCCACGCCAAGACGTCACTGTATCCACACCCAGCCGTCGCTGTATCCACAGCTGCAATTTAAAAAAAAAAATTGTCGTTGCTGTGTCCACGGCTATAACTATTTAAAAAAAAAAAATACAAATGCCATAAGACCAATTCCATGTGGAAGTAGGTCATAATCCTTTAATCAAGCCACTATCGATATTACTGTCATCCCTGGGGATTTCTGCCCTGCTTTTTGGCAATGAAACACCAGGATTCTCTGACAACCCTGCGTTTCTTGCAAATTCCAACTCAATTCAGATCAAGTGCTCTATCAAGCAAAATAACCTAATCTCAAAATTTTAGTGTTTTTAAAAACGTTGTGTCAAAGCTCATAGAATCTTATGTGTGTACCTCCTGAGATTGGATGCCTAGTTAATAATTTATCCAGATTTCCATGAGTTGCACCATAGAAGTTGTAACCAGCATCAAAGTCAGTGTCTTTTGCAACTATATATGGCTTTGTCTGGAAAACGAAAATCCAAACCAATCATTGGAATAATATAGAAATCCCCGGAAAATCACTAAAGAAAGTACAAAGGATGTTATGTTAATATAAGTGAAGCAAGATAGTTTTTAGCATACATTCGTTGTAGAGAAATTTGAGGACTTTATTACAATTTCATCCTTGGAAACCTTCGATATTTCAGAGCCCAATTGGTTTAAATCATCCAGATGCCTAGAATGATTTCTCTGCAAAGTAAAGAGACAAGTTATGGATATAATCTACGCCTTAATCAACCTCAAAATATGTGTTATGGATATAATCTAGGAAATGGCTAGATTGAGCCTGATAAGGAGTCCCTACAGCATAAGGATATGCTGCTGTATACGGATTTCGAAAAGGGTTGGCAGGAACTTGCGGCCCCATCATCTGTTGTTGTGCCATGAAAGCTTGTTGCTACTGAGCCATAGAAGCCATCTGTACAGCTGATGGTGGAGCAATCTTTTGAGAAGCATAAAAAGGGTCATGTCCTGGTTGCATCATTGGAGAAGCCTCAAAGGGATTTGGTGCCACTTGACCTGTATGGTAGCTAGATACCTGCCTTGTCATTGCATCTTCATATAAGCTATCTAATGTAAGCTTATCAAGGCCGCCAGCCTGCAACCAATAAAAAGCCAAAATGAATTGATAACCCATACAATCAAATGCAGAATACAGCCAAATACTATATGTCAGGTTGATCTATATAGAAATCTGGTATTACCAGTTTACTTTCCGCTTGCACACTAGAATTAGAGATTGAAGTGGTGACAAGAGCTAGTTCCCAACCAGTGGATCCATTTGGAATATCTCGAGCATTGTTTGAGGTTCCATTGGAAGAATTATCTGCAATTTAATACAGAATGAAAAATGTCAACAAAGACAACTATAAATACTAAATAGCAATAATCTGTGTGGTCAATATGCACCAATGATAAACATCTTACCCGTAGTAGGAACAATAGCAAGGGCCAGAGAATTCTTTTCTTCGAGTGAGGAAGGATCATGACTAATGTCATCAAATCCCTACCATCAGACAAGCATTCAAAAAGGTCATTTCACAGTTGGTTAAGCACTGCTTAGAGCTTCCAATTATTTCACAAACCACAATATTCACATTTGACAGAAACCACAAGAATCAACATCTTGCCAAGTCAAATCCTACAGTCAATGTTGTATTCCTGTATCATGTATACAATTTTCCAATATAATGGGAGCAATAATACGAATCTTTACCAAAAGATCAGTTGTCACAGGGGAACAAATGCTAGGGGAACAAATAATTGCAATAAAGTTATTTTATTCATCACAAGTGACACGAAATGATATTCATTCCACATTTCAGAAATGATGCTAGAAAATTTGTTTCTTTAAATTTAACATGCTAGAAAAGAATAGGAATGGTAGGTGTATACAGTAAGAGAGGATGTTAACAATGATAAACACTTCAAATATGTTCAGAGGGAATGCCACTGAAGCAAATGTTTTTAAAAAATAGTAATGTAGGATCACACTCATCCTAGTGATAAAAATAGTAGAGGTATATGGCACTGTTTTCACATGGTTTGAAACTAAAGACATCAATTAGAACACTTTTGAAAAAGGAAATTTCCAACCATACCTGTTTACCCTGGAAACCAGGGTCAAAGTTAAAGATTCCATTTCTTAGGCAATTTCTCCGAGAAAAGGTACATGCTTATGCCATTTCCGGTGACATAGGGAAGTCAACCAATACCATATCCCTCAGCAAAGCTACTGAATATTTCAGCATGGACAGACTCCTTTGGATCAGAAACCTCTGTACTCGTGGATATCTGAGCTCAAGTTTTAGCATCATCACCACCTTCAGAATGCAATTGATTTCCTCAATCACTCCTGTTGATTGCAGTGATCATCAGATTTTTTCCTCTTGTTATGTAGGATATATTGTGGAGTTTGGAGACTATAAAACATCTCCATCACTCTTTGGAAATTGAAATGTAGATCATTGATTAAGACAGGTTGGAAGTGTTGGACATTGGGTTTAATGTTTTTTTGAGTTTAGTGACATGGATTAATAGACTCTAGAAATCCTAACTCTACGGATTGTAGTCGAAATTAATAAGTGTGGATTTTGGTCTAACAGCAATGATGAGTCCAACACAAGGTGCTACTAAATCCAAAGCTAGTTATCACATTTCAGGCTTTCCCTGAATCAAGCGTGAATCAAGATCATGATTAGAGTAGGTATCTTATGTATTTTCAAGAAAACAAAATTACAGAGTTTCATCAAGTGGTGGTTTACATATGCCTTGTAATGTACCTTGTGCATAAAAAGAGGCAAAAATGAAACTGGAATGACATGTGCACAACAGTATAACTCACAAGGGTGATTAGGTACCGACCTACAAGGACATTCATGCCGTTTAAGGAAGCTCGGAGAAATGTGCTTCCATCATCAGTTTTCTCAATCTTTGCATGTTCAACAATATCAGTAGCAAGGTTTCCCAATACTCATTTTCGTCATTTTCTTCGTGAGAGTGTTTGTTCCTTTGAAGGAGAAGTGGTTCCTTTAAACTTGTATTCGAATTCTCCATGACATTCAGTTCAGGCAAGCGTTCAAATGAGTTAAGCAAGCTTTCGTGTTGGAAACTGGAACTTCCTACAAAAGAATGTTTTAAAAAAAAATTGCAAACCCCAGGAATAGCAACGGGGATGCTATACCTGCCTTTTACTAGTTGGAGTGTCAGTGGTTTTTAATGTACTATGTTTCTCGGTTTGCAGACTGCCTTTATCCCTATCAATGTTTTCCTTTAGGCAGTTGTCACCAATTTCAGTTTCATGCTCTGCCGGCATATCATTATCAACTTCACAACCTACCAAGTGAGGATCACCATTAGTTGAATCAATATCATCAAGTTTCAGGTTTACATTATCCTTCACCATTTTCTCACTACACACAAGCCCCTCTAAAACTACAGGCATTTTGTGCCTTGTAGCTCTTCTTTTACCTCTTCCCTGTCTCTTTGTTTTTTACTTGTTCACGTCTTTCTCAGATCTGGTGACATTGTTATTTATGTGACTGTTTCCAGGTGGAAAGGATTTAGTTTGTGCAGAATGAAATGAAACATTTTTATGCAACTCTATAAAACCCACATCTGCCGAATTGTCTTCTTCAGTATGTGCCTTTCCAATTGTCCCAATTCTGGTTTTTTTCCTACCAAATTCTAGAAAACCTGAATCCAGTGGAAACTGAGAATGTACTTTAGATACTTCATGCAATGGCCTTGTAGGGATAATTTCTTGATGCAACTCTTTACTGTAAGTCATATCTTTACCCTCAAAATTATTTTCTATTGCATCCTTCACTGTAGAATCATCACATAATAAGTCACTTGATGCCTGAGAAAATGCATTCCTGCTTCTATTTGTCTTTGTATTTGATTTACCACTTATTCTCCCTCTTCTCATTTTGTAACAAGAATCAGCAAATTCTGAAAATGGAATCTCAATTACCTGTGTTTGTTCTTCTAGTAGACTACAAATATCCTTTCATTGCTTCAAATGCTCATTGCTCACGACCGATTGCTCAACTTCTGGAATGCCAAGTCTATGGTGAGCATCAGCAGCTGATTCAGTGAACCTGTTAGATATAATGTTTTCACTGGAATCCTCTATATTCGTAGTTGCTGTTATGAGTTTGGCTTCATCAAGGGAAGTCCCACTATCAATCTTCTTCTTGAACTCTTCAGTAGTTTTAGCTCTCCGTAAATGATAACCTTCCATAATTTTCTTCTCATTTTCAACAGGTCTTTTGACTGTGTGAGATACAGAAAAGTTTAGAGGTTTTTTCCTCCCTAATTCACTGCCCAAAACTGTCAATTTATCTTGTTGGTTTATCTGTACATGAATGTCCTTATTTGATGACCTGATACGTGTTATTGAACGCTCTTTTTCTATAGACTTATTGGAAGCACTTAAACACATGTTAGCTTCTGATTCTTTTGAAATATTATAATTCTCATGTGATCCCACACATGTATAATGCATTTTAGGCTTGTTTCCAGTGAGCTTAATTTGCCAGTTTCAGTGTCATCAACCTGGACCACCGAGCACTCCTTACAAACATTTTCTTCTATTTTGCTAACCGGCAGTGGAGCTAAGTTTGAACTTGGTTTCTCTTTGCATATATTGACAATATGGTTCCAGTTAAATGGGAAACCATGCATGAATAAATGGATTACCTGACAAAATACAAGTTAGAACAAAGATTCTGTAATCAGAACAAAATACTCCAAAATGAAAAAAATAACTTAAATCATTTCTCATACTTGGAAAGGAAAACCATTGTCATAAGTGCACTGCTCATCTATTGTACCCATCAGGAGAACATCAAGCCCATCAACCGTCCTAAACTTGCATTTCTCCGTCCGAGATTCTATAGGTGCTGTTCTAAATTTATGTGAGTCCAGTAAACTGTAACAATGGAAACCACATAAAAATGAATATGGATTACTGTATAGTATGTATGATATCAAAGAAGGGAAAATCACACCAACATGGGCTCCACAAAATGACCAACCCAGTCAGAACCTGAAAGGTTTCCCATGAACCCTTACTCTGATGCTCTGTAGCCTCCAACTGCTATCTGTACTCCATCATCGATGATGCCATTCTCAGGACAGTCTTTAACCACTCTAATAAAAAACCATTTGAATAAATAAGCCTGAATGAAAAAACAAGAAAAGAACAAAATCAAAATTAAATATGAATATTAGGTTTCCTTCACAATCTTTTGCTTTGAAAGATAAAAAATACATAGGAAATGAATACATGAAATATAACAAAATGGGAGAATCTAATAAATTTGCAATATCTATTTTTTGAGCACCTTGTAGAAGTTGCTGAAGAGATCGCAAAGCAGTTGAAGGGAATGAATACATGTTTCATGAAGCCACTGATCCCCAGAAGCAGGCAGATTACCATCGTTTCCTGCATGTCTCACTTGATCAAATATGGGGAACAATACACGATGAAATACATTCTCCCAGAATGCTGATGAGAATCTATGACCTCTCTCCTTCAGCAGATCAAAAAGCACCTCAAGTGCACAGTTTCTCACTTCTGTCCGAGGATCAGAGGTTAAATCTGACAATCCCGCAAGCATTGGAAACCAATAATGTTCTGTTACATCAGTGTCTGCATCTATGCCAATAACTTCCACAGGTTTTAAGGCCCCACCTGGAATTAGGCCCTGCAAGCATTCAAGTATAATATATTAGATACATCGATGACTTAAGAATCTAAAATCAAGTGCTCAGCTAAGATTTCATAACTGTCCATAGTGAAGATCCCGCAAAAAATATTATAACTGTAAAATGGTCAGTGTATAAAGTGCAAGCAGATTCCTATTATTAAACATTCTTAAATTCTAAATATACAGGGTTATATTATAACAATGCTTCTTGAAGGAGCTTTTTCATTTGATTTTGTAGTTGCAATGTATGAGACATACCTAACATATCAAGACCAAAAAATACAATAAAGAAGATGATATGAAAAAGTACACAGCAAAATAGAAAACTACCACTAAGCTAAGTCACGTGACACAAGGATAGGGAGGCATAGGAATTCAAGTGTCTGCTATGGGTACGTAGACCCCATAAAACTGGATACATAGAGTACCTTAATAATATATATAGAGATATATAGATATAGATATAGATATTAGAAATGAAATACAGGCATACAGATGTCATCAGACTAGTTGCCATCATTTGAGACAAATCGAATCTTGCAATGCATATTTCATATAGTTTTACATGCTGCTAGAGGTTACAGAAATTTGATATTTCATATAGTTTTACAGAGGTTACAGAAATTTGCAACGCATAAAGAGAATTGGCATATGCATAATCCAACTGAGTTTTACATGCTGCTAGCTTAAAACACTTCAAAATTATTATTCTGCATAAGAAATATTACGATCTCACTAATTGAACATCATCAAATGTTAAAGCTTACTTAATGGTTCATAAGTTATAACTAATGTAATCTATAATAATAAAAGGTTTGACTTCTTTAGAAATCAAATAGGGTTTTAATATTCAAAAACAAAAGCCTTAAACTCAACCTCTTTCAACATTCCTTGATAAACACACAGCATTCTAGTTTACCAAAAAACTTTAACACTTGCACTTTATGGTAGTAACTGAAATCTTACTTGCTCTCTCGCTTGAAAACCAAGATGGTTCTCATGGAACCAGTCCTCACAGATACAGCACTAAATCATCTCTCCTTGGTTTTCCCCATCTGGGTCAGGATATGGTCTGTGACAGGTACAATACAAGCCCTTGTAGTTCTGACTGTAAGAATTGTTATGATTTTCGGTGTCTTTGTCTGGAATAAGCTTACAAGAGATACTGCCAAACTTTGAATTCCCGCAGTCACATCTAAATCATCTTCTCGTCCATAACTCTACCACCTTTCCCAAGACAAAATGAGTGAGTATGGCCAAAAGGAAAAGAGAATGCATTTAGCTGAAACATATAGTAAGAAGCCATACAATATTGTAGCCTCATTATATGTTGTACTAATAATAACCACACATAAGTTTATAAACATGCATAGATTGTATAAGTGGTATGCCAATTCTGCCGTAAAATAAGGTCCAAGCTCTACCTCTAATAGTAGGTCTGGGGCTAACTTAGCACGTGATCCACAGAATTTTGAAGAACAAAAATTACTCCCATTACAAAGTTCCATCCAGAGTATGTCTATTTTTGAAGGCTGTGGGCAGACCACAAAAGAGTAGCTGCTGACTTCTGAGAGAAATCATTATTGCACAATGATAAAAGTGGCCCCTCGAGTTTTATATATGTGAGATGCACATCTCGTCAAATTCAAAGCTGGGCTAGGCAGTGGTACTAATAATATAGCTGAACTTATGGCTGTAAAACTTCCTTTAATGTTTGAGTCCAAAAAAGGTGCACATGTCCAACAAATTTTTGGTGATTCACTTGTCCTTATTAAGTGGATGAATGAAGTAAATGAATTGAACAACTACAATCTCAAGCCCATATATGAGGAGATACAACTTGATTGGACTGCATTTAATGTTCTTCCTTAAATGATGTGTACAGAAAAAGGAACATGGATGCGGATGGTTAATCAAAAGCTGGGCTGCACATCGATGCTGAGACTTGGCACATTCAGGAAGAAGTGGATGGACAAATAAATGAATATTTTCATGTTCCATTTGTCTAGTTTCATTATATGTCTATAGATTGTATATTAGAAAGAATGTTTACTATTTTGGGGGCTTTAGTAGTCTGTGCTAGTTGCAGATCCATGGGGGTCCTGATGTATCTTATTTTTTAATCTGTTATTTAGACAATCTTTCAGAAGATACAATCCAGACAGATTGTATTTAAATAAATCAGGTCCTACCTGAACATTTTCATAGTTTCTCCCTTCAAAGGGACTGCTAGAAATGTGCTTTTTAAAACACATCTGCGAAATCTAATTTTATTGATAAATAAATAACATTAAGATTAAGGCATCCGTGTTAACAATGATTAAGGCATTCATGGGAAGAAAAGATCCTTGTTAACAATGATTAAATAACATGGGAAGAACAGATCCGTGTTAACAATGATTCAATGCCAGGGTTCCCCAATGCATGTCGACTCCACACGTTCTCTCAATCGCTCAACACCAGGTTAGATTGAGACATTTGCCACGCATTTCACTAGCATCAACATATGTCAAGCATCCATTTATTCAATGTTGAGTTTGTTCAAAATGCAACCAGTCAGGGTAATGAACATGTCAAGTCAATATTCAACAGAAAATTAACTAGAAACAGAGCATTACAATTTGTGAATGCAGGTTTTCACAGTGGTTCTTCATTGAGATGTATGTTTCTGAATTTCTCTGTGTTGTGGATTAGCATACCAAATTTGTGAATGCAAGTTTACACAGTGGTTTAATATTGAGATGTTTGTTTTTGGATTTCACTGTATTGTAGTTAGCCCAAAACCCTAAATGACCTCAATCTCCAAAAAAAGAAAAAATTGTGCGGTGCTCTGGTGTGCTAATAATCAAGCAGTCCTATAATCGCTTGCCTGTGATGGTCTAGAAGACAAAGGCTGACACTACTGGTGTAAACCATGCAAGCACTGAACATTTTCTGTGAATGAATGTGCCTGTCACCATTCCCGTGCCACAACAGAAAGTGCAAAACAAATTCAGAATATCAACACCACAAGGGCAGATGATGGTTCAATTGGGAAGCCATTTTCACATAAACAAAACAAACTGAGGAACTGAGAACCAACCTTGACATCGTAGAACTTGATGTAGAAGCGTGACTTGGGTACATTGACTTTGCTCTCCAGTGTGGCGGCAATGGCTGCGCTGAGCTTCTTGTTGGTATCAGACCCCAACCCTCCAATGGACACCAATTCCCCATACGCTGCCGGTTCATGAGTACCCCCAAATGAAATCGCTACCAACCCTTTCAGCTGCCAAAACATAATGTTAAATACATTAAACCCCCAATTAGCAATATTGACAAAATGAGCAATTCAAAATTATTCTCTGAGATTCAACATTCTCTGCATGTGAGATCACCAGGAATTCTCTGAGATTCAAAGTTCTCTGCATGTGAGATCACCAGAAAATAGTACAATACTCTGGGTAGTTTCAAGACTTGCTGGTTAATAAGAGAGGGAGCGAGTTGGTGAGCAATGAGACCAGGAGGCTGCAGGTCTTGCTTCCCTCTCCCTCCCTTTTTCTAAATCCCGCCATCGTTTTAAAAATCTCTCTATTTTGTTGCAAATTAGTGATACCATTTACATAGTACTTTGTTTTCTTAAGTCAAACATAAAAATAAGCTAGCTAGATGGAATTAGATTATCAGTGACATTGAATTAAATGTAAATAAATATATTAAAAAAATGAAATTTAAGGTGTTACTTATTCACTATTAACAAGGCTAAAAGATAGTGCACTAAAATAGTTTATTAAGTTTATTTCATTTTAACATATCTTCTTTATATATTAAAAAATTTATGCTTAAATTTTATGTACAGATTTCATTTGTTGTTGAACAATGAATTTATGGCACAAAGTCCCAAAGGATATCTTCATCAAGATCACATACTAGGTAGGTGGAAATATTTGACCCCATGAGAATAAAGGAAATTGAGTTTGCATAGAGGATAATAATTGCAACCAATAACAAGGTAGTAGGCGGGAATAGATAGAAGGAGAAAGAGAGGGAAAGAGGGGACGAGAGAGTGGAGATAGCATTGCAATTCCTACCCCCTATCTTCCAGGCGTGGATACAGCGACGGCTAGGCGTCGATATAGCGACGGCTAAGAGTCCAGGCGTGGATACAGCGATGGCTACGAGTCTAGGCGTGGATACAGCGACGGCTAGGCGTGGATATAGCGATGGCTAGGCGTGGATACAGCGACGCCTCGTTCCTGTTACATCGGATTTTACACCAAAAAGTAAGAAACGTGGAAAACCTCCGTGGAAAAATCCGCGCTTTTGTACTAGTGCAAGGGATGGATAAGTGAGCTCCCGAATGAAGCAGTATGTCTCGCCTAGGAGAGGACTGAGACTCCCATACACAACAAGTGGAGGTACGTAACCAATTATTGTGGCCCTTATCTTCAACGCGTAAAGCAACTGTGATGTCTGACCCCAACCTGGCCAGGACACCTGCAGAATAACCTCTACAAGTACCCCCTCGATAACCTAGGTAAGGTCACTAAGGTCACCTCAATATAATCAAAGCTCAGGCGGACAGTCGCAGGTGGGATTGACCATATGGGCAGGGTAGCAAAGCCTGAAACTCTCGAAAGAGCCCCCAGATACGAATACAATCCTGGAAATATCTCCGGTGCTACTCAGCTATGACTAGGGATCATCCCAATCAATAACCGCTCACACTGCCTCGTGCTTAACTCCCATTTGAGAGGAGGATCCTGAGAACGATGATTATACCAAGGATTTCACACACTCCCTGGACAGACACCTAGATGTTGTTGTTTATTGATCTTGGAGAATTGACTTACAATGAACTATTCCAAGATCCTAAAACCTAAGCTTGTTGGTGCACACTAGAAAAGAAAAGAGTGTAATTCATTTTAATTAGCGTTGATTTTAGTTGGATTTATTACTCAAAAATAGGATATGGTCGTGCAACTCGTGGTGTTATGACGCAACATGAAGTAAAATGCACACTGTAACAATCAATGCAAATGCATTGTGTCCATGTAAACAAGATATGCTACTACGTGAAATGCACAATTATTCTTCAAATGATGAATGCAAATTTTCCTATATGAAGTCCTAACTAGTACTCCAAAGCAAATCTAGATCTAGTGCAAGTACAATGCAAAGTGCAAAATTCAATGCATGATGATAAGCAAATGTTTTTGGATTTTTTGAAAATATTAGAGATGTAAAAAGCAAAAGAATGATTCTACCACCCCCAGACTCTGCAAGCACACATAAACAGCATCCAAGTAAAGCACTAAGGTAAAAGAACTCTAATGCACTAATCTCAAACAAAAAATCGAAAATGCCATGACAAGAAATTTCCTAAAAAAAATTTAGGCTAAAAAAATGTTTCCGGTCAGAAACAGAGGTCAAAATAGACTCAGGAAGTGCCAAAGGAGACTCAGTAACTAACAGCATTCACCCAGCAACCAATTATCTTCCACAAAAAGGGAAAAAACTAGGGTATACGTGACTGTTCACAGTAAACCCGCATGTATACGCGGAAATCACAGAGAAAACCGCGTGTATACGCGACTGTAAATCAAAAACCCGCGTATAGGAAGAAAAGATGCATAAACAAGGCAAACAAACATGCTGAGACAAACTTCACTCCAATCCAATTCTACCAGGCATACATGCCCCCAGACCCGACACAGAAACAAGAGAGAAAGAGAAATTCAAATACATTGAATGCTGAGAAAATCACCCCCAAAGGACAACTACTAGGAACTCCCCAGCGGAGTCACCAATTCTGTTATGGAGATAAATTCCTATGGCTTGGGGTACCACAATAGACAGCTTTGACTCCAGAAATCAATCTTTCCCAATATGCGATAGAAATAAAATGTCTAACACTAAAGGAACAGACCTCATACCTTATTCCGGATGGTTGAAGTAGATCCCCATTGAGATTTCCAATCTTCAACTTGAATTGATATAATACTTCCTCAACAACAAGTAAAAAATACAAGCAGACTATATATCATGGTTTTAGATCTATTCTAGCATATATAATCAATAATGTAAAAGCATTTGACATATTCCAATGGATACAATATTCAATCAAATACACATCATTGGACAGGAAAAGATAGTTCTTATTAATATAAATCAGAGATTACAAGATAGATACAACCTCTAACGGCACGTCTGCAAACCGGAGAAACTGAATCCCCCACTTGGGCCTCCACCACCTCAATCCTCCATCTCACAATAGCAAGCTCACTAGCAAAAGGCAAGCTTGGGAAGAACACAACAGTGCTCCAAGGGACAAAGGGATGCAGACTCAAGTACAAATTCCGCCAACAATGGACTATAGTTTCTTTGCTCTCAATCTCTCTATATGCCTTCAATGTACCAAGGGGTTCCTTATATAGCTTCACAAGGGATAATGAAGGGTCAAATCCGAGCGATCTCAAGGCATATGGAAGGCCAGGAGTCGAATGAGTCGGATCCATGTGAAGGAAAACTCCAAAAGGATTTGGATTATGCACACATCCCGATGTACGCGGTTATAGAGGTCAAACCCGCGTATGTACGCGGTTATCGGGTAAAAATCCATGTATATCATTTTTCATATAGTTTTAGGGATGATCAAGGAAACATCAAAGGATAAAAGATGGTCCATGGGGTCCAAAGAGTCTGTAGCGGGACAGGGGAAGGCCATACAAAGTGTGATTCACCTAGAGGGGTGAAATCCGCTATAACAAAGACCTCTATGATGGCCCGAGAGCGAAGCTGACAAGTGAGATTATTGAGGATGGCCTCTAGATCTGAAATGATGGATCCTTCATTATCCTGTTCTGGTAAAATAATGTGTTCTCTGATGTTGGTGCCAATCACTTGCTGAATGTGAGAAGAAGGAGAAAGTGCCAATTTATAAGAAACAAACCCAATCTTCTGAAGAACTATATATGGACTAGAGATCTTTGGAGCAAGCATTTGATTCCCTTTGAGTTTCAAGGAGGATTGCTTGTAAGGTTGCAAATAAAGAAAAACCATGTCACCGACTTGAAAAGTGGCTCAGAATGGTGACGATTGGCTTGGTGTTTCATGTGGGTTCTGGCCATGTGAATATTGTCCTATAGAATGTGAAGAATCTGATGTCGGTTTCGAAGAACCATGTCAACTTCCTGAACTGGTGAACTGTTGGGGGTGTATGGAAGGAGTACTGGAGGTGTGTGACCATAAAATGCTTCATATGGAGTCATTTGAGATGCAGTATGGTAGGAAGTATTGTACCACCATTCAGGGAGAGGGAGCCACTTTTCCCACAGATGTTGTTCTTGAGAGGTGAAACAACGAAGATAAGTTTCCCAATAGTTTTTGATGACTTCATTCGGACCATCTATTGGTGGGTGATAAACTGAACTCATATTCAGTTTGGTGTTAGTAAGGAGAAAATGACTTGTGAAAGTTGGGTTGTGGTCTAAGACAATGGAAGAAGGGATTCCATGAAGAAGGAATATCTTGTCCATGAAAATTTGTACGATTGAGGAGGTGGTATATGGAGGGCTGAGAGAAAAAAAATGATGATATTTGGAGAGTCGATCAACCACAACCAATATTACAGTCTTCCCTGCATATTTAGGGATCCCTTGAATGAAATCCATCGAAATATATGTCCAAATGCTTGTAGGGATGGGAAAAGGTTGGAGAAATCTGGAAAGGAGTGTAGTTTCACCTTGGTGGAGCTCACAAGGAGTACATTCAGAAACCATATGTTGAATTTGTCATTGCATTCCCTTCCAAAAGAAGTGACATCATTCCCTCTCATATGTTTTCATGAACCTAGAGTGCCCTGCCAATGGAGAAGCATGGATTTCATAAAAGATTGCATGTTTAATATATGTGCTCTGGGCAAGCACCAGACGACCCTTATATCTCAGAGAAGAGCCATCCCAAGAGAAATGTGGTACCATGAAAGGGTTACTGGAGAATGGTTGGATGATTTCAGATAATGAGGATTCATTGACATAGCCTTGCTGAAGAAAGTGTAACCAAGTTGAAAAAGGCATAGCAATAGCTAAAAGAGAGACAAGGGCATCAAATGTGTGGGAAAGAGTATCCACCACAAGATTGTCCTTAGCCTTCTTGTAATTTATCTCATAGTCATAACCCCTGAGTTTTCTAAACCATTTCTGTTTTGTTGGGGATGAGACCCATTGTTCTAGGAAATACTTCAGACTCTGGTGATTAGTCTTGATGCAGCAAGGATTACCTAAGAGGTATGGCCACCACTTCTATACTGCATGCAAAATATTCATCATTTCCTTCTCATATGTAATGGTGGATAAATTATTTCCAGGAAAGGATTTACCGGTGAATACCATGGGATGTTCATCTTGAAAGAGTACAACACCAAGTCCATTGTCACAAGAATCACTCTCAAGAGTGAAGGGCTTGGAAAAATCAAGCATCTGAAGGGTGCATAGGAATGAAATATCCAAGGGAGTATTTGAGACTGTTGAAGGTTGCATATGAATGAAATGGAGCTGAGTGATGAAGCCATGTGAATTCTTCTTAAGGATCGTTTCCATGCAATGTGAACTGATGATGCTAAGAGACCTTTGTTGTAAGCCATTAAATGTGTGTTTTTTCCCATTGACTAAAAAATGCATCCACAGTTCAGTAAAATCCCATAAGATGGGTCCAAGTGTGCATAACCATTGAGTGCCCGAAATCACAGAAAAACCTCCTAGGGGTATGGCAAACATGTTAGAGCACAAGTTATAATCTCCAATAGAGATAGACACACTGCGACACTTTCCTTTGTAAGATAAGGTGCTCCCATTGGAAAACATGAATTTAAAGCTAGAGAAAGGATGGACAAAACAATCAACTTGTTTAGCAATCTGAGGATCAATAGGTGGCTATGGGATGTCGACATGATTGTCTACTAGATCCTAAGCAGCGTCACAAATTTCAAGTGCAGGAGGAGAAGCCACATCCAAGAAATAGGGATTGTGTTCAGTACATTGATTTCCTCGGGTGAATTTATTATCACAATTATAACAAAGTCCTTTTTCCCTATGTGCCCGCATCTCAACTTTAGACAAATGCTTGATAGGAGTGATTCTGTGAGTCAGAGGGATTGGATTTCTTTGGGGAACCATGTTTCTGAATTGAGCAAAAGTGGATTTGGGGCATTGCTAAGCCCTAATCTTGTCCTCCGCCAAGTTAGTCAACCCTAGGATTTCCATCATTGTGTTGGGACAGAACATTGTAACATTAGATCGGATTGTATGCTTAAGACCACTAATAAAACAACTCCTGTAGAATGAATCAGAAAAACCTTCTATGTGCTTGACTAAGTTCTCAAATTCTGTCTGATACTCTCTCATAGTGCCAGTCTGGCGAAGTTTGGTGAGTGCTCCTGTGAATTCATCAAAACTACTAGGGCCAAATCGGTGCAAAAGGAGTTGGCAAAAATCTGTCCATTGGGGCTCTTCATGATCCTTGATGTACCAACATAACCATTGAAGGGCTTCACATTCCAAATGAAATGATGCAAGTGGTACTTTGGTGACATCAAAAGTGTTATGCATATTAAAGTATTGTTCTGCCTTGTGTATCCATCCACTTGGATCATCACCATTGAAGCGAGGGAATTCAATCTTTGACCCACAAAAGTTGTTGGAAGCAGAGAACACAATGCCTACAGAAGACTCAGGATGTTGTCAGTTTCTCATGGCTGAATACTGAAGATGGAGGTTGAGAAATCTTTGATCCATATCTTCAAGTTTGGTCTTGAGGGTGACAAATTATTCTTCCATTTTTCTATTTTCTCCTGCACGGGTGACAACCATAAGCAAGATTTTTTTTTTAAGAAATGATTTATGGCGGTGTTAAAAAGCTGTGCTTTATCAACTTGAATTACAGTAAATGATTTGTGACAATTCTGGAATTCTGCGTGTTATCAACCGTAACTATATATGGACCTCGAGTATATTCGGCTTCCTAATGGTTCAAAGGTAGTCACTCAGCCACCAAGGCTGTCTCAAACTTGAGTATTGGGGCAGTACCGCTCACTTCACGGTGCAAGTAAAACTGCTAACCACTTGGTTAAAAATGATAGCTCTTTGGTTTTCCTTAGGGATGGGAATCTAGTAAATCTGGTGGGCGTCATTGCCCTTTTCGCTTGGCATGTCCTCTCAATGGCCAGCTACTTTGGGGTTCCTATGGTACTCCTCATAATGACTTTTAGGGCTATGCCCAAGTACTTTCCATAGTTAAGCAGATAGGGCTTATTCCCTGATATGAATGAAAAATACTTCTGCAAGAAGAAGAACTACTGCAATAATCACAGTGACAGAAAAAATGTGGCAGAAATGCCACCCAATGCTCAAAAACCCGTAATTAGAGCTAAGGTTTTGAGAAGAAAAATTTTAAAATGAAAATAACCTGATCTATATTTCTTAGAATCGCTATTATAGCCTGTTTATGGAACTAGAACAACCACTCTAATTCTACCCATGAAATCAAAATAGAAATCTAGGCACCTGGTCAAAAGATTTTTGCTCTGCAATTTCTACGGTCGTCACCAAAATTCTGAAAAATTGCTGATTTTAAATCTGCGATATCTCAACTCTTAGAACTTCAAATGAGATGATTTTCTTTTTTGAAAATGTCTATTTTTGAAATAGGAATTTAGATATGCAACTTTGTTTTCTTGAATCTACACAAAAAGTTTCAAAAATGGATGTGAAAGTCACCGCCCAATTTTACCCCCTTTAAAAAAATAAAAAATAAACATTTCCCACTTGTGCCAAGGAAAGTGCTCTGATACCATATGTGGAGAACCTCCTTAAATAAAAAACAAGAATGCATGATATAACAAAAATTATGGACCACAGAAGATATTTTGTTAATCGCAAGCCACTTCGAGGGGGCAACCTCCTTTGAGCAAGCTCAATACAAAATAACTCTTCGATGCTTTCATTAGCCTCAACACATACTTATATACTAAGTCTAATCTAAAGAACTATTACCCCCCATGAATGTGGGATAATGAAACATAATAACTAGACAACTTAACAACTATTACTTACTCCCCATGAATGTGGTATAGTACAACATACTGATGGGACGACTTACAAAGCATATGCGTCCGATAAAATATACTAACAAAATAAAGAGGAGGGTTGACATGGGTTCTTAACACCCCCATCCGAAGGCATATTAATTACGCGACACTGTCCACCACCATCTACGTAATTCTTACCCACAAGCATATAGTTCAAACCCCCAACTTTGTAATTTGTATTAAAAACCCCATCAAAACCCTTATTGGCACAGTTAAGCCATGGTTTCAAGGCATATGGAATATGCCATGAATAGCTCACCATATAAACCATAATATTTACAAAATTTATTATAATGTGGTTAAGTCTTATGACTTAAGCCTCTAAAATTTAGGCATAAACACATTCCAAACTATATGTTCTAAATACATAGCATAGGACTAAAATTTGTCACAATCCCAAGCCACAATAATAATGTTAACTAGATAGATGCAGGTCTAATAAACCCAACTCTGCGTAAACGGTAACGTAAATGATAGCAGTAGGAATAGTTGGGCTAGGACTTTAGTCCTTTTTGTCTTCGATAGGCATAGGATAGTGCAGAGTGGATAACATGCTATAGGATTTCAAGTTAGTTGTCATAACAAGTTTTCGCCATCCAATGAACCTGCACAAAGAAAGAAGAAGTTTTCATTAGCTCACCATGAACTAAGTAAACCTCGTAACAATAGCTAGAACCAGTTACCTCTCTAAGTGGTCCCATAAGGGATACAAATATCACCACGCCAACCCTTGACAATTAAAGATAACTCAAGAATTTCGATAAACAATGAACAAAACCTATAAACAGGATGTAAGATACAACTTAACAACCATACGCACATGCATGATAAGTAGTAATTAATAACCAGAGTAATAATTTAAACCAATTCAAGTAAAATAAACATAGTACATAATTACATCAGAAACTACATAGGAAAACACATAGAAATGGTAAGGATAGCTTACAATACTTCAAATTAGAAAATAATGACCGACATATTCTGTAGAAGATGAGTTAATGTCCAGATTATGTAGAAATTAACTAGCCTATAATTTTATTTTATTTTTCAAATTTTGGGGACATTACAAGTGGTATCAGAGCCCCGTTTCAACACTAAGAGACCTTATCGGCGTGCCAAACATTCATTGTAGAAATAAAGTATGTTTTTGAAATTCTGTTAACTAACATAAGTTTTCCTGTTATTAAAATTTTAACTTGCAAGATTCAAAGAACAGTTCATATCATGAACACAGAAAAAGACAATAGCCGGCAGGGAAAGCTAAATACCCCCACATGGGAAGAAGAACTAGTGGTTGAACTAAATTCTGATATACTGAAAACCATACAAATTCTTCAAGAAGACTTACAGAGTTTTAAGGATGATAATATGAATGAAAGAAAATAACAGCAAGTAATTAATGACGCTTTGTTGCAGAACATGATGGGAGGAAGCCCACAGGGAAAACCCACTCATTCAACCAACATGTTCATGAAACAATTCTATCATAAGCGGGCCAACAACCCGAAAGAAGAAGGAAAAGAAGACCACACCCCTGAACCTCCAGAAAGAGATTTTCACGGTCCTTCCAGTGATGATTCTCTTTCTCCTTGCAGAAAACAATAGAGATATGATGGCAATCTCCAGGGAGAGTTCAGAAAGATAAAAGTCCCAACCTATGAAGGAGACATGAACACCGGGGAGAAAGATGAAGAATGGATTTTAGGTATGAAAAAATATTTAAGAGTACATAACTACTCTAGCAAGATGAAATCCCATCTAGACATTTATAATTTAAATGAAAAAGCAGCTAGATGGTGGAGAGACCTAAAGCATACCAAGAAATATGAGGTAAGAGAAATTTGATGGAGTAATTTTCACAAAATTTTTCAATAGAAATACATGTCGGAAAGGTTCTTCGACAGAAAGGTGAAAGAATTTCACGAGTTAAGGATGGGTTCCATGACCATGGATTATTTTATTAACATATTTTTGGATATGTTACATTATGTTCCATACATAAAGGATGAGAAAGTGACAATACAATAGTTTTTAGGATGTCTTCCTCCCAACTTTCGGAAAAGGATTCAATTTGACATGTATAAAACATTGGACACCACCTTACACCAATCTATGCTTTGCTATGAGTATGGACAACTTAGGAAAGAGAACATCAACAAAAGCAGAGACAGGTCTAGGGCCTTCTCAGAAAACCCCAAACCGTGTTTTAAACCACCTCCTTACAGAAAATAGAACAATAGTTTGCCATCCAATAAGAACTTCAACAAGACAGGTACGAAGCCATATGTACCAGCTCCAAATGCTACTTGTAATTAATTATCCAATTACTTTTGATTAATGAAAGCATTCATAGTTGCAAGCCATTTTTGGATTGTTTCATTCTTCAATTGCTTAGTAAATTGTATGATCTATCTTGTGTGTTGTGTGTTGGTCCACAAATCTACGTGCTCAATTTAATATTAATCATCCTCCTTTTTCTCCATCCAAAAGCATGGATCTGATCTCTTTCCTTCACTTATCAGCTGGTACAACTCATTCATCCAATTCGTGAGCATCTTTACAGATTATGAAAGTGTTTTATGCACATATGGGGGATTTTGACTAGTTTAGTAAGCCTTATTTTTGTCCAATTCGAATAACATCCTTATGATTTTGAATCTCTAGTGTAATTATATTTTTGGACAACCTATTACTTTATGAGGTTGGTTGATCTACAGTTATCCAATGTAGGATTTTGTTATGCTCCAATTTCAGTCTTCTTTTTGTGGAATTTTGCATGTTTGATTAGCAATTTTGTGAGTGTAATTGTTCTAATGCTTGGGTTCAATTTCCACAAATGCTTTAAAATTATGAACCGATATCACATTAAGAATCCATTGAAATAAAAAAAAATATGGCATTTATATGATGTAGAGAGAATAATGAAATAATATCAGAAATACTATGTTCATGTTGCTATCAATTTTTTATATGTGTGACTCCATTTATGAAATTCAATGAATTGTAAAGTTGTGAATCCATGGTTTCATTAGTGTAGTCATTGTAAAAGAGGCAATATCCTATGTAAATCAGAAAATCGCATTCCAGATTAGAGACTGTGAGAGAGAGACTCGCACCGGGCTTGATCGTGGCTTGTAACGTTTAGAAAATGAAATAAATTGCATAAAGTATGAACCTGTAGAATTGGATGAGAAGAGATAAATCATTATGAGATTGGATGTTCCACGATTTCAGACACAAATGTCTTGGATTTAGCTCAAAGCTAGTTTCACTTTGGGTATCAAACCCTTAGAGAAACGATCCAACCATCCTAGGCATCGTCAATTTTCTACAATGATCATTGATCATGATAGGATCAATGATCCCTCCTTTTCGTTGACCAAATAATGGCTTTAAACTGAAATTCTAAACCGATATCGTGTGCAAGAAACTCCCTATCACATGCATTAACACTAGCATTGGGTCGTGAAAAACATAAATATAGCCGCTGGTTGTCTCAAGGTTTCAAGTTTCAACAACTCTCACATGAACATGAAAGCTCATATCTACTACTTATCTGGTGGGAGCTTTCACCATCTTCCTATCTCTACAAATTCCTGATTAGTTTAGACTCTACTGTCCAAGTGCAAATGTAGTTTAGAGGTTCATGGGAAAACCCATTAAAATCTATGAAATTGTTCCCTTTTGCAGGTGCAAGATAACAATATGATGCCACGACTCACATGTTTCATTTCAAACTAGACAAAAGGGTAATTTTTAGCATGAACAGAATATACTAACAAAAACTTGACATACATGATATGGTGTAACTTTACTCTCCAACAAAGGCCCGTTGATGCATCATGCATGATATATTTTAAGGTTTCTGGAATATAAACTAAGAGTAAAGCACATAGTACATACCTGACCTCCAGAATCCAATCCCTCTCCTAGTTTAATGAAGCAAAGCTTTCACGAGAGATTTAAAGAACTAAGCACTTTCTAAGGATGCCATACATGCTAATGGGGTTGCTTAAAAATTCCAAATGACTCAGGCCATAGGATAGTAGGGCTACATGGTATAGCCTAACAGGTTACAACATTGCATCACTAAAACCTCCATTTCCAATATTCAGCTTTGAAAAATGAGAGTGAAGGCCAACAACATCAATTCAATACAACTTGAAGTTTAATACGATGCGAAATAATTTAATGTTGTTAATGGACATCTAATTTTAAAGTTGATGTTTGTTGATGATGCATTTAAAGTGAATTGAACCATCTGATTCTCTGAAACTACATGAAAACTTGAATGATGAACCATGTTGCAGAGTTGCCCAAGCATGACAATGCATCAATGCACTTGTGGAAGTCTGAAATATGGGTCATGACTCTTTAGTGTTCACTTTTGAAAGTTTAGTTGATGAGGTTGTGTGACCCTTCCACGACGTCAACTTCCGAATGCACATTTCCCTTGGTACAACTATGGAAGGTACAACTACAAGTTTGAGGTAGGTAAATATTAGACTGCCACCTGGTAGTGGTACATGTGTGCTCAAGGATATCCATCATCCATGTAGACAAGATGAAGTAAAATTGTTGAAGGGAAATTTTAGCCTAAATCATTTTAAATGCTCTACTTTTTTTTTTAATGACAAAAATAAGAAACAACATTTTAAATGACGACCAATTTTCAAATGCCACTTCATAGAAGTGTTGAGAGCCCTTTGATTGGTTGTGACAACTTGAATTCCTCTGCCTAGTAGAGTACGTGACATTTACATGATTCTGCCATGCATTGAATGCATTATGTAAGTTTACTCTGAATTCGACATGGACGAGGATTCAATGCAAAGCCCAAAGCCCGAAGCTAGTTCTCAAGAGTTGTGAAACCCTCCTGCCAGGATGTATCTGTCGTTGTTTTGGGGAATAAATGGAGGTTTATGGCCACTGATCGAATCCGATGATTTGGTTGGAAAGAGGTAACAACAACCAACTTCCGAGCCAAATCATTGAATCCGTAAACTACTCCAAATTATTTAGCTCAACTATCTTTGGGTTTTATTCAAGTCTTTAACAACTTGGAACAAACTTGTAAAAGCAACATATGAATATAAAAACTTTAAAGATGAACTATCACCACATTTTAAAAATATATTATGGGTGAAGTAAAAACCCTAAAAAATAATATTTTTTTCAGATTAAAAGAGATAGAGGATGCAACACTAAGACTTCTCTAAAGGTCACCTAAAAAATCATAACTTAAAGATGAAACGGTCCCCACATTTTAAAAAAATAGTATTACTCAAATAACAAATAAGTAAAAACACTAAAGAATAAACCTACACAATGTGGAAATCTCTTTAATTATAAAACTGGATTTCTCCTTGATAAAAAATTCATAACTTACCACACATGACTGGATTTCTCCTTGATAAAAAATTCATAACTTACCACACATGACGTTGACTGCTACATGTAAAAATCTCTTTAATTATAAAAATGGATTTGTTCTTCATAAAAAAAAATCATAATATCGCTATACTTAACCTTATCGGACAGATTACAAAATAGAGTTAACATTGCAATATGTATTATAAATTTTCTATAAAATTAGTGCATAGGATTGGTAACTCGTTTATGCATCCACTGTTCTAGAACTCACATAAATGCTAAATGCATATGGTAACCACCCTCTTTAAATGTGTTTAAATACAATAAACTTTGGAAGTTGTTAACGGCTATTGCATACAGTGACTTTTAATGCATCTCCTGCATACAACAAAAATAAGAAAACTAACCAAAAAATATTTGAACACAACCATCTACAACAGTAAGAATTTCCATTACTAATGCAATTTAGGTATGCAAGGAATTCAAAGAACTAAACCAAAAAAGTTAACAAAACTTGAACCTGCAAATGCTTTATTTTGAATTTGGGAGGCCCTCCCTTAAGTGGTGGCAGAGGTAGCGTCGAACAAAACAAACAAACAAAGAAAAATCTCATCTTGTTTAAACAAGCAGTGGTCGAATCACACAAGTAGGTTCATCGAAGAAGAAATCTCATCTTGCTTGTGAAAGCGGTGGCTAAACTACACACAGAATTGGAAAAATACCTTTTTCTGAAAGATGTGTTTGTCGAGCAGGTGAATAAGACTTCTATGTCCTACAGATGCCTTTGGCATAGTTAAAAATATGATTTACAAATTAACTCAATTACTTTGTGTAAAGTTTAGTCGAATAGGTGGCAAGCACTTGTGGGGATTATTTCATTTCCCCATCTGCGTATAACCTGCCTCAAAGAAAAATGAAAAGATATTCCATATTTCCACATTGGATATATAATCTATTAATATAAGTCAAATTTAATATGACATTCTGTGCACCGTTTTCAAGTACAAATGCTTGCCAACCCATGAATGGATCATGAATGGATCCCTTGGGGGCAAAATATTCCCAATTGTGGGAAGCCCTCCCATCATAAACGTCATTTATACCCATATAAAATTGTAACCTAGTAAACAAAATAAAAAATTGTAAAATGCTCACCGTGAAGTTTTACTCTTTTGACACATAATCCGATTTCCTATTTCTCATCTTCAAAACTTAGTTTTGCACAGGATTAGGAAGTGCCAGTATCAGTTCTCAATTACTAAAGAGAGGAGGATTCATCTGCAATGGAAGATGCCCAGAGCCATAGGGCCGATGGTGTTGAAAAGCTCATGTCCAATGGAACAAACCATTTTCAAGTGCAGGATAAATATATCCTACCTCCCAATCAACGCCCCCGGTTCTCTGAGGTTTCTTACTCTCAGAGCATTCCTGTGGTGGACCTGCAGAACCTGGATGGCCCTAGCAGAACAACGGTAGTAAAGGAAATCAGACTTGCTTGTGAAGAGGATGGATTTTTCCAGGTACATGATCCTTCAATTCAACTCCTTACGTCAGTGTTTTATTTCTTCTGTTTTTCTAGTTCTTGAAATATTAGGAATAACCTTGCCATCTAACCTTTTTTCCTTTTTTAGGATATTTCCATATCAGTTTTGTTAAGTTTTTATGGCTACTTAGATCTCCAAAGTTGTAGAATGAGTTACACTTAGATCTGCAAAGTTGCAGAATGAGTTATGTTATAAATAGAGGTGATTAGTTGAAGTTTCATAACTTAGTAATTGAACTATTATTTTTTATCATTTTGTGCCCACACATGTTGTGTTCGATGTGATCGGTACAGGTTGTGAACCATGGCGTGCCAGATACAATCATGAAAAGCATGATGGAAATCGCCAAGGAATTCTTCGAAATGCCTGTGGAAGACCGAGCCTACCTCTACTCAGAGGACCCAATGCAGGGAGCTCGGCTTTCTACGAGCTTAAATGTTCGTAAAGAAAAATTCCACAACTGGAGGGACTATCTCATCCACGCATGTCTTCCTCTAGAAGAAGTGATGGACTCTTGGCCTGCAAAACCTGCAGCCTACAGGTAATCTATTATAATATGTTGTCAAAACCTGCAGCCTACAGGCAATCAATTATAATATGTTGTCTTTTAATGTATAAGACTTTCAAATGACAAGTAACTTGTCTTACCTATGTTTTTTTTGTTTCAGAGAAATTGTAGGTAATTATGCTACTGAGGTGAGAACACTAGCTTTAAGGCTTTTGGCTGCCATTTCTGAAGCTCTAGGGCTTGACTCTGATTACCTAAATCGAATTTTAGGAAAACACAGCCAAGTGATGAGTATAGTATACTATCCTCCATGCCCAAATCCAGATCTTACCATTGGTACACCAGTCCATTCAGATCTGCGCGGTATCACTATTTTAATGCAGGGCGATGTTAGTGGGCTGCAAGTATTCAGAAATGGAAAGTGGGTTGCTGTAGAACCCATCGCTAACGCTTTCGTCATCAATGTGGGAGATCAGTTACAGGTAACTAATTGGAGCACATCCAATACATTTTATTATTTATTGGAGAAGGATAATCGGTCAAACATTTGTTTCTGTTTCTTTTCATAATTTTCATTCATGATATTCATCAAAATCTGATTTTGCTGATTGCACAGATGGTGTCACCAGAGTATTCAATCTATGAATTTGATATAAATATAGATTGCTTAAATTTGAAACATTCTAGTCCATAACAATCTATAAATTCTATGAATTTGAAAAAGTTTGCGTTGTTTCTCCACAAGTTTCGAACCCTCAAGCAGGTTCATGTTGAGGATGCTCACAAAAATAAACAAATAACCAATAACCATTTAAATAAATACTGATTTGAACTTTCATTATTTTGGAAAATGAGAAACAAACTGAAATGTTGATTCATTATCCTACTCTACTTTTCATGTGTATAAAGTATTAATGATAATAATTTCGCAGGTAGTGAGCAACGGTAGATTCAAGAGTGTTGAACATCGAGCACTAACCAATGTGTCAAGTGCACGTATATCAGTTCCTACGTTTTATGGCCATTCAGAGGATGCCATCGTTGCTCCTGCAGAATCCCTGGTCGATGAACAGCATCCAGCTCTGTATAGAGGTTATAAGCTAGGAGAATATTTGAGAATTTTATTCGGCCAGGAATTAAAGAGCAAGGCGGTGTTGGATCATTTCAAGATCAAATATCCTGAGAATATTGGTGTTTGTTGTGGAGATTGATTGGCAGAAGCCATACTTACTACTCTTACAATTGTCCACTTGGCTCAGTTGTTTCACGGACTTTGCCTTTTTCTATCAGGAGGTTAGGTAAAAGAACTTTATGTAAAATATAGTTGGAAAATACAACTTTGACAAAACTAACTCCTAATAAATATATAGTTTAATTCTCATCGTTCCAATAATATATAGTGTGAATATCTAAAACAATATTTCTTTCAATTAGAATCTAAAAGATTCATAGAGGAATGTGAAAATACAAATAGTTAGTGGTAATGTTTCACTTATTATAAAGGGAGAGTTTTCATTTTGGAAAGTGAATTATCATGTCATTTAGTGTAGTATACGTATACTATATGTTATCTAGTTAGTAATATATTTATTTTATATCTATCAAGGTAGACATATAGTTATCGTTTAGTCTAGTCTGACTAAACAATAGTTTTGACTTTAATTAATTTATATACTTTTTCAAATAATTGGACAACTTTTATAAACTTTATATATTAAATTAATATTTTTAAAAATATAATTATATTTTTGTATTTTTTAAAATCTATTTTCTTATTTTAGGATTGGTTTACTTTAATGATTTGACTAATTTCTTCTAGTGTGTAAATGAAATTGTCACATATAAAAAATATTTAAAAATATAAAAAAATAAAATATATATAATCATGACAAGTGTATTGTTTATTAAAATAGTAATAATGATTAATCTTAATAAATGTGAAAATCACATCATAATGATTGAATATAACTATATCACTATATACAACTTTTATTTAAATATAATAAACTTTTTTAAAATATATATATATATATATATATACATATCAATATATTATAATTTTTTATTATTATAAAAATTTAAAAATATAATCTAATAATGTCAAGTGTCTTGTTTATTAAAATAACCATAATGACTAATATTCATAGATGTGACAATAATATAGATGTATCACTATATAGAGCTTTTATTTAGATATAATATTTTTTTAGATATATATAAAAATTTAACATATTATAATATTTTTTTTTATAAATTTATTGAATAAAATTTTAAACTAAAATTTTCAAATATTTATTTTGATATCCAATTAAGTTTTTTTCCACATTTTTCAAACTAACATATTAATGAAATTAAAGATTGATTTTTTTTGTATTTTAAAAAAAATCTTTATTTGTTTATTTGAACAAATATGATGATTAATATTTTAACTAGTTTATAATTATACTAGAGATTTACCAAAGTTTAATAATGTATTTAACATTTTTTTTGTTACTAGAAATTTAAATTATAATTTATTTTGGTAAAATTTTGTTAGTAAAGAAATGCAAATTTTATAAAATCTTTATATAATTTTGATTTTTCTAAATGACAATGACATTTTCTTATGACTTCTTATTTATTATCCAATTATTTTCATGTCAAAATTTAACTTTAACTTTGGTTTATATATAACTATTAGATCAAAACATTTCTAAATAAAGAGATTAAATTTGAGGTATAAAAATTAGGAGATTAAATTTGGGGTATAAATAGCTATTATATATGACATTTTTAAATTATTAAATTAAGCATAATTATGTAAAACTATTAAATTAAAACATTTTTAATTATTAGATTAAACCATTTCTTAAAGCAGTAATAAACAACTAATTTCACTTGTTTTACTTAAAATAAAGTTAATTCATTATAAATCCACTTCTCATGATAATATTATTAATTACTTATTTAATAATATTATAAATAAACTTTAAATTGCTAAATATTAATATAAAATGTATTATTAATTTAATTACTTATTTTATCATATTATAAATAAAAATTAATTACTAAATATTAATATAAAAAATTATTATTAGTTTAATTTTTAATAAGATATTAATAATTAGAGTTGCACAAATTGTATCCCTACAAAATATTAAGGATTAAAGATTTATTTGGGAAGATAGTAATAAATAATATACTTGAATAACATAAAATACAAAAAGTATTTAATTTTAAAACGATAAAATGAAACTTTATATGAATAAAATATTTAATTTTAACACTGAGAGATTTATAAAGTAAATTATTTGTGAATGTTTAACCTTATATTTTATATGATATTAATTTACATATAGTTATTTTATTTATATTTGTTTTTCAAATTGTAAAAAAATTAAGTATATCATTATATTAAAAAGACTTTAATCAATATTAAACTATTTATAAATTAGTATAATGTTTGAGAGTATAAAGAATCATAATTTTCATAAGACTACTTATAAATTTATGTTTTATCCCATTTAAGAGCATTTTAATATGTTTAATTTATTTTATAATTGCTTTGTATATGTATATTTTTATAGATCCATTTTAGAGGTGGATTTATTAAGTATAAAGATCCAATTTCTTTAGGTTTAATTTTTTTACACATCCAAAAATAATTAGCACTTCAAAAAATTTGATCCCTCTCAGTCTTTGATAAATCAATTGTTGAGATTGATTTGCTTTTCATTTTATGAGGAAACATGGATTTGTTTATATTTTTGGTAACATAACTTTAGGAAAGTGACAACATCTTCCCCATAGGAAACCTAGCTACTCTAGGTACAAATATTGCAATTTTATCTAGTATTTAAAGTTTATGTTTACATATCATTATATCAATATATGTGGAATGAAAAAATCATAGTATTGTAACATTTCAAATGGTATAAGAAAGTGTATTAATGTCTTAAAAAATAAATTAATAATTTTAGTTTTAACAACAAATTAAATACATGGTCGGCAACTTGTAGATTTTGTTGAAGGAGTTGTTTTTTTTGTTCTTAATGAATAATTTTTATTACATTTATATCTAGTAATGAAATATAAGATGCATTTATGTAAGCCAACAATTATGCTTATAAACCAACAAACAAACAAAAAAAATAACTATTCTTATGAGTGAGTTTATAATCTCTAAAGTGTCAATTAAACTTGCTCTAAAAATAGTACCCATTCAAGAAAATCTAATAAAAATAGTACCTATTTCTTAACATAAACAATCCAATGATGAAAGGTATTATGTTACAAACAAACATATTTTTACACTACACCTTAAATACCTCATCCAAACTTCAAAAAAACTTCAAACTCTACATGGAGGTGACCCAATACTTATATATTCCAATATGGAGGATATAAGCTCCACTTTAATAAAATAATAAAAAAGTTGAGTATAATTCTTACATCTTTATAATTTATATGTTATTTTATAATCAAACTATCATTCATTTTTATTTAAATTTCTTTTTTAAATTTTCATATTCTAAAAAAATAAATTTACACATTGAAATATTTTATCATATCGATCATTGTGAAATAGAAATAGAAGTTAAGATAACTCTACACTATTTACAAACAAGTGGAATAAGCAACAAAGTTGCTTAGTACCTGAAGAAATAATAATAAGCTAAGTCAGCTTGTAATAACTAAATTAATTCTCTAAATAACTTATTTAAATAATAACAAATTGCAAGAAATATTTTCAATTTAATTTCATGATTTATTTTTATTCTTTTTAAATACTTATATTAAAATAACTTCATAATTTTTATTTAATTTTTTTTCTCATACTTCAATTTATTTGTTTAATACTTTCTATATTAAATTAAATTTATAATCACTAATAAAAAAATAATAAAAAAATGTTCATTTAATGATATTTTTTAATAATTTGTAAATTAATATTTAATATATTTATTCATTTAATAACAACAAAAATATATTCAAAATAAATTCATATTCATATCGTAATTAAGTTTACAAAAATATTAAACATATATTCAAAGTTAATTTATATCTATATCATAATTAAAAATTTTAAAAAAATGAAATACAATATAATTTAAAATATTATATTTAAAATTTCAAAAACTATAATTTACAACTGATTAATAAATTTTTAATTTGATATTTTCATTAGTATTTGAAATAAAATAGTAAACATATAAAATAAAAACCAACAATTTGGTAAAGGAGATTTGGGTTAACACTTTGTTCTACCATAATTTAACTTATATTTAAATTGTTAAAGTGAATTAAATTCATATTATTTTTTTTAAGTCTAATAATCTAAAACTAATTTTAGTAAGTTACAAAAAAAATCATTATCATTATTAAAATAAAACTGATTTTAGTAAGTTACAAAAATAATCATTATCGTTATTAAAATAATTGAATGTAAAATAAAATAGCAACATAGTTGCTAAGTACTTGCCTCTTAAGAGAAGTTTGAAGAAAATAGTAATAGGTTGAATATAGGAAAAATAACACTAGATGTAACAAAGAGGCTTACTATGAAGTCTTAAGTATAAACATGATTGCTTAGTCCCTTGCCAATAGTTTGAAGAAAATAATAATAGGTTAACATTTTAAATGGTATAACACATTACACATTAATAAATATATAATCCAAAATAATTAAAAAACACATGAATAAATTGACATTAATAAGCCCATAAATCTAGGAAAAGTAACATTAGATGTATAAAATAATAAAGAAATAGAATATTACTAATAACTAAATGCAAGCATGCTATAGTTCTGAGAAGCATTCTATGGAAGCATTTCTTGAATTTTGCAAGGAGACCATTATATTGGAGTTTTTCTGTAAGAAAAAAGATATTAGAATTAGAATTCATGCTTACTAGTCCACATTTTCACAAATTGGAGTATTATAAATGGTAAAATATACTTAGGATTCACACCACCTACAATCAAGGGGTTTATATATATAAACGAAAAATAAGTTTATGAAAAAGATTAAGTGATATTTATATATAAGTTGTTTGTGTTTCTAGGAAATATAGTTACTATAGAATTACTTATGTTTTTGTTAAATTATTCTTTTAAAATCTAAATTTAATAAATATACTTAGTATATATTATATAAATATGTTGCTATTTTTAGTAAATATAGTTAGTATAGAATTAATTAAATTTCTAACAATATATTTTTTTAAATTAATCTTTTAAAATCTAAAGTTAAAATTTAATTTCAATAAATTAAGTTTAGGAAGTTGAAGTTAAATAGTTTTGACTACATGCATTTTACTAAATTACAAAATAATAAATATGTCTAATTACTCAATATCTTTCAATTTAGTTTTCAAATATGGTTTTGTAATATGAAAATAATGTTTTAAAAACTAAAAATCAATAAAAAAATAAACAAATAAATTAGTAAAATTTGTAAGTGTTTTAAAGTTTGTAAAATGTTTAGGTTGAAATTATAAAAAAATATTATATATCTAAATGTATTAAAGGTTAATATAATACAAAAAATTTCTGTAAAATAAAGGTAAGTATTAATTGCTTGACTTTTTAAATCCGCTTCCAACTATTGCCGGGGTACCCGTCTAAGTTAGGGAATAAATTCGGCATATTTAAAGGCTTTAGAAGGACGATTAGGCACCGTAAAGAGAAATATGTATAAACCCAACTTCCAGAGAAGCGGTCACGAGTTCGATACCCATTGAAAGGAACCTCACGGTGATAATAAAAAGGCGTAAATGCATACCTTCTGCGAGTGCCGAAGCTCGTCGGTAAGAAAGGACCAAATTCTAGGCCTTTTAGCAATGGATAGCAAATGAGAAAGCTCCTCGATGTCTGTGTTCAAATAGCTTGCCATGATACCTTGAGGGCACGGCACAGAAACGAGTTTAAGGTCCAATACGTGAGTTTTGTTTAACGCATGAGCAAAATTTTTGGAATTCACGGAAATCTAGGGAAACGTAAATAAGAATTTATTATTTGTTTTATTAATCAATTGATTGACCCACAATTGTACTTATCCTGATGTCATAGCTTCCATGTGTCAAGTGAAAACCAGATACCAAATTCCGAGGCTGACATCACTTGTGATTAGCCAATTAGTTGTTTACAAAATAGTTTTTTTAACAAAATTAAAAAAAACATTCTACAAATCCATAAGTTAAACTTTAGAAAACAGATTTTAATATTTTTGGCAGGAGCAACTAATACAAAGTCAACCGAAGTTGACTTGCAATCGATTGCTATATACCTGCTGCGGCAGGTATAATAAGCTAAATATGTAAAAAAAATTAAATCAACTTAATAAATCTATAACTTTATACAAAATTTTTATTAAACTTAATTTTAAAAAGTCATTAAATATTTCATTTTTAAAAACTTATTCCTATAATTCAACCCAACTTAATAACCTCTTCCATTTAAAATTTCATCCACATTTAAAAAGAAAAAAATAGATTTCAACAAATGATTAGAATATTTTGTACAAATACAATGGATTTCAATTTTGTAAACGTGGAAACCTAGCCTTCGTTATTGAATCCAATAACAATGTATATCCATTATTGATGTGGACCATTGCAAGAGCCGACAGGCAAAATATTTGTCAAAGCTATCGAGTGGGTATTGACTTATAAAATGAAAATTGAGATCAAAGAATTGTTTTAAAAATTATAATTTTCTTCATAATGGAAGGTA
>LPNX010985772.1:56126-116369 GCA_001517045.1 Pseudotsuga menziesii
TTTTGTTTATAAATTTTAGGTTATTTTCATATTCCCCTAAATAATTTGTCCCATATTGGAGATCATCATCGATGCCCTCTTTGGTGCCATAGAATGAAGGTTTTTTCTACATAATAATTTATTTATTATGTAACGTAGATCAGGGATCTTCACAACAGGTGGCAGACCGCATGGACTACCGGCAATATTAATGTTTGATATTCAATAATTAAACTTTATAATTTCAAGCCACATCTTTCACAATTAATTTTTTTTTAAATTGTATAATATAATTGGCCAACAAGTCACCAATTATGAGCTTCGTTGCTTAGGATAATACATTCGTTTTTTATTTATTTATTTCAATTCAACCAATGTAATAATGGGAAATTGTTGGATTTTTTTGATAATGTTGATTGTAGATATTCTTTGCTTTAATTAAAGGAGAGTTCGGTGAAAATTATTGGTTCTTTTTTATGGTTTGGATTGTCCCAACCAAACCATGTCATGCCAATGTAATAATGGGGAATTGTTGGATTTTTTTTTTGATAATGTTGATTGTAGGTATTCTTTGCTTTGATTAAAGGAGTGTTTGGTGAAAATTATTGGTTCTTTTTTATGGTTTGAATTGTCCCAACCAAACCATGCTAGGCCACTTAGAATAGTAAAGTGAGTGATAGCGTAGACTCTTTGTTCATTTCTATATTGGTGGGGCATGATGATTTGTTGTATCTATATAAGTTTAAGTATTTTTAAATTTATAGATATAACAAGTGGTAGACCACATGGACGACCAACAATAGCAAGTGGATAAGGGATCTTCACAACATGTGGCAGACCGCATGGACGACCGACGATAGCAAATGGAGTATGCAGTGGCCACTTTAGCAGTGAAGCCATGCACTTTGTGGAAATTGGGTTACCTGTATTGGCGAAGCATTCAAAGCAAAACAGGTCAAGTACACCTGGAATCCATGCATTTTGTAGAGCATTCAAAGCAGAATAGGTCAAGTACACCTGGAAGCAATGCATTTTGTGGAAATTGAATTAAGGAAATGAAACTTCAATTGCATGCAAAGAGCCATCCATCTACCTATAAGCGTCTTAATGGACCTGGACACTGGAAATGTTTTCGATAAGCATAATAAATTTAGAGAGAATGTTGTCAATTCTGAAATGTTCCTTCCCATTATTTTGTTACAATGCAGACCTAGGGAAATATGTTTTCATATATTACAGAAAGTAATGTTGTAATATGCTTTTTGGTTGCAGATAAGGGACGGCTCAATCCTTTGAAGTGGTCTCTACGAGAGGTAGAGATAAACAACCATGTGATTGTCCCCTTCCTCGATCCTTCCTTTACAAGGAATCCAGACTTTGTGAATGAATACATAGCAGCTAGCCTTGTCTTCAGAATCCACGTGTTTATCTGGTGTTTCTGTGGGTAATTGACTTTAAGTCGTAACAAGCTGGGATGTGCAAAATCACGGAAGGGATGCTACCCATGCTCATGCTTACTATGTTGCCTTTACTAGTGGATAGGCTCGAACAGAACTCCAATCTACTGATGCTACTACTGCTTCTGTTGGATTTGGGTCTTCGCTAGTATTACTTATTTTCGAATTGTTTTATAAAATGGTAGACAGGGTAGGTATTAGCAGAGTGCTAAGGGCGGGTTTCAGCATAGTGACTCAATCCAGCGCCTGGCTCATGTTACTCTCGATATGTCAGATATATTATCGGTTAAGAAGGTTGTGAACAGGGTAGGTGAACCTTAAAAATTTATTTTCATAATTTCACGCAAGCTAGCTAGTATATTGCGCGCCTATGTAATCCTGCTTATAAATTTGTAATCCTCGATTAGGCGACAGGAAGTAGGAGATTGAGCTAAACACCATTTTCAGTAATCATTTGCAGCGAGAAAGGTAGATATAGTCTAATCATGGGACGTACACCATGCTGTGGCGAACATGAAGGGCTGGAGAGAGGATTACCTAGGGTTTGGGTAGTTGTCAAACTTTTTTCCAATTTTTTCAAACTTGGTAAGAGTTTTAATCTCTCTGAAAATCTTGAATTCAAAGAAAAGTTGTTATGAGTTTTATCAATTGAGTACATTCGACGAATTCTAAAGAGTTTAAATGAAAACTTCGATTATACCTAAATATCATTCTGAAACTTTGATTATACCTAATTTTAGTGTTTTTTACCAAATTCTTGAAAGAAAAAAAGGTCAACTTGCTATCAACTAGGTTTTTTGGCCACCGTTACTCATACTCCGTTCCAGGGTACTCTTTCCATTACTGCACCAATAACCCATTTCTCCATAATTTATCTCAGCGGCAGATGAGTTTGCACAGTCAAGCACAGATCCACTAAACAACTCTTCAAGTCAACAAAAGAATCTGTCATTTCGTCTGTTTTTTAAATTGTGTTTTAATTAAAAAAACAGTTCTACGAGAATGGTCAAATTTTTAAATTAAGCGTTTAACATGATTGACATCGAATAATATCTGACAGGGATCATGTTTTTGAATAATAATAGCATATTTTTACCCCGTTTTCCAATAGGGATCGGTATAGATTTTTTACAGTTCATGACATGATTGAAATGAATCTTTCGAATTTGGAATGGAAAGCAGAAACAATGTAATCAACTGCAGCGTAATATTTTTTAGGAGAGCAACGATCTGGCATATTGATTAATGACTATGTGTTTGTAAATTGTGCAGTATACTTTGCGTTTAGTGTATTTGTCGATTGGTGTATTGGTTGCTGTGTTTCTTGGTGGGTATAACTGCTACTTTGTTTCTTTGGCTCTTTTGCCCTTTCCAGAGTGCTTTTGAGAAGGGTTTTTCATTATGTTGCTTTGCTTTGTTTCATCAGAGGCATTCTGTTGGGTGAGAACCGGCGAAAGGTAAGCGTCTCGGATGCGTAGAAAATATTTGAAAGCTGTATTGAGACAAGACGAGGGATTCTTTGACACCGAAGGCACCACCACATCAGAAGTTGTTACCAGCGTTTCTAATGATACTCTCGTTATACAGGACGTTTTCGCTGAAAAGGTATGTGATCTTAACTAGCCGATTTTCTTTATGTTTGAACTCTACAGGATCTTGGTTTTTGTTATGATTGTCAAATATAGAAATGGGTTGCTAAAATGACCCTAATTTCTGATCGAAATTTGCCAATTTCAGTTACCCAACTTCATCATGAATGTGTCTCTATTCGTCTCCGCTTATTTTGTGGCATTCTACTTGACATGGAGACTGGCAATAGTGTCGTTTCCTTTCGTGATCTTGCTGATGATTCCAGGAATATTGTATGGACGGATTCTGGTGGAGATGTCTCGCAAGCTTACTGAAGCCTATAATGTAGTAGGAAATATTGAAGAGCAAGCACTGTCCTCGATTAGAATGGTGTATTCTTTCGCTAGAGAGGAAAGGACAATGGTCAAGTTCTCCGATGCGCTTAATGGAACTGTAAAGCTTGGACTTTTCAGTGCACAATTTATGAAAACCAGTTTATGCTGATGTCATCATTTCCATGTGTCAAGTGAAAACCAGATACCAAACTCCAAGAATGACATCATTCCTGATTGGCCAATCAGAACTTTACAAAATAGCAAATCCAAATATTTTTATTAAAATTTAAAATATTTTTTTGCAAACTCTAAACTTTAACTTTAGAAAACAGATTTTAATTTTTTGGTGTTTGGCAACTAATACAAGGTCAAAGGCTGTTGACTTGCAAATGATTACTATATACCTGCTGTAGTAGGTATAATAACTTTGTATCTCCACCCAAGTATATCAAAGCATGCCTTTACTTCTGTTACATACATACATACAAAGCACCAACATTACAATCATACTAAACTAGTAAAGATGGTTCTTCAAAAGTAAATTTGAACGCAATGTGGTGGAAACCAAACACAATTTAATGAAAATAAAATATTCATGAATATCCCCGCATCTGTAACCTGTCTCTATAAATGAAAGAATCCATGTGACAGAAACCGCCATGAATCCATATACAATATGTGCTCTCAGAGTGCCCGTCACAGTTTAATTGCAACCCTATGCAGTAACGCCATGGTTTACTTCTTGAATTTCAATTTGAATCCATGGTTCTATCAAGACTCGAAGTTTTGTTTTTGACAAGGGGAGAAATAGACGATAAGCTCATACGAGAATCGAGATTGAGGTTGGCACGATTTTCATCTTTAGAAGCAGTGGCCTCGATTGGAGAGTTTTCAGACTCAGTTGTTTTCTAGATGTGGAACTCCAGAATTTTGTGCGTGAGAGATGGTGAAGAGCTAAAGATGGTGTTGTTGTTAGGGGCATGCATAGGGAGCTATGGCTCTTCTTATCGATTTTTATACCTACGAATTTTCTCTTGATGTGGATGTTCTAGTAATTCTTTTTCTTGTTGTCTATTCGGCCCAGCAATCTCCATGCAATAAGAGACCACCTGTGCAATTTCACAAAATAATTATTATCAATTTGTAGGTCCATAATTGGAGCTTCAACTATGGTTCTTGAAGAAAATTGAAACCTATCGGCCCATGAAAAATCTAGGTTTAATATAAATATCAACCCAAGGTAATTTATTGAAGCAATAAAGGCCATTGAATTACATACTTGTTTCCAAATATGGAATGGAGTTTCATGATCAGTTAGTCTTCTTCTTCTCAGAAGTTTCCTCGCTTTATATATGGATGCAGGTAGTTTATCTATCATGGCCTGCAACTCTTCCTGCATCGCAACATCCCTCCAGTAGAAAAATGAAGCAAACTTAATTCAATTAACATATGCGTGGAAAAAAACTATTCATTCCATTGAAAAGGAAGAGGCATGCCAGGCAACTCTTAATTCAATTGAAGAAAACCATGTCCTTGGGAAGGGAATTCCAATGTCCTTCTTCGTGGGTTTGAATGTGGGCGATGAGGCAGACATATTCTTGTTGGGTCTACGCTCCTTTGTTTGTATGACCCTTCTAACAGCACATAGATCTCCCCATTTTCACATGCAGGAAGACATGGCTAGAGCCTAAAAATTATCACCCTGAAGACATGGCTAGAGCCTGGAAACTATCACCCTGTTGGTATGTGGTTGGTATGCAATGGATTGTGCAAAGAGCCATATTATATAGTCTTTACTAATTTCCATCACATTAGTATTGGATTTTTAGTGAGGGATTGACAGGTGGCTTGCTCCGTGAGATATTTTGGTTAGGTAGTGTTGCCGCCTTTCACACACCTGGGTCACATGGCAGAAATCTTCAAGCCACTCGGTGTGTCCTTGGGGGAAAGTCTCGAGTCAAGGTTGTCACCTTGTTCTTGACCCCTCCATTTAGGCTCAACTCCTAACGAAGCCAAAAGGGGTAGACCCTATTAAGTTACTAAGGCTAAATTACTTAGTATGGTGATGTTACACTGAACGAGTTACGTAGGAGTTTCAAATTTAACCATAAACAACCATAGACGACAAGATACAAAATGAGCACATGAAAGCACAATGCTGAGACACAATATATATATATGTAGCAAGAAAATAGCCAGTGCCTTAAAATGGAGTCAATAGATAATCAATGTACTTGCATATGCTTGGAGTGAATGTTTTACAATTTCCTCTTGGTATGTTTTAAGTTAATGTGAAATATGGGTTGATTAAAATTAGGCGAAGGGGTGGACTCCAGATATACCCGAGAGTACTTGGAGTATGTCCAAAACTAAACCTTCAAGGCTACCTACAAGGAATATGTGGGATAAATGGAGTCTCTGGGGTTATTGTTCATAACGCACCCATTAGGGTGTGACAGCGATCGGTGCCCCGAGGTCACTTTTCAGGAGTTCCCGCTTCCTTTGGGTATTTTTCCACCGTAATGGTTTGATCTAGGTGTTGGATTTTCACCTGATGGTTTGTCAATTTGGGAGAGTGAATCCTAATTATTCTAGTCACTCAAGTGATTTTGATACAGCTTGACTGATCGGACGAACCACAGCCAAGTGCAGAGCATACACACTGGAGTCTTGTCAATTTTAGTAAATTTTGAGATGGGTGTTCTTGTTAAAAAGAAAACCCTCCAAGAACCTCTTTCGATCCAAGTGGATCTCAATCAGGGAATCAAGGAGGGGTTCATTTTATAATAGCTGATGAAACAAATGATGAAAAGGAAAAAACAGATACACAATTCTGGTTTTCTAATTAGTCCTACCACGCATCTCTTTCCCCTTTCAGGTCAATCGGGAAGTCGTGGGGTAAGTATTAATATTAATTTGAAATCTCAAATATGGAATATGAAATTGATAATAAATCAATTATACTATCATGCAGATTAGAACTACTCTAGTTGCAAAAAAAATGAAAGAACAACAAAAAGGAAACACGGACACAAATCCCCCCAGGGGGGATGGTGAATAGGCTCGAAAGAGCCTATTCTAAAGGACCTTTTCTTTTTATTAGCAATGATTTACAATATCAGCAAATTAAAATTGATGCACTTTGTTCCTTGTTATCTGGGATCCAAAGGCTTACAACAAGCTTGTAACAAGCTAGAATTAAAACACAGTGGTGGGGAAAGCTTCCAGGAAGCTCCGGTTCATCCAAGAGTCAGAAATTGGGCAGAGTCTCCTTCTCTTTTTTGTTAGACATGCTAAAAAACAATGATCAATCCAAATCAAATGCACCCAAACACACTTTGAAAGTGTTTTGGGTCACTACACTAGTTACCAAAAAAACCTTAAGTAAAATTTTGTTAAGTTGGGGTAATCTAGTTTTGCAAAAAGGAACCAAGGAAAGAAATATTTCCTTGGGGTCTTGGCTTGATGTTTGGGCATCCAATGAGATGTGCACATTTATTGCAGAATATGAAACTTTAAAGTACATCAAATGAAACTATCTTAAAAGCAAGCTACAAATTTTCATTAAAATGCTTGCAAAAAGAGGATAATTTCAGCTAGATCTCTTAAAATATAACTTTATATGCAAAATGGAACTGAGATATAAACTTAAGAAAGGATATTACTAACTATATCTATATGTAATTTTTTTAATGAGACAAATCTAAGCAATAAGACTCTTTAAAAGTAACCAATTTGAAGAGAAATTAAGATTTTGAAGGAGGAAGAGAGAGAAAGAGTGTTTGAAGCTTGGGAATGTTGGGCTTTGGATTCTGCTTTGGTGGAACACTGAGGGACTATGTCATTCAGAAGATCTTGAAGATGAGGAAGATGCAAACCAGATCAACCTCTTCTACAAGCGAGATCACCTGCAACTTAGAAATCCTTGCACAAACAGATGGTTAAAACATAGGTGCTGCTGGAAGAGATAATTGGAAAGCATGCAATTAAACTTAAAATACATACAAATCCAATAGATCTGAAACTAGCAGCAGTAAGAGAATAAATCAAACTAGAATAAACTCTTACCCTAACAAGAGGGAGCTCTCTCCTTCAAGGCCAACAATTAACCAACAAAAGCAATGATAAATAAAACAGATTATACCTCATAAGCATTTGACAATCAACAGCCACACATGAAGAGAATTACACCATAGATCTTGCCTCCAAAGCTTATTTATTCCAGAATAATAAACAATACAATACAAGAGCAACAACACCTCAATCCTAGTTCTAACTAGCTTGGAAGAGGCTGCCTATGCTTTGATTTATACAAAAACCAAGAGATCCAACCTAGGGGGGGCACAAATCCCAAGGAGATAGATTGAATCAACCGATGGAGAGTCAATCAATGCAAATCTGAAGCTGAACTGAGCCTACTTGTCAATCGGGGGCTTGATTGAGCTGACACATCAACCCATAGAGCGACACATCAGTCCACAGAGCTCCCAGGAGAGCCCACACATGTGGAGGAGAGAGAGAGGGCACAATTCCCCATAAAGACTATTGAAGATCAACTCTGGATCTGATTTGATCACCTCCTTTAGTCAAGGATTTGTTAGATCTAGTCAATCTGGTTCAGATCTGACTGATTTCAATCAAATCGGCTGAGAATCCACTGATCTATGATTTTGGATTTGCTCCATTGTTCATCAATTTATTAATCAAAATTATCAATAATTGATTTTTGGGGATTTCTGGCCTAAGTGATGGAAAATCACTCAAAACTAGGAAATAGTGGGTCCATGGGTTTACATGGTGCTCTTAGCTTGAAAATGAGCACCTACATGACTGAAACTGATTATTTGGCCCACTTTTATTACAAAATCAGTTTTTCCAATTAAACTATTAAAAAATAGCCTAAGTTTTGGAAAATTTAAATTTTAATAAAAAACACTGAAAAAACTAAAAATTTGAAAAATTGAAAAAACCTAGGGGGACTTAGACATGTTCACATGACTCGACCATGATTTCTAGCATGTTTATACATTGACACATAAACTCTAATAACCTCAATAGGCCTAAATGCCAAGCCGACCACCCCAACTTTGGAGGTATGGAGTGAAAAACTCATAAATTATCAGTCGTTTATTCAACAACCAATAATAAACAAGGGAAAAAAACCCCCTGGGCTGATTGGATTGACAAATAAAGTCTAAGAGACCGAGTCTTTTACAGACACTACCATGCTAGAACATTTATTACAATTCCCCCATGGGGTATGAAAATGTGATATAGTACAACAAGCACTTCCCAGAAGTACTTCCAAAGGTCTTCTAAAGTCCGAACAAGTTATCCTTGTCCGATTCACCAGGCTCACTTAATAAAAAACCACTAAGTACAACTTAGGTGGTAACAGGTAGATGATGGAGTTTGTTATAATTTAAGGTCTTTTCAAGTGGGGCTTCTCACCAATACTCAATTAGATTTCATTATTATTCTTAGTAACATTAGAAATTTGTTGGTTTTACCTTATTTTTCTTGAGTCAACCAAGCTCGATCAACACCCTCAGCTTTCTTGGACATCCCCAACTCGAAAGAAACAATTAAAAACATTAAACATCCAATACAGAATATCTAGAATAATGTGAAATCTTATACAACATTTAAATGAGTTGGTGTCTACCCACCGTTGGTGGGTGGGAAACACAAAACGAGGCAAACGTCAACTTCTGAGATTGAAACACACACACACACACACACACACACACACACACACACACATATAATTGTTTTTAATAAAAAATATGAACACCAAGGTTAAAACTATAGTCTTTTATCACCTAAATGTTGAACTAATGTCCTTGACAGAAAACTATGTATCGAGGACATAATAAAATATAGAGTTTAAGGGTTATTATAATCAATTGTTACAATTATTGTTGAGATGTTATTAATAATTCTATGCATTGTATAAATTTTTGGTTTAATATTCATAAAATCAAAATAAAAGTAAGTTATTCACATGAACGTGTGTTTTATAAATCCTAACTTTATAATAAATTGATTTTTTTTATTGAGTAATTATTAATAAGAGTGAATGTAAGATTACATGTCATAGGGCCTTCAAGTTGGGAGGGTTACAAAAGACAAGGAAAGCGACTAAATATTAGTATGCCACCTGCCATCCCCCATTGTGGGAGAAGGACACCCACTCCTCTCACTCTTTAGCACACACAAGGACGCTCACGAAAGACAAATATGACAAAACTAACATGGACAATAACTTCGACGCAGGTGAAAATGATGAGAAAAATAGGATTTGGTTAACTATCATGGCAAATGATGGCTATGTTTTAGATAGTGAAAGGAATGCAAGATTTCAAAAACTTGGAAATATTCTCTTAACAATACTTGGTGAAACCAAATTTCTAATTCAAAGAGTTATCTATAATATCCCGAATTTTTGACCTAACACTTATAGGCATAAGCCCCATTGCTTATGATGTTGCTTTGATGTTTTATTTTGTATATTGGGCATAAGACCCCACTACACATGAGAATGATGATTTATTTGATATATTGGGCATAATCCAAATGCATATGTCTTATGTATATGATTTCATGTGTTGGGCGTGGACCCTGAAGCACATATTTGATGAGATGTTTGTGTTGAGCGCAAGCTCTAAGGCACATGAGTATTTTATGTTTTGTGTTGAGCACAAGATCTGAGGCACATGAGTATTTGATATTTTGTGTTGAGAAAGGAGCTCTGGAGCACATGAGTATTTGATGTTTATGTTGAGTGAGAAGCTCTGGAAAACATGAGTGATGAAAGATTTGTGTTGAGCATGAAGCTCTGGAGCACATGAAAAGATAAGAATAGAAAGTGGGAATAAGACCTGGAGCATTCCAAGTTGATGTTGAGCCTAAGCTCCCAAACATCGGATCCTTGGCCATTGTATACCTAGGTGTATCCTACAAATACATCCTGGCATTAGTGTTGAGCAAGGAGCTCTGGAATAACACTAAGTTGTAACTACCCGTTCTTAGCATTGAGTATGGGCTTTGGATAAATGCTAGGAGTTACTAAAAAATTAATATGTTGAGTGAAAACGACTCTGATAAAACATTGATCTCATCTTACTTATTTTTAAGTGATTAAATGAAATTTCAAATTTATGTATCTCATCAAAGTACTGAAGAACTACCATGATATATGAGGGAATCCAACATGCAATGAAGTTTAGAGTTGCCTAACCTATTTGACCTAACCCCTACCTGGAGGCCTTATTAAATAAAGTGACTAAGCTAAAAGAAAGGTGTCATATGATTAAGGATCATGCTATATGATAGCTAAAGTTAAAATGTCAACAAATGGTATCTATATAAATATATAGTTTATAAATGATATGTATAAAAGAGGAAGCATAGTAATAATACTAGTAACTATGAATAATAATGAAAGGATCTACATATTATTATTGTTACTAATTAAATATTAAATAACCTACAAGAGTCAAAGTAGGAACTAGTCAAAAGTTCCTAAGTTAAATTTAATAAATATTAAAATGACCTAAATTAAATAAAAAAGGTTATTTCAAGAAAAATAATGATTCTTGATTTCACTGCCCCTTTTCCTGAAAAGTCTTCCTATAAAAACCCAAGCCAAGGAGAGGCTTGGGGACCTTTTGATTATTCCATAATTCTACCTTATTATTCTCAAGCGAGTTCTTGGAGAACATATTTTCCTAAGAGGAAAAGAGGAAACTGATACAGAACCTGTTATCCCAGATAGGGAAGCCTTACTATGGGATTTCTAAGCTACTTGCATGTTGGAACCAGCTTGGTGGGATCCATATTGAAACCAAGAACTGTTCTGGGTCATGGTTGGGTGGAACGTGGTTGTTCCTAAGTTATTTGGTTATCTAAACAAAGGTCAGAATTGTGTATGTACTTATTAATGTTGGTTGTTTGAGTGTGTTGGATTTCCAGCCATTAAAATAGCTTCAACTTGCAGGTATGAGGTTTCTTGATTTTCCTTAAAATTTACACAGGTTTTCTTATTAAATGAAGACATTAAATTCTGAATGGATAATTAGTATCTATCTGCTATGGATAGGTTATTTTATTTACTCAAACATGATATTCTAGTTAGGGAAATATATATCTTATTCATGTTTGTACGATAGACTATCACCTATAGTCTTATCAGTTTTTGAAACCATAGGAGGATTTGGTCTCCGTTATTTTCTGCATTATTCTATTATCATTTACATGTTAAATTCAATCTTCTCTAACATATTTATTTTCTTTTAACGGAGTCTAGATTATTAAGTGAGATAGATTTCTTGTTTATTATTTAAAGTTCAAAACACAAAGGTAACATCAAATATTATGTAAATAAATACTATTAACCCTAACTAATGAAACTATCAACCAAATAACTATTTAAAAACCAACTCTATATCTTTTCTCTGCTGGAATATTTCATATTGCCAGCAGGCTTGTATTATTTTTTAACCATCGAAACTAGTACATACAGCTATGGCATAAATACTATGTATAAGATACAAATTAAATACTATTACTAAAACTTAAACCATTATAACATAACGAAGATAATTATTAAACAAACCCCAAACAATATTTTCCATTTTATAAAATTATCTATATAGCATGTCGGTCATCGAGACCTGTTAAGGTCTGGACGAAGCCCTCGCTGATATGTCAAATACCTCTACTATCTACTACTAAGATAAAAATCGTCTTTATACATAATATAAATCCACTACTGAACAACGTATCCATTTAAAGTATTCAGCATCAAATCCTGTTGGCATCTCTACCTAAACAAAACCCATGGACAAGATATTGAACCACCAACCCACGCAACCCAGGATCGAATCTTGTAGGCTCACCTTCTGTTTACAAAACAATAAGTATATTGAAAACATGCCAGGAATTAAATCCTGCAGGATTCAATTTGTAAAAATGCCAACGCTATAAATCCATACAAGCTTACACATAAATCAAATATCAAGTATGCTAACAGAACTAAAATGCACAGAGTAATATCCATAAATTCATACATAGACTGCGTATTTGCAAAGGGTTGATCCGTAGTTATCAAAGCTCATTTATAAAACCCCAGCTCAAAAACCATAATCACTACTATGTCAAAGTTCCACATTAAAACAAACAATAGGAATATACATGTTGCGTTTTAATATCAAGGTGCATGACCGAGAGTTAAACCCCAATGTAATCAACATTAAAAAGAAAACCCAAATCATTTAAATGCCAAAAGAATCCATTTAAAACCCTTCTGTATGCGCTATCACATCCACGACATTTACAAATACACAACAATAAGTCAAGATTATGACCATCACAATAAAAAACCTAGGCATGTTTAATAAACAATATATCGCACCGTAATAAACCTTTACAAGTAAACTACACATAATTCATGATTTGACAAAGGTGTTATTGCAAGCAATGAAACAATCATAGTTTAAACTCCTCATTTAAAACCAAAATGCAGATTTTCCTTTAGCATATCAAACTATGTAGAGTTTCCTTTATCATATCAAACCATACTTTTAAGTTACAAACATCAAAACAATTATAGAGCTGAGTATCAGACATGGCCCGAAGGTGCCTCCCTTAAACCACCACCAAAATTATATTTACATACGCATCTCTAGATTCCCAATAACGCAGAAGAACCATACAGTCGAAACCATAACCAAATCTTCACAACTTTAAACTTTTCAAACATAGAGCTCAAAGCTCCGCTAAATATTCACACACAGAAGTAACAAGCCTAAGATATAACAGGGCTTTCTCATGGAAGAGTATCGTGAGAAATATTGCAAACAACCACAACCCATGAATGGAAACCCTCGTCACTTGCAATACGAAGGATAGAACTATCAAGAGTATGTTGCAACCTCCATTCAAAGAAACAATATTATAATGCTGCAAAAACAAGCCAAGAACATACCTTCCAAGCGTAGGGTGAGCTTGTTCCTCCACACCGTGATGAACCTAGAGAGACAAATAGTGCAAAACACCCACAACAGTGACAAATGAATCCCAACACAACGAAGACCCAAGCTTAGGGTTCGATTTCACCCCTATGGAGAACCTCCTGCAATAAACAATAAGAATGCATGATACAACATAAATTATGGATCACAGAAAATATTTTATTAATCCCAGGCCACTTCGAGGGGGAAACCTAATTTGAGCAAGCTCAATACAAAATAACTCTTCGATGCTTTCATTAGCCTCAACGCATACTTATATACTAAGTCTAATATAAACAACTATTACCCCCAATGAATGTGGGATAATGCAACATAATAACTAGACAACTTAACAACTATTACGTACTCCCCATGAATGTGGCCCATAATACAACATACTGATGGGACGAATTATAAGGCATATGCGTCCGATAAAATATACTAACAAAATAAAGGGGAGGGTTGACATGGGTTCTTAACATCCCCTCCCTCTTAAAAAAAAATCTTTGTCCTCAAAGATTTAGATGTGGAAATTATTGTTGAATTTGAAGGAGTGGTTCCCATGTAGCATCCTCTGCTTGCATGTCGTGCCACTGAATTAAGACTTCTGTGATGGCCCGAGAGCGAAGCTGACAAGTGCGCTTATTGAGGATTGCCTCCAGATCTGAAATGATGGATCCTTCATTATCCCGTTCTGGTAAAACAATTTTGTTCTCTGATGTTGGTGCCAATCACTTGCTGAATGCGAGAAGAAGGAGGAAGTGCCATTTTATAAGCAACAGACCCAATCTTCTGAATAACTATATATGGACTAGAGATCTTTGGAGTGAGCATTTGATTCCCTTTGAGTTTCAAGGAGGGTTGCTTGTAAGGCTACAGAAAAGAAAAACTATGTCACCGACTTGAAAAGTGCGCTCAGAATGGTGTTGATCGGCTTAGTGTTTCATGCGGGTTCTGGCCATGTGAATATTGTCCTATAGAATGTGAAGAATCTGATGTCGGTTTTGAAAAACCATGTCAACATCCTGAACTTGTGAACTGTTGGGGGTGTATGGAAGGAGTACTGGAGGTGAGTGACCATAAAATGCTTCATATGGAGTCATTTGAGATGTAGTATGGTAGGAAGTATTGTACCACCATTCAGGGAGAGGGAGCCACTTTGCCCATAGATGTTTTTCTTCAGAGGTGAAACAACGAAGATAAGTTTCCCAATAGTTGTTGATGACTTCATTCGAACCATATATTGGTGGGTTATAAATTGAACTCATATTCAGTTTGGTGTCAGTAAGGAGAAAATGACTTGTGAAAGTTGTGTTGCGGTCTAAGATAATGGAAGAAGGGATTCCATGAAGAAGGAATATCTTGTCCATGAAAATTTGTGCGATTGAGGAGGTGGTATATCGAGGGATGAGAGAACAAAAATGATGATACTTGGAAAGTCGATCAACCACAACTAATATTACAGTCTTCCCTCCATATTTAGGGAGCCTTTGAATGAAATCCATCGAAATATATGTCCAAATGCTTGTAGGGATGGGAAAAGGTTCGAGCAATCCGGAAAGGAGTGTAGTTTCACCTTGGTGGAGCTGACAAGGAGTACATTCAGAAACCATCTATTGAATTTATCATTGCATTCCCTTCCAAAAAAAGTGACATCATGCCCTCTCATATCTTTTCATGAACCTAGAGTGCCCTGCTGATGGAGAAGCATGGAGTTCATAAAAGACTGCATGTTTAATATCTGTGCTCTAGGGAAGCACCAGATGACCCTTATATCTCAGAAAAGAGCCATTCCAAGAGAAATGCAGTACCACAGAAGGGTTACTGGCCAACGGTTGGATGATTTCAGATAATGATGAGTCATTGACATAGCCTTGCTGAACAAAGTGTAACCAAGTTGGAATAGGCATAGCAATAGCTAAAAGAGAGACAGGGGCACCAAATGTGCGGGAAAGGGTATCCACCACAATATTGTCCTTAGCCTTCTTGTAATTGATATCATAGTCATAACCCATGAGTTTTCTAAACCATTTATGTTGTGTTGGGGATGAGACCCATTGTTCGAGGTAATATTTTAGACTCTAGTGATTAGTCTTGATGTAGCAAGGATTCCCTAAGAGGTATGGCCACAACTTTTGTACTGCATGCAAAATAGTCATCATTTCCTTCTCATATGTGGAGGTGGATAAATTCTTTCCAGGAAGGGATTTACCAGTGAATTCCATGGGATGTTCATCTTGAAAGAGTACAACACCAAGTCCATTGTTGCAAGAATCACTCTCAAGAGTGAAGGGCTTGGAAAAATCAGGCATCTGAAGGGTGCATCGGAATTAAAGATCCAAGGGAGTATTTGAGATTGCCGAAGGTTGCATCTGAATGAAATGGAGCTGAGTGATGACACCATGTGAATTCTTCTTAAGGATCATTTCCATGCAATGTGAACTGATGATGCTGAGAGACCCTAGTTGTAAGCCATTGAATGTGTGTTTTTTCCCATTGACTAAAAAATGCATCCATAGTTCAGCAAAATCCCATAAGTGGTTCAAAGTGTGTGTAACCATTGAGTGCCCAAAATCATAGAAAAACCTCCTAGGGGTATGGCAAACATGTTAGAGCACAAGTTATAATCTCCAATAGAGATACACACACTACGACACTTTCCTTTGTAAGATAAGGTGCTCCCATTGGAAACCATGAATTTAAAGCTAGAGAAAGGATAGACAAAACAATCAACTTGTTTAGAAATATGAGGGTCAATAGGCGGTTGCGGAATGTCGACCTAATCGTCTACTGGATCCTAAGCAGTGTCACAAATTTCAAGTGCAGGTGGAGAAGCCACATCCAAGAAATAGGGCTTGTGTTTAGTACATTGATGTCCCCAGGTGAATTTATCATCACAATTATAACAAATTCCTTTTTCCCTATGTGCCTGCATCTCGACTTCAGACAAATGCTTGATAGGAGTGGTTCTAGGAGTCAGAGGGATTGGATTTCTTTGGGGAATCATATTTCTGAATGGAGCAAAAGTGGATTTGGGGCATTGTTGAGGCCTAATCTTTTCCTTCACCAACTTAGCCAACCCTAGTATTTCCATCATTGTGTTGGGACAGAACATTGTAATGTCAGATCGGATTGTATCCTTAAGACCACTGATAAAACAACTCCTGTAGAATGCATCAGAAAATCCTTCTGTGTGTTTGACTAAGTTCTCAAATTCTGTCTGATACTCTCTCATAGTGCCATTCTAGTGAAGTTTGGTAAGTGCTCTTGTGAATTCATCAAAACTACTAGGGCCAAATCGGTGCAAAAGGAATTGGCAAAAATCTATCATTGGGGCTCTTCATGATCCTTGATGTACCAACATAAACATTGAAGGGCTTCACATTCTAAATGAAATGATGCAAGTGGGACTTTGGTGACATCAAAATTGTTATGCATATTAAAGTATTGTTCTGCCTTATGTATCCATCCACTTGGATCATCACCATTGAAGCGAGGAAATTCAATCTTCGTCCCACAAAAGTTGTTGGAAGCAGAGAACGCAATGCCTGCAGAAGACTCAGGATGTTGCCGATTTCTCATGGCTAAATACTGAAGATGGAGGTCGAGAAATATTTGATCCAGATCTTCGAGTTTGGTCTTGAGAGTGACAAGTTCTTCTTCCATTTGTCTATTTTCTCCTGCACAGGTGACAACCATAAGCAAGATTTTTTTTTTTTTAAATGATCTGTGGCGGTGCTAGAAAGCTGTGCTTTATCAACTTGAATTGGAGTAAATGATTTGTGATAATTATGGAATTCTGTGTGTTATCAACTGTAACTATATATGGACCCTAGGCATATTTGGCTTCCTAATGGTTCAAAGGTAGTCACTCAACCACCAAGGCTGTCTCAGGCTTGAGTATTGGGGCAGTACCCCTCATTTCACGGTGCAGGTAAAAATGCTAACCACTTGGTTAAAAATGACAGGTATTTGGTTTTCCTCAAGGATGGAATCTAGTCAATCTGGTGCGGGTCATTGCCCTTTTCGCTTGGCAGGTCCTCTCAATGGCCAGCTACTTCGGGGTTCCTGTGGTACTCCTCACAATGAGTTTTAGGGCTATGCCCAAGTACTTTCCACAGTTAAGCGGATAGGGTTTATTCCCTAATACGAATGAAAAATACTTCTGCAAGAAGAAGAACTATTGCAATAATCATAGTGCCAGAAAAAATGTGGCAGAAATTCCACCCAATGCTCAAAAACCCGTAATTAGAGCTAAGGTTTTGAGACAAAAACTTTTAAAATGAGAAAAAACCGATCTATATTGCTTAGAATCGCTAGTATAGCCTATTTCTGGAACTGGAACAACCACTCTACTTCTACCCACGAAATCAGAATAGAAATCTGGGCACCCGGTCAAAAGATTTTTGCTCTGCAATTTCCACGGTCGTCACCGAAATTTTGAAAAATTGCTGATTTTAAATCCACGATATCTCCACTTTTAGAACTCCAAATGAGATGATTTTTCTTTTTGAAAATGTGTATTTTTGAAATATGAATTCATATATGCAACTTTGTTTTCTTGAATCTGCATATATAGTTTCAAAAATGGATGTGAAAGTCACCGCCCAATTTTACCACTTTTTTTTTCAAAAAAAAAAAAACATTTCCCACTTGTGCCAAGGAAAGTGCTATGATACCATATGTGGAGAACCTCCTGAAATAAATAATACGAATGCATGATATAACAGAAATTATGGATCACAGAAGAGATTTTGTTAATCGCAGACCACTTCGAGGGGGCAACCTTGTTTGAGCAAGTTCAATGCAAAATAACTCTTCGATGCTTTCATTAGCCTCAACACATACTTATATACTAAGTCTAATCTAAACAACTATCAACCCACATGAATGTGGGATAATGCAACATAATAACTAGACAACTTAACAACTATTACTTACTCCCCATGAATGTGGGATAATACAACATACTGATGGGACAACTTACAAAGCATATGTGTCTGATAAAATATACTAATAAAATAAAGAGGAGGGTTGACATGAGTTCTTAACACCCCCATCCCAAGGCATATTAATTATGCCACATTGTCCACCACCATCTACGTAATTCTTACCCACAAGCATATAGTTCAAACCCCCAACTTTGTAATTTGTATTAAAAACCCCATCAAAACCCTCGTTGGCACAATTAAGCCATGGTTTCATGGCATATGGAATATGCCATGAATAGCTCACCATATAAACCATAATATTTACAAAATTTATTATAATGTGGTTAAGTCTTATGACTTAAGCCTCTAAAATTTAGGCATAAACACATTCCAAACTATATGTTCTAAATACATAGCATATGAATAAAAGTTGTCACAATCCCAAGCCACAATAATAATGTTAACTAAATAGATGCAGGTCTAATAAACCCAACTTTGCGTAAACGATAACGTAAATGATAGCAGTAGGAATAGTTAGGCTAGGACTTTAGTCCTTTTTGTCTTCGATAGGCATAGAATAGTGTAGAGTGGATAACATGCTGTAGGATTTCAAGTTAGTTGTCATAACAAGTTTTTGCCATCCAATGAACCTGCACAAAGAAAGAAGAAGTTTTCATTAGTTCAACATGAACTAAGTAAACCTCGTAACAGCAGCTAGAACCAGTTACCTCTCTAAGTGGTCCCATAAGGGATACAAATCTCACCACTCCAACCCTTGACAGTTAAAGATAACTCAAGAATTTCCATAAACAATGAACAAAACTTATAAAAAGGATGTAAGATGCAACTTAACGACCATACGCACATGCATGATAAGTAGTAATCAATAACCAGAGTAATAATTTAAACTAATTCAAGTAAAATAAACATAGTACATAATTACATCAGAAACTACATAGGAAAACACATAGAAATGGTAAGGATAGCTTACGACACTTTGAATTAGAAAATAATGACCGACATATTCCTCAGAAGATGAGTTAATGTCCATATTATGTAGAAATTAAATAGCCTATAATTTTATTTTATTTTTCAAATTTTGGGGACATTACAAGTGGTATCAGAGACCAGTTTCAACACTAAGAGACCTTATCGACGTGCCAAACATTCATTACAGAAAATAAAGTATGTTTTTGAAATTTTCTTAACTAACATAAGTTTTCCTGTTATTAAAATTTTAACTTGCAAGATTCAAAGAACAGTTCAGATCATGAACACAGAAAAAGACAATAGCCGGCAGGTAAAGCTAAATACCCCCACATGGGAAGAAGAACTAGTGGTTGAACTAAATTCTGATATACTGAAAACCATACAAAGTTTTCAAGAAGACTTACAGAGTTTTAAGGATGATAATATGAATGAAAGAAAATAACAGCAAGCAATTAATGACACTTTGCTGCAGAACATGATGGGAGGAAGCCCGCAGGGAAAACCCACTCATTCAACCAACAAGATCATGAAACAATTCTATAATAAGCAGGCCAACAGCCCGAAAGAAGAAGGAAAAGAAGAACACACCCCTGAACCTCCATAAAGATATTTTCACGATCCTTCCAGTGATGATTCTCTTTCTCCTTGTAGAAAGAAACAGAGAAATGATGGCAATCTCCAGGGAGAGTTTAGAAAGATAAAAGTCCCAACCTATGAAGGAGAGATGAAAACGGGGGAGAAAGATGAAGAATGGTGTTTAGGTATGAGAAAATATTTATCAGTACATAACTAGTCTAACGAGATGAAATCCCATCTAGAAATTTATAATTTAAATGGAAAAGCAGCTAGATGATGGAGAGACCTAAAGCATACCAAGAAATATGAGGTAAGAGAAATTCGATGGAGTAATTTTCGCAATTTTTTTTAGGAGAAATACATGTCAAAAAGGTTCTTCAACAGAAAGGTGAAAGAATTTCACGAGTTAAGGATGGGTTCCATGACCATGGATTATTTTATTAACATATTTTTGGATATGTTACATTATGTGCCATACATAAAGGACGAGAAAGTGAAAATACAATAGTTTTTAGGATATCTTCCTCCCAACTTTCGGAAGAGGATTCAATTTGACATGTCTAAAACATTGGACACCACCTTACACCAAGCTAGGATTTGCTATGAGCATGGAAAATTGAGGAAAGAGAACATCAACAAAAGCAGAGACAGGTCTAGAGCCTTCTCAGAAAACCCCAAACCGTGTTTTAACCCACCTCCTTACAGAAAATAGAACAATAGTTTGCCATCCAATAAGAAATTCAACAAGATAGGTACAAAGCCATATGTACCAGCTCCAAATGCTAACAAATCAACAGCAAATGGGGAAGCCAATGTCTCCCTGCTGCAAATCAAATGTTGGAAATGCCAACGGCCCCATTATTCCTGAGACTATAAGAAGAAGACCAATGGAATATTGCACAACTTACAAGAAGAACCAATGACAAAGGACATAGATGAAACTCCATGGATTTATGAAGCCTTGGATGGTTGATAGGAAGACCATCAAGCTACAATGGTTGGGATAGAAGGAAATATTTCAAACACTTATATTTCAGTTTTGATTGACCTCGGTGCTTGCCGAAGTTATGTATCACCTCAAATTATGGAAACATGTAAACTAGGAAAAGTTAAACATGAGAAACCCTAGCTGGAACAATTAGCCACGAGTACGAAACGGAGGGTTTTTGAAATAGTTAGAGATTGTGAGGTGAACCTGAATGGTTTTCCTACTAGGATAAATTTGAACATTTTACCTTTAGAATCGTATGATATATTTATCGGCATGCACTAGTTGGAGAAACACCATGTCATGCTCGATTTTTTACACAAGTCAATCTTGTGTACATATAGCCAAGGGAATCATGTAAAGATTCAAGGAATACCTAAGAAAGTTTCCATAAGGAAAATATCCACTTTACAAGCAAAGAAGTGCATTAGGAAAGGTTACAAACTGTTTGCAGTAAACATCCAGCACATAGAAGATGAAAGATAACAACACAACGAGGACTTTCCAGTTCTCATAGACTTTAGGGATGTATTTCTTGAGGAAATCCCATGATTACCACCAAAACGAGACCTATATTTTTCCATAGAACTGACACCATGGTCAGTTCTGGCTTCAAAATCCCCTTACCACATGAGCCCACCAGAGTTGGTGGAACTCAAACTGTAGTTGCAGGAGTTGATTGAGAAGGGATATATCTAACCAAGTGTGTCCCCTTGGGGAGCATGAATACTTTTCATAAAGAATAAGGATGGTATGATGCATATGTTTATCGATTACTACCAACTTGACAAGATGACTATCAAGAACCGATACCCACTCCCTAGGCTCGATCACTTGTTCAATCAAGTAGGAGGACCCAAGATCTTTTCGAAGATCGACATGTGATCCAAGTACCATCAGGTACGGATTGGAGATGAGGATATTCATAAAACCGCCTTTTGTACGAGGTACGACCACTACGAGTTTGTAGTGATGCCATTCAAGTTGACCAATGCACCTGTGAACTTTATGTGTATGATGAAAAATATCTTTAGTAAATACATGGATAAATTTGTTTTGGTCTTTATAGACGACATCCTAGTTTACTCTAAGAGTAAAGAGGAACATGAAGAGCATATCCCCATAGTACTATAGGTGTTACATGAACACCAGCTCTATGCCAAGTTTAGTAAATGTGAATTTTTACAAACCACAGATACATTACTCGGGTCACATCATCTCTGACAAGGGGATAGTTGTGGACCCAAAAAATATTAAAGCCATAGAGGATTGGCCTAGCCGGTTACTGCCGAAATTTCATTGAGAACTTTTCAAGGATAGATTGTCCCATGGCCTCTTGGAAAAAGAAGGTGAATAAGTTCTTATGGACGACCAAGAGCGAGGAAATTTTTCAAAATCTTAAATAGCTTTTGACGACTCCACCAATACTATGAATTGCGGACCCCGATGGGGATTTCATTGTTTTCATAGATGCAAGCAAGGAAGGGCTTGAAGGATTCCTCTTGAAAAATGATTACACGATCTATTATGAATCATGGAAGTTAAAAGAACATGAACATAACTTCCCCACCCATGATCTTGAGTTAGCAGCCATCATCCATGCCTTGAAGATGTGGAGGCACTACTTCATGGGGAAGAAATTTCTTATGAAAAAAAACAATATGAGTTTGAAGTATTTATTTGAGCAACCTGATCTGAATGCCACGCATTCCAGATGGTTGGCTTTCTTTATAGAGTAGCATTTCGAGCTAAAGCATATAAAGAGAAAAGAGAACAATATTGTTGATTCTTTAAGCCGAAAAGATCATATCATATATGAGGTGACTTTAATTCAAACTGATTCAGATTTACATGAGAGCATTAGAACGGCCAACAGAGTTAACCCTTTCTATATTCAAATCCTCAAGAAGGTCCAAGAGGATAGGTTTTTTCAACAAAAAAAGAATAAAAGTTAGACAAAACAGGACTATTGTGGTCCAAAGAAAGATTGTACATTACAGAATGAGGGGACATTAGGTCTGTCATCCTCACGGAATTTCATCGAACACCCTACTCGAGGCATCCGAGATATCAAAAGATGATATCCGTAGTAAAGAAACATTTTTTCTGGACTAAATTAAAGACCGACATAGCATTGTTTATCACAAAATGTCAAGAGTGTCAGCTAGTCAAATATGAGCACCAGCATCCTTCGAGGTTGCTGCAACCATTAGCTATTCTAGAATAGAAGTGGGAGGCTATTATTATGGATTTATTCATGGGTCTACCAAAGAGTAAGAAGTAAAATGATTCTATATTTGTAGTAATTGACAAGTTTTCAAAAGAATTACACTTCATTCCAATGAAGTCGACCTACAAGGTAGTACACATTGCCGACACCTTCTTAAAGCAGATATTTAGATTGCACAGGATACCCAAGGAAATCATCCCAGATCGAGATACAAAGTTTACCAGGAAATTTTGGGGATGATATTCTCCGTATTATAGACACAGTTGAACTTTAGTACTTCTTACAACCCGGAGAAAGACGGGAGATAGAACATGTAAACTAGATTGTAGAGGACATGCTTAGGATGTATGTCATGAACAACCCCACTAAGTGGGAAAATTACCTGCATCTTACAGAGTTTGCTTATAACAATGGATACGAGACCTCCGCTAAGATGAGTCCCTTTGAGGTACTCTATGGATGGACGTGTAGAACACCGGTTACTTGGGATAGCCCAGTGGATCAGCTCATGTTAGGGCCTGAATTACTCAAGGAATTGGAACAATTGGTTACCAAGGTCGAACTGAACCTTGAAGAATCACAAGGCCGCCACAAGAGTTACGTGGATAAGAAAAGAAAAGATAAATATTATCAAATAGGTGACCATGTTTACTTGAAAGTAAAAGAAAAAAGAAGCTCATTGAACTTGGGAAGGTGTGGTAAGTTAGCACCAAGATTTTTGGACCCTTTGAGATACTGGCCAAGAGAGGGCCAGTGGCATATGAACTAGATTTATCTCCTCAGATAAGATTTCATAATGTTTTCCATGCATCCTATTGGTCTCCTATTTTGACTATTCAGTATAATATTTTCTAGCTTAAGTCTTATGGAACAAAATAATAATCAGTTTTGTTTGTACATGATTATGTCTTTTTGGGAGGTCAACATTGCTAGACTTTGGTAAGTGATTTTTAATTACTTATTCATTACTTTGCCTTGTTTTATGCATATAATTGGGCCTTTAAGTTTCATTTAATGATAGGTCAAGTAATAAGTCTTTGTTCTTTTCTATGCAGGGATCTTTTGCTACCCGACTCAACGCTTGTCTCGGCGCTCCAAGGAAGATTTATGCTAGCTAAACCAACAATTTGGGGGATTCGATCCACAATGGAGATATTTCTCTTGGATTCACATCACCTTCCAGATGCTTATGAAGTTTACTCAGGTGTTGTTTCATGGATGTCCTTCGTTTGAGAAGCTGTTGTTTTCCATCTTTAGCAGTATGTGGATTTTAGGGGATTTGAACTCCCATCTTTGGTTCAGATATGCCGAGATAGGTGTAGGGTTGTTAGCTGGATCGATCCTTGTTTCAAGGTCGATTTTACTTTGTATTTTCAGTATAAAATGACTCTTGAAACCCTAAGTAAGGATGGATAATTAGAGAAGACTGTAAAACTTTATTTCATCAATAGATTCAGTGCTTATCTTCATTAAAGCTGTGATTTAAGATTGTTAGGCGTTGAGGGCAGGGACCACCTTCAACACCAAACCTTTGTACTTCAGTATTGTTTGTTTTACAGTAAGTAGAGTAATGTTTTATCCTTTGACACTGTTTTTATGGAATGCTAAGCGTTTTTGTTCATTGATGAGTTGAAGTGGAATTTATATTTGCAGAATATTAATTGACATCATTTGCATTCAATCTATCCTGTAAGAATCGATTCAGGAGTGGCTTTGGTTTAAACTATTTTTTGGTTTTCAGCGTGGATTGTTTATTGATAGTTATGGCATTGATAAGCTATGTGGTAACTTTGATTTGATGTATTGTAGAATCGATTTAATGAGGGTTGAGAATAGACTGAAATTTCACATTTCTTTTATTGGTGGTGTGACATTAAACAGTGAATAGTTCCAATACTTGTCGAGTTTATCAGACTGTAGGGTATTCTCGCATTGAAGTGTGTGGATTTAAAAATAATTTGCAGTAGCAGAGGGTTTGAACATTTCGATTTACAAAGTATCTAGGGTTTCTTAAATAGTGTTTGGAATGGGTGACTAAATAGGAGTCAGAATTATGCTTCTTGGTATTGAATAAAGTTTGGAAAAGAGTCATAGTCTACAACACTGTTTCCTAGGATTGAACATCAGTTTCATAGTCTATATATAGACAAGAATAAGTGAATATTTCTTGAACAGCTCTAATATTCATTGGTGAGCATTTTCTGAATAATCCCAGCATTCTCTTGTGTGCATTTGTATGCACAAAACGCAAATAGGGTATATTTAGACAGTAGCAGCAAGCCAACCTTCCTTTTGATAGACTGTGTGTGGATAATTTAGAGTTAAGAGGTAACATATTTTTATTTCAGCAATTATTTGAGAAGTGTTTGTATAGATTTCAGCATCAGACTTGTAGGAACAAGGGTTGCATGCCTAGATAGGATATCAGATCGTCAGAGTTAACTCAGCATACTTATTTACTAAGATATTTTATTGACACGCTTATTGTTCTGAAGGATAAATGAGAATTGCTGTAGCTTAAGATTTTATTTACTTTCCTAGCAGGTTGTTTTGTTCTGGCAATAAATCATAGTGCTGTAATTTAATATTGCTTTGAAAATTGCTGTAGTCCAATATTGTTTTGGAAGACTGCTGTAGGTTACTATAGGTTAAATTGAGTTTGACAGTAAGATAGTGGTCAGTAAATTGATTTTATTTTCTCTAAGAATAGATCTAGTAATCCTTAGCATTTGATCTTTCAATATAGTAATAGCTTCATTTTCGTTTGAAAGTAGACTAGAATTTCTTTAAGTTACTATCAGCATGAGCATTGAAACTAGCTTGCCCGCACATATAGTGTAGCAGCTCGAAGCTTTACGTCCTCCGGTCGATAATTAAATCAAGGTGAATTAAATAACATTAATTTTAACCAACATTTTGGCGCCGTTGTCGGGGAGTTGCTCCAAGGTAAGCTGGTATTTTGCTCATCTTCTGCGAATTTAGGGGTAGATAGGTTTCCTTTACATTACACAACAAGGTGGAGGGGAAACGATAAGACGCAAAGACGAATTCACTACGGGATTCCCGTGGTGTAACAGCCTGACGCATCCACTTTAGTGGGTTTCCCCAAATCCCTGTTGTTTCTTTCTCGTAAGTGTGCTTGCCTTTTCACATGTTTAAGTTATTTTGCTGCAAAAGTGCGTTTACCTTTCCTGTAAGGTGTGTTTACTTTCTTGCAATTTAATTTCATTCAAGTGTGTTTTTCTTTTTACAAGTTTTGGTGTGTTTACTCTTCACAATTTAACTTCATAGCATTTGTAGGTGTGACCAGTTGTTGCAGATTGGAGGAGAAGGGGCAGTAAGACGAACCTGCCATTTGTTATAACAGGTTCCTTCAAACCCATTTGTAGCATAGGTATTTCGATTTATTTTCTTATTATATTCAGTGATTGTTTTGATGAGACCCAGAGATAGTAAGGGAAGATTCATTAAAGTTCATTCCAATCTTGTTGGAAACAAACCCCCCCCCCTCACTAACCCTAGGGATAGGAACACCAGCAACGAAATTGAAAACAATAACACTCAAAATTCAGTGGAATTAGGGACCAGACCAGCAGGAATTGAGGTTATACTCAGCGAACAGTTACATTCAGTAGAGATCCCACAGACCCAACAAGATTCACCTCCAAAGGAAGATTCCAACTTGGTTGACACAGTGAACATAGAAGGAGTGAATTCCCTTTTCAGACATGCTCAGAATTTGGTAGTTTCTCAAGCAGAATCTACCACAGATCTACCTTTCAATCTTCAATCTTGGTCTAGACCAGACCATTGGGACTTCATTCCATCCCCAAGAAGAGACAGGTTAGGTGTCAATTGGTTTAGGAACCCTCTTGTTATGAGTGATCAGGAAACCAGACACCAAATGGAAGGAGAGGGAGAACATGAGGGACGAACTGAAACGAATTTTGGTTTCCCTATTCTAGATCTTACATGAGACGTCAGCATGAAAAATATCCCAGCATCTTCATTACCTACCTTCTATGGGAAAAGTACTGAAGATCCGGATACTTTTCTATTTGAGTTTGACATCTTATGCAGGAGTTATAATTATCTACAGGATGCACAAAAGTTAAAACTATTTCTAGCCACCCTTAAGGATTCTGCACTCAGATGGTTTATGAGCCTGGGGGAATCCACCATCCGAACTTGGGAAGAGATGAAGAGTGCTTTCCTCATAAAATATTGAGACTACTATGGACCTAGAGACTCCCAAAATGATATCTTGAAAAGGCAACAGCATGAAGAAGAGAGTCTTGAGGAATTCCTAGAACGATTCTGCTTTGTATTGTAGAAGTCTAAGTATAATACCTTACAGGAGGATGAAGTCAGAACCCTTTTTCTGAAAGGGATTCTAGATGAATATGTGGAAATCCTCAACCTGATGGCCTCAGGTGATGTATCTCATAAATCCTTTGAGGAGATTACTGAACTATGCAAAAAATATTCTAGGAGTAGATCCAAAGTAGGAAAAAGCACAAGGGAAGCTCCTTCCCGCATTTCTAGGACAGCAGGAACGAGTGGGATCACAAGAGTTGAATTGGGGAACCTGTTAGAAAATTTTAAAACTAACATTTTAGGCACCTTGAGTTCCCAATTTGATGCATTAAAAACAAAGAAACGGTAAGAGGAAGAGGACATAGCAGCACTACACATATTCTGCCCCAAATGCAAAAAAAGACACCCTTTAAAAGAGTGCCCTCTTAATACCATTGCAGTCTGTGCTCTTTGCTCTGATAAACATCCAACTGACAATTGCCCTTCTTTACCAGAGCTGCAAGATTTTTATAAGCTTAATGCTGAACCTATGGATCCATCATATGCATCAAGAAGGCCTTGGCAGCCTAGACCCCAAAACATGTACCCATAACCTGTTTTTCCAAACCCTGCATATTACTATCCCATGAAACAATCTCAGCAGCCATGGATCCCACAAATGTGGCAAAATTGGCCTTCTCAGCCTATCCAGACCCAACCATGGTAGCAAGGCTGGCGAGGCCAGTCTTATGGGGGACCACAAGGACAGCCCTATGGAGGAACCCAATCATCAGCCCCTCCTAGTTACTGTCCAATGCCCCCAAATATGCAACAACTATTACTAGGATTTACACCACCTACACTTCCTCCTATACCCCCAGTTCCACAACAATATCAAAATCCAAACCCACCTCGACCCACATTGTTTCCAACTCAACCTATTCCAAACCCTAATAACAGACCTTCCTAGCCTCTTCATAATGCTAAAATTCAAATGGCCCCAACTTACGTAATCCATTCAGCTCCTTTACAGGAAATACAATTAAGGTCTGGGAAGACATTAAATAAAACCCCTCCAGCAGTGATTATTCATGAAGAGACTGGAGAAGAAAACGATGAAAAAGAGATTTCAGAGGAAGAAGAAGTGCAGATTGCCTTAGAGAACACTCAAGTCCTTGAAACTCATTCCCAATCATCTGCTCATCCACAAGTGAATAACAACCCCCCTTATCCAGAGAGGTTATTAATAGAGAAGCCTGTGGTTCGTCCACAGTTTGATTTGGAAAATGAGTTGAAAAATGTTTGTATCAAGATTCCATTACTTCAGGATATTAGAGATGTCCCTATCTATTCAAAACTGGTAAGGGAACTATGCTTAAATAAACCTGGTCAAAAACAGAAAGACCCACCCACAATACATGTTATAGGCCAGTTGTCCAATTATATTTCAGACTGTTCCTTACCTCCAAAATTTGCAAATCCTAGAAACCCAGTGGTGACCATTTGCATCAATGAGATTCCAATAGGAAACACTCTAGTTGACCTGGGGGCTGCCATTAATGTCATGTCTATGACCACCATGTAGAGACTTCAGTTACATAATCTCCTCAGACCTACTCCTACTATTTTGGAGTTGGCTGATAGGAGCACAGTCAAACCTGTGGGGGCCTTAGATGACATTACTGTCACAGTAGCTTCATGGGAGTATCCAGTGGATTTTCTGGTACTCCAAACCAAACATCCAATGGGGGTACATCCTGTTATACTAGGCAGGCCCTGGCCCTGGTTAGCCACGGCCAATGCCTTTATAGGTTGTAGAGAAGGAATTTTAACTATATAAAATGGCACCTCTCTACAGAATCTTATTATTTATCCCCCAGCACATCCTGTATTGGAAAACATGTTATGGTTAGAGAATCCTTACGGAGATGAGGACGTGGAACAACCATTACTGTCCATCAGTCAAACTAGGGGGCTGGAACACCAGACTAAAGATGATATCCTAGATCAATTTATCTCAGCCACCACTAGTATTGAGTTCCCTCAGTCCTTCTGTGACTTAGACAATGTTTTCACAGAATATTTTCAAGAACAGTACTACCCTTCAACCACCTCATCATCAGTAGTTTTATTCATAGATGAGAAGGTTAGAGCTGCAACTATACCAATGGAGATTAGTCCAGGGAGGTCCTTGTTTATTTATTGCAAATCTGTCTCAAGACCAGCAAAATCAGTTAGTTAATTTACTTAAAGCATAGTCTGAGGCATTTGCTTGGGTTTATACAGACATGAAAGGCATTCACCCTAACACATGCATTCATCACATCTATATGTAGGAAAATATTAGACCAGTAAGACAACCACACAGAAGAATGAATCCTGCGCTTAAAGACATTGTGAAGGATGAATTACAAAAATTGATGGATGCAGATTTCATCTATCCCATTTCTGATAGCGAATGGGTATCTCCGTTGGTGATTGTCCTCAAGAAGGGAGGTAAGTGGAGAATATATGTTGATTTCTGTGAATTAAACAAAGCAACTCTTAGAGATTACTTCCCTCTTCCTTTCATAGATCAGGTTTTGGATACCTTGTCATGAAAACAATATTTTTCTTTTCTGGATGGATACAGTGGGTATAACCAGATAAGAATAGCCCCATAGGATCAAGAAAAAACTACTTTCACCTGCCCATGGGGAACTTATGCTTACAAGGTATTGCCATTTGGACTGTGTAACACTCCTGCCACTTTCTAGAGGGCAGTGTTAGGTATTTTGGCTGATTTAGTCCATGATTGTGTGGAAATATATATGGATGACTTTACAATCTATGGTAATGATTTCAAGGAAGCCTTAGATAACCTAGAGAAAGTTTTAATTAGGTGCCAAGAAACAAATCTCGCTTTAAGTCATGAAAAGTGTAAGATGATGTTAACTGAGGGTATTGTTTTAGGGCACCACATTTCATCAGAAGGTATTAAGGTAGACCCTGCAAAAATTGAAATAATTACTGGTTTATCTCCACCAGCTACACAAAAAGAAGTTAGAAGTTTTCTGGGACATGCGGGTTAATATCGTAGGTTTATTGCTAATTTTACCAAGATAGCAGCCCCACTGTTCAAATTATTAGCCAAAGACAGTGGTTTTTATTGGGATCAACACTGTCAGACAACCTTTGACACCTTAAAATCATAATTGTCTTCAACACCAGTTCTGTGGGGGCCAAATTGGTATTTTCCCTTCCACATACAAACTGATGCTTCAGACACTGCCTTAGGGGGAGTGCTTGGACAGAAAGAAAACCAGTCTTACTATGCCATTTATTTCATCAGTAAAAATCTAACACCTGTAGAACTGAACTATACAGTAACTAAAAAAGAGTTTCTAGCAGTGGTTCATGCCATCAATAAATTCCGGCATTATATTACTGGTTATGAGGTATTTGTTCATACTGATCATTCTGCTATTAAATTTTTAATGAATAAACCTATCACTAGTGGCAGAATTACTAGATAGTTGTTTTTGCTACAAGAATTTAACATTACCATAGTTGACGAACTAGGGAAGGAAAATCTGGTTGCAGATTTCCTCTCCAGATTGACTCATGCTGATGATAATGTTCCTGTAGATGATACATTTCCTGATGAACATTTATTTTTTGTTTCTATTAAAAAACCATGGTTTGCAGATATAGCCAATTATTTGGTTACATGGAAAATACCTGCTCATCTGTCATCTTATGAAAAATGAAGAATCATACAGCAAAGTGCTAATTATTCATGGGCAGGAAATGACCTCTTTCGAACCGGCCCAGATCTGATTATCAGGAGGTGTGTGAGGGAGGATGAGATGTATGACATCCTTCAAGCCTATCATGATGGACCCTGTGGAGGCCATTTCTCAGACAAGCGAACAACATATAAGGTGTTACATCAAGGGTATTATTGGCCTACACTTTTTAAAGATGCTGAAAAATATGTACAGGGCTGTGACAGCTGTCAAAGAATGGGGAGACCCACTGCTGCTGATAAAATGCCTTTACAAGCCCAGGTACAAATTGAACCTTTTGAAAAATGGAGACTGGACTTTGTTGGGCCAATCTCACCAATGTCACGGAAGAAGAGATATATTTTAGTCTGTACAGACTATGTGACTAAGTGGGTTGAGGCAAAAGCTCTATTGAGGGCCACTGAGAAATCAGTCATAGAGTTTATTTATGAAGAAATGTTTACTCACTTTGGCATTCCTCGTGAAATTGTAACTGACAATGGAGCACAGTTTGTCTCTAAATCAATGAAAGTGCTTATAGAACAATATGGGATTAAGCACTATAAATCTTCTCCTTACCACCCCCAAGCAAATGGGCAAGTGGAGTCAACAAATAAAGTGTTAGAATCCATTTTAACCAAAACTATACAGTTGCATCACAAGGACTGGGCAGACAGGCTACCAGAGGCATTGTGGGCTTACAGAACTACGTGGAGAAATACCACAGGGTATACCCCATATCATCTTGTTTATGGGAAACAGGTTCTTCTTCCTATAGAATTTCAGGTAAAGACCTTTCGTACTGCTGCACAATTGAGCCTGAATTTAGATGAATCTCAGGAGCAGAGGCTGATGCAATTAAATGAGCTTGATGAAATCAGACAAGATGTTGTCCAACGAACTGTTTTAATACAGAATCAGCGGACCAAGTGGCATGATAAATTTTTGAAGAATAAAACTTTTGAAGAAGGTGATTGGGCTCTGTTGTTTGAATCATGGTTCAAACACTTCAAAGGTAAGCTTACCACTAGATGGATGGAACCATATGAAATTGTGACTGTTTTTAATAATGGTTCTGTCAAAATAAAGACAATAGATGAAGAACCAACTGCCTTTGTGGTGAATGGACATCGGTTAAAGGTATATCACAAACCTCTTTCTAAGCAAGATTTCATTCATACCATGAGTCAGCAATCTGGACTAGAGCTGGTAGGTGAAGGAATGACTTCTTCATCTCCCACTTCCTCACAGTAACATTCAATGAAATTGTTTTTGTATATATGTACAAGAATTTGTTTTATTAGGTTTCTTTTTGAAGGATGCAGATATTATTTTCAGGCTCAGAATGTTTTGAAAAAAACAACAGGGAAGTCTTTTGTTATTGTTTCTATTTTCAGCTATTGATTGTTTTTGCAAAGGACTATGTTAATTTGGTAAATTTCTGAGTTGCACTGGTAATTAGAATGTCTATATCATGTAAATATATGTGTGCTGTCAGGTTTTTCAGAACTGTCCTCGTTATTCATATGAGTACTTATCCACCGCGAATTGCCTCTATCAGTGCTTTAAGCTTCCAAAGTGGTTTTTGCTTATGAACTTATGGGTTGCTAGGACCATTTGACTTGGTTTCACACTAGATGGAGCGAGGGAATTATTTTTAGTAACAGCTATGGGCATTAAGTTATTTTTAAGTCAGGCACCATTTTGGAAAAAGGTATCCAAGACTGGGCAGTCTGGTGGTTATTATCTATTGGCTTCTATAATATCAAATACATATATATACATTTTTGTGCAGCCACTTTATGACTTTCACTTTATACAGTTGCAAAGGTTAGTTGTTCATCTGGGCAAATTTTTACAGGCATGTACAAAGAATACTCTTCCAATTCTGATACCATCCCACTCCTAGATGGTTTTCAGAGCTGCTCCCCCACTCATCTATGCATGAGCAAATCATAAAATTTATCTTTAAGATGAACTTGGGACAAGGGCCTCTGATAGAAAACGGGTGCAAGAGGTTAACCCGCCGAGATACTGAACAGGTCCACTGGCAGCGGGTACCGACCTATGGTATAAATAGGCAAACCCATCAGGGTACTGAACAGGCCTGTTGGCAATGGGGCATCTGCCCGGGGAAGAAACTTCTTAGATGTTACAGTTACCCCACCGAAGTACTGAACGAGCTCGCTGGCAGTGGGTTCTGACTCTAATATCTCCTTTAAAAGCCTCATCTATACTTGTCTGTATGAACAATGTACCTATGAAAAGGTAAAATAGAAGTCATAAGGGTGGTTAAATAAAATTTAAGGAGGTTGTTTGTGAAAGTTAGTTGATAGCCAGTTGATAATCATCTCCAGCTGCTCTAAATTTTGGTTACCTGATTCTTGTGAAAAAGGGGGTTTATGCCTGATATTTTCTGAGTCCTGAACATAGCTAAGAATTTCAGTACTGTTTGTTGCACTACTCAAACTGTCCTGTGTGAAGCTGATTCAAAGTGGACCAGTACCCCATTAGCTTCTGTTAGTATTCCTCTTGTCTTGTGGCACATGTCCTGGTGGAAAAAGTTCTATATGGATGACAAGAATGAAGTCTACATTTATGATTGTATGAGAATTGTAGTCACATAGGAGTAAGGGTGATTGATTGAAGTCTGCATTCCTGATTGTTTGTTTTGTATTGTTAATAAAAATTGGTTTCATAACATAGTTTAGTTTCATGTGTAATCAGGTGAAGTAGCAACCTTGCAATGAGGTAATTATGTCACAAAACTGTTGAAGGTCAAGCAAATCTTCAATCTATTTTACTTGTATTTTTAACTCATTTGAGTAGTGTATTTTGGGAAAGCTAATTGTTTTAACATCACTGCTCTGAGTATATTTGTTTTAATAGCACTGTAGCTGTTAAAAATGCTGGTAATTATCACTCCTTCAACCTATGCTGGTAATTATTGTGTATCCTTATCATCCTAGAAGTATCTCTGTATTTAAAACTTGCTGAGGTGCCGGATTGAGTGCCGGATGGGGTACCGGATCAAAAATTTAAAAATTGGCATGGTAAAGGTAATGGATGTCGCATGATTGGATAAGTCCTAATTGTTAAGGATTATGATTATTATCAATTGTTTTTTTCTTTTAATACAAGGTTCGATGAGCTATGGCCTACCCTATAACTTTGGCGTTTATTTAGTTGCGATTTCACTGTTCCTTTGTAAATTACTTTATGGCATTTGGTAATATTTTATTTTTCATTTGGTATCCTTAATAAGTTATGCCATTAATATATATATTTCAATTTGGGTTCATAACTCATCATGCGGTGACGGTGAATCAAAACGTGTTCTAATATGGGTATTATTCCCTGCGACGTGGATGGCACGAACTTCGGCTCACAATGATGTCCTCACCACGTCTACTGATTATTACCACCCTTTACCACAATTCTATCGGGTTGTTTCTAGTTTTACCCTCGCCAATGAAGAGAAACGTTGATGAAGTTTTCCATTGCCTGCGAAATTGACTGTCTGATATCTCTGCTATTTTGTTGTTCTTCTCTTTTCCTGTCTTCACCATGCTTGACCGGCATGAACCCTCAGCATATGAGCAGTTGTTAGCCATACCCGAGTTTATAGCATGCAAGGAGATGTTCATTCGGGTTGGGTGGCATTCGTTTTTAACCAATTTACAGGGCCACGATGATGCTGTTTCTTTACAATTTGCTTTGGGTTTTGATGGGCATACAACCAAGGTCGGGTCCTTGGAGTTTTCAGTTACAGAGGAGTCAATTACATTGGTTACAGGGCTCCCACGTATAGGGGATAGGTGGTTTAAGAATTTTCAGTTGCCACGAAAAGACTATGACTGTGTTTTCAAACCTGAGTTTTTAGCCGTGAAGGGTGACAAGGGCTTCTCCAAGCTCTGGGTTAGAGATGAATTTCACAATTCCTTGATGATAATCACCAAGCTGATTACCTGTGAAGGCCGATTCTCCACTTACAAAGCTTGTCATTTTCGCCTATTAGCTCACTTGAGTTCGGTAAGCTTCTGAATTTCCCATTTTATTTTTGGAAGAGTCTGAGTAAGATGGCTTCACAAGTTAGGAAGAACCTAGAGCATCCCACTCACAGTCTTTACCATCATGGACTTATTAAAATGATTGTTTTAGCTGAATTAAAGAAGCAAGACCGGGTATGGGAACAGTTCATCTATGAGGTATTTAACTCTCATCTTAAATCATCCTTGGGGAATGAATTAGGTGAGCCTTGTATCCCTGATTTAGTAGATAAAGCCTCCTCTGCAAACAATTCTGTTCACCAACATGATTACCCTCATGAACCAGCTGTTAACAGTTGTAAGAAACCTGCCCCATTACATACTAAGAAGTCTCCAATCTCTAAGGGACAGTGTGTTAGCTCTCGGTCTGGGGGAGATAAGGGTCATGAAAACTTGTTTGTTTTACCCAATAGAAGATTTACTTGTAGCATGGCTGCTAAAGAAGGAAAAAGGGAATCCAAGGGTAAAGAGCCTGTCCATGTTGAATTGTCATCATCCAATGCTTGCTCTGCCCATGATAACTCTGATTCTCCTGGTTCTCCTCATCATTCTACAATGTCAAGTCCTGTCAGTGAACCTTTGCTGGCAGCATCACCTTCAAAATCTAGTTTGAAGTCTGCTAAAGCATCACCTTCTAAGTCAGGTCCAAAGTCTGCTAAATCTCATAGATCTGATACTTCAGCTCAAGGAATTGATTATTTTAGGCAGAAGAATTTTAAACTGACAAAGAAGTTGCAAGAGTATGTGAGATTGGATCGGTTCATCAAGCAGGAAAATGTCATTTTAAAGGCTAAGGTAGCTTATTTACAAACTTTGCTTGATGAGGTTACAGGGACAAATCGCAGTCTTCGGAAACAGTTAAAGAAGAAAGATAAACAGTTTGAACAATTGGTTACTGTACAACAACAAACTGCCCCGTCTCCTCCTCAGGTTCAAGTTCTATTTAATACCTCAGCCTCAGTTTCTGGAGTTGGATCCAAGGATTGATCATCTACTTTGAGTTTCAAATTTTGTCCATCTGAAACTTTCTTGCATAGGGACATGCAAGACCTTCAGTCTGGGGGAGATGTTGGTCTCCTATTTTGACTATTCAGTATAATATTTTCTAGCTTAAGTCTTATGGAACCAAATAATAATCAATTTTGTTTTTACATGATTATGTCCTTTTGGGATATCAACATTGCTAGGATTTGGTAAGTGATTTTTAATTACTTATTCATTACTTTGCCTTGTTTTATGCATATAATTGGGCCTTTAAGTTTCATTTAATGATAGTTCAAGTAATAAGTCTTTGTTCTTTTCTATGCAGGGATCTTTTGCTACCCGACTCAACGCTTGTCTCGGTGCTCCAAGGAAGATTTATGCTAGCTGAACCAGCGATTTGGGGAATTCGATCCACAATGGAGATATTTCTCTTGCATTCACATCACCTTCCAGATGCTTATGAAGTTTACTTAGGTGTTGTTTTGTGGATGTCCTTCGTTTGAGGAGCTGTTGTTTTCCATCTTTAGCAGTATGTATATTTTAGGGGATTTGAACTCCCATCTTTGGTTTCGGATATGCCGAGATAGGTGTAGGGTTGTTAGCTGGATCGATCCTTGTTTCAAGGTCGATTTTACTTTGTATTTTCAGTATAAAATGACTCTTGAAACCCTAAGTAAGGATGGATACTCAGAGAATACTGTAAAACTTTATTTCATCAATAGATTCAGTGCTTATCTTCATTAAAACTGTGATTTAATATTGTTAGGCGTTGAGGGCAGGGCCCACCTTCAACACCAAACCTTTGTACTTCAGTATTGTTTGTTTTGCAGTAAGTAGAGTAATGTTTTATCCTTTGACACTATTTTTATGGAATGCTAATGGTTTTTGTTCATTGATGAGTTCAAGTGGAACTTATATTTGCAGAATATTAATTGACATCATTTGCATTCAATCTAGCCTAAAAGAATCGATTCAGGAGTCGCTTTGGTTTAAACTGTTTTTTGGTTTTCAGCGTGGATTGTTTATTGGTAGTTATGGCATTGATAAGTTGTGTGGTAACTTTGATTTGATGTATTGTAGAATCGATTTAATGAGGGTTGAGAATAGACTGAAATTTCACATTTCTTTTATGGGCGGTGTGACACTAAACAGTGAATAGTTCCAATACTTGTCGAGTTTATCAGACTGTAGGGTATTCTCGCATTGAAGTGTGTGGATTTAAAAAGAATTTGCAGTAGCAGAGGGTTTGAACATTTCGATTTACAAAGTATCTAGGGTTTGTTAAATAGTCTTTGGAATGGGTGACTAAATAGGAGTTAGAATTATGCTTCTTGGTATTGAATAAAGTTTGGAAAAGAGTCATAGTCTACAACACGGTTTCCTAGGATTGAACAGCAGTTTCATAGTCTATATATAGACAAGAATAAGTGAATATTTCTTGAACAGCTCTAATATTCATTGGTGAGCATTTTCCGAATAATCCCAGCATTCTCTTGTTTGCATTTGTATGCACTAAACGCAAACAGGGTATATTTAGACAGTAGCAGCAAGCCAACCTTCCTTTTGATAGACTGTGTGTGGATAATTTAGAGTTAAGAGGTAACAGATTTTTATTTCAGCAATTATTTGAGAAGTGTTTGTATAGATTTCAGCATCAGACTTGTAGGAACAAGAGTTGCATGCCTAGATAGGATATCAGATCGTCAGAGTTAACTCAGCATACTTATTTACTAAGATCTTTTATTGACAGGCTGATTGTTCTGAAGGATAAATGAGAATTGCTGTAGCTTAATATTTTATTTACTTTCCTAGTAGGTTGTTTTGTTCTAGAAATAAATCATAGTGCTGTAATTTAATATTTCTTTGAAAATTGTTGTAGTCCAATATTGTTTTGGAAGACTATTGTAGGTTACTATAGGTTAAATTGAGTTTGACAGTAAGATAGTGGTCAGTAAATTGATTTTCTTTTCTCTAAGAACAGATCTAGTAATCCTTAGCATTTGATCTTTCAATATAGTAATAGCTTCATTTTCGTTTGAAAGTAGACTAGAATTTCTTTAAGTTGCTATCAGCATGAGCATTGAAACTACCTTTCCCACACATATAGTGTAGCAGCTCGAAGCTTTATGTCCTCCGGTCGATAATTAAATCAAGGTGAATTAAATAACATTAATTTTAACCAACACATCATTATTAAAGAAATATGTTTATGATACTAAACATGTGATTGATTGGTCCTTGTTACAGGTGGAACCTAAAGGGGAGTTTGCACCTGAACCCCTTCATATACTGGATAAGAGAGAGGTGCAACTTTTTAATGTCCCCAAAAATTGAAAAAAAAAAAAATTATTAGGTTAGTCAATCCTACCTATGCTAGACATTAATTGAACTTTGCGGAATGTGTCATACTGTGATTGTACTATTGTATTTTCGTAAGATGTTCTTACGTCCTACTTCCATATTTCTTGATACGGTTATTAACATGTTACTTACATTATTGTGATGTTGATTACTGTTTGTACTATGGTTAAGCATTAATGTGTAAGTTAGTTATTTTTTTACTTACTTCATTGTTTATTAACATGTGCTTACTGTCACATACATGATTCTAACTTGAATTTGTTAATGGATAAAGGGGTGGAGTGGTGAGACTAGTTTCCCTTGTAACCATGTGAGAGGTAATAGTTTCTACTTGTCACAACGGGCTTGCTTAGTTCTGTTGAACTAATGCATTCTTGTCTTGTTTGCGTGCAAGTGCACTTGGTGACGGAAAACTTGTCTATAAAGATTAATGGGAATTGCTAATCGTTTTGGTCATTAACGCTCACATTTGCAGCTCTATCCTAGTGACATTACACTGATTGTTATTATTATCATTACAAATGTTATAATAGTGATGTGGTGACTTCATCACTTATCATTTACGTGATATCGAGTTATCATTTATGTGATAATTATTTACTATGGTGTAAATGTGTATGAATTTCTCACACCCTATCATATTTTTACTATATGGTTTGAATAGTTGGAAAATAATACATTTGTAAAATTCTTGGCTTAAACATTCCATGGCATATTTCATATGCCATGGACTTAGGGCTTAAAGCCTAAGTTTATTCGATGCAGGAAATGGTTTAAGCCTTTATGTTGATTTGGGTGGCAATTTGTAATATAGTCAAGGGACTATACGAATATGGGTCTAGTGTGCATTAATGGTGGCCAAGGTGGTGGTATCAATGTGCCTTGGGATATGGGGCAATAAATATTAGGGATTGTCCCAAGCAATAGTTTGGTATGTCATAGCATTGTTGTTTGTTCTCTGCTCCTGCTCGGTGTGAAGGAAGGAGACTGCAATGGCTTAGTAGACATGTATGCTGGGTTTCCTATTTCATTAGCATCGTTGTTGATTTCGAAATGGATATTATGCATACTTCTCACATCGTGGCTCTGCTCTGATGCAGGTTTGCATGGGTGGCGAGAACAGGCGTGGGTCGTAGCTCATGGGAAAGACCTTGGGAAAAGCCATAACCCTTCAGTAATCCTGTTGTACAAGTATTTAATTGTCCCCTCTTTCCTTCGTGATTATGATTGGGTTGTCACTCATCGTTGGTTGGATTTGCTTGAGTCTGGTTTCAAATGGATGCGTTTTGGGTTGGGGTTTGAAAGTATCATAATGAACACTGTGTTTGAAACGAGACAGGCTTGGGGTTTGATTGCCTTTGGGACTGAACTTTTAAATGTAGGGGAGGTATTTAAATTGTGATTCTGTGCAACGAAGAGAGCCTAGGTAAACCCTCGACAGGCTCTGTGTATTTTGAAATGAATGTTTTGAATTATTTAAATGGAAATGGGCAACACCATTTCTTACAATGGTGCAATGGCTGAAAGTAGATGAATGTATAAACTCTTTAATGATTTTATAAAGTATGGGTTTATATAAATATGTTGCATTGATTTCAATGGTTGTTAATTCTGTGGACTGTGTAGATTCATATTCGTGGTATGCGTTAGTTGTATGGATGAAATGGGTGATGGATTTGGGGCCATGTTGTGTATGGCATTGGCGTTTCACGCCATGTTAGCTGCAATAGCATGTTTACTGTTTATGATTTTGTGGACCCTTTGAGATACTAGCCAAGAAACGGACAGTAGCATATGAATCATCTTTACCTTCTCACGTAAAGGTTCATAATGTTTTCATGTATATTTATTGAAGAAATATGTATATGATACTGTTGAGGCCTGGAAAATCGTAGGTAACAACCGTTAGGGATTCTCCCTAGTAAACGTTCCCAACTAGCCCGTTACTATTCGGTATGGGGAATCCGTCTGGTTTACTGTCCAGCTACTGTAGTTCAAGTAACAGAAGTAAAGGGTTTTATTGGTTACGGCCCAGTCCTCCATGTATGTTTTTAGTTTTTTGTATTTAAGTATGAGATGCAAGTGCCTATATAAAAATGCAAATTGATAGAGAATACGAGGAGCGGTCACAATGTGAAGCATAGGTTCTTACCTCTCATCTTAACTCTCTCGCATCTAAACCACACACAGCAAGAAAAAACTAAAACTAACTATCTAACCTATCCCTAGGGAGAATTATTATAATTTATCAATGAGTAATTTATTTTGTGCATGCATTAAGAAAAATCACAGATAGTTGTTACTTATTTCAAAACACATGAACATTTATAGATATATGAACAACCAGATAGCTAATTGTTTATGAACAACATTCATTACTCATAGTAGAAATTTCATAGAATAAACTAGAGCGCATTCATAACAAGAACATAGGTTCAAAGAGTTAGAACAATCTCATAGTTAATGGATAACAGTTGAAAAGGAAATAGTTCACATTCAACAAATCCATAGGACATCATTTGAAACCTTCCACAAAGCTTTCTCCAACAGGAAACTTGTAATTTCTTTATGCAAAAGGAAATAGTTCTTCTTACATCATACTCTCACCAATCTATCTGGGAAAAATTCCTTTATTCCCTCTAACTCTCCTATATTTATATAAAACAGTGAAACCTTTGGGTTTCCCCCCCGGGTGACCTTTGGGCTTCCCCCAACCATTTAATTTCACAAATTTGTCCTTATGTGAGTGCTCACGATTCATATAATACGTTATATTTTATATTAATATTTAAGAGCACTTTGTAAAGAGGGACTAGCTTAGTAACTGATGAACCTTTTCCAAGCCTAGGCCTCTACTGCTAACGATTGTGCTCAATAATCCGTTGGTCTTTTTGAGATCCTGTTGACCTCAGACCTTCACTATCTTGTCTTTGAGCAACATATTTGCTTCTTCCTTTCCTTTCTTTATCCAAATCCCTTACGCTTTGTCCTTCAGATACGTTGTCTTCATATTAACAATCATCAAACTGGATCTGAAAAATCTCCTAAGTCCATTTGCAGTTAAAACGAAAAACTCAACATTAATACAGACTGCATTCAAGAAAACGTAACCCACACTATAAATAAAACTAATCATTAAATGTGAGGCCCTGCACTGTGTTCTCATTGCGAAAACTCTATCATGATCAAAATAATTAGAAACCTCCGTCGCCCATAAAATAGGGTAAAAACACACAAAAACGGCGGGAAAAATCCTCACTGGTGGGAAAAAACTAAGCATCGGGAAAGCAATCCACTATGGATCCACAAAGGTGGAATACCATCAGGATATGGTTCCCGTGATCAAAATAAAACATTGGCGAAATAAAACACTAGAAAACTGCAACATCGGATATCAGAACCACTACAGCATCGGACGATCAGTTCACTAAGGAGCTGCAACGGCAGGTGACGGACAAACTAAAAGTTTTGTGGTCAACATAAAAACATCGGCGACCAACAACTCTAAAACTAAAGGTCGAAGCTCAAAACCACTAATCATCGGTGATATAATTCATTACGTAGTCGCAACGGCGGGAGATAGACTAACTACAGCTTCCGCAAAAAAGAAAAAATCACCGGTGATCAGAAGAACTAAGGACTATATATCAGTGATTCAAAACTTAACGTTGCCGCTGTGTCGGCGCCACAAAGAACTAATGCTCCGATCAACCATCAACACCGTTCCGATAGGGAAAACAAAAACATTGCAAAGTAAAAAGTTTGATCAATAAAACAAAGGCATCGGCGAAAATCAAAACTAGCCATCAGCACATTCTCTAACTTCCCTCCGAAACAGCGGCGACGAAGAGAACTAAAGCTCTGACTCAAACATGAATAGACTTCCGATAATGAGTAGAAAAATCATCGAAACAGGAAGAATCTTCGAAAACATTAAGTGTTCGACATACTTTAAAGTTGTGCAGTGGTAAAATTAGTTCGTTTCATCTCTGAAATAGTGGCGGCATAGAGAACTAAAATCCTGACTTTAATCTTCAACAAACATCTGACCGCGATAAAAGCAGGCCATTGAAAAATAAAAAATGTTAAGTTCCACAGTCAAAAGCATTGGCAGTTTTATATCATTCAACCTCCAAAAGTGGTAAACAATTGAAATCAAATCAAGCTCAGGAAAACCCAAAATCGTAACAGAGGAAACACATAGTTCAGGAATCCAAACACTCCTAGGAAAAATAAAATTAAAAGGAGGGTCCAAAATTTTAAAAAATTTGGGAAAATAGTTGCAGCTGCAACAATTGGCGACTACCTGGTGAACCCAGATCTCTGGACAATTTCTTCCTTAAGTAACAGACTGTTTGACAATAAAACCAACATGTTGAATTCTTCTAGATGTCTGGATTTCCCAAATGGAAAATGTGAGTACTTTTAATCATTGATGATAGTCCAATTTAGGAAAATGGAAACCAAGATTTCAAAGTCAAGATAACTCTTTTGAGGCCAGGAATATGAGTTTCATTTTTTACCTCTATCTTCGGGTAGCTTCCAACTTAGACACCACAATATTGTAACATATGGTAAATAGAAATATTCATTTGTTCCTCATTCCCATGCCCATTTTGCACTTTTTGTGCTTTTGTACTTTTGTCCTTACTTTTGAGTCCTCCTGCATGCCTTTCTTTCTGAATTTTTTTTATTTAGGCTCCTCTATCCATAGTGTCCTTTTGTGTGAGAGATGTATTTAATTTTCAGCTCATGGATGGAGAAGAACTTTGGCAATTTTGTACTCATATGATTTAGTACTTTGTTTTGATACATATCGCTTTCTCAGGAGATTCTTGACCCTTATTTGCCTTTTGGATTTCAATTCTTTGCAAGGGATCATTTATATATAATATACTGTTTACCTTGCTTCCTTTCCATGGGTCTTTTGTTGTCACTCCCTAGGACATTTTTTAAATGTGAGATGGATGGAGCCTCAAAATAGTATTCTAGACCTTTTGATCCTGATTTATTTTACAAGGATTAAGTAGGACTTCAATGTGTTCATAGCCATTTAGGAAAACTGTTAAACTAGAATAAATTCTTTCAGATAACACAATAGTACACAGTCTTATAATCAAGGATTTTAGTTCATCCAGAATTCTGATGCTCTCCATGCAACCAAAGGTTTGCTTCTTTTATTTAAATCCATCAAAATCTAAACTAGAACAAACAGAAATAAAGTAAATCAAAATAAACAACCAAATCAATGTATTTATGTACAAGATAATCCAGAAACAAAAATCAAGAAGAAGAAAAATAAAGTTTGAGAACTAAACCACTAACTGGTCAATCCTCTGCCCACCTCTATAAATCTGGCAGCTTATAAGTTGAGGAGCTAGGCTTGACTGCAAATTGAAAAAGGCCTACCCATTATCAAAAACTACATCTACTATTTTACAATCAATCTCATTAGCCCGTGAAAATTGAAGGAGATCGAGATGGGTGTCTGATGTACTGCTAGCTTCTTCTACTTGGTAGTCTCCCAGTTCTAGCTCAATTAGATGAATTCCCAACACATAATTCACTAGTTCATTTTTTTCTTCCAATTGAGTAACATTGTGCTTCATGTGGGGCTCTCTTAATATTTTAATCTGGTTTGGATTTCCCTTCTGAGGCAACCACAAGTGTGACCAATCTAAAGCAAAATACCCATTTAGTCTTGCTGACCAGTCTCGATTAAAAATCAGTCCATAGCCATCAGGTATGTCTGCTACTACAATATCAATGTACTGACATATCTTTTCATTTGTAGATAAGCGAATCAGAACATCTTCCATTTCCCCGACTACTTTCACATTGGTCCTGTCTAACTTAGTAACCTGCCAGGAAGTTGGTTTAGGTTGTCCATTGATCTTTTTGCAGACTGCAAGTTGAATAACATTGACCGACGACCCTGAGTCTACTAAACAATTGTGCACCTTGTAGTTTAAAATCTCAAAGGTCAGGAAGAATGGTGGGGTTTTCAACCTAGTCTTACCTCACACACTTGCTTCAACAATATCTTCTACATGTTGGTTGTTAGTGGGAAGCTCCTCCTCCGGTACTTCAAGTGATTTTAACAATTCGTACCCCATCTCAGGCGCTTTGATATTTTCCTTGACATTATCAGCTTTGTCTTCAATAGGTCTATCATGAATGTTGACTTGTTTTGGATCTTGACTGCTATTAGTAAGTTCAGGTATTTTATCATCTGTGTGGTTCTTCTGTATTTTCTTCATATTCTCTTGAAATTTCTTAATCTTTGGAATTATTGAATTGTCTTTATTTAACAAACCTTGGCTCCTTGTTGTCACATTTGTTTCTGATATTTCTTCCTGTTTTTGTGAATTCTCGTCTTCTGTATCTAAAAGTGAGATACGGTCCCATAAAACCATAGCATTATCCTCTTGTTTTTCGATGAATTTATTTCCCTTTTCCTCCTCATCATCAACTTCGTGAATTCTCGTCTTCTGTATCTAAAAGTGAGACACGGTCCCATAAAACCATAGCATTATCCTCTTGTTTTTCTATGAATTTATTTCCCTTTTCCTCCTCATCATCAACTTCTGTTAGTTTAGAGTCCAATAGCTGATTCATTACTAATGTCATCGAATTGATCCATTGAGGGAATTTTTTTTCAGAATGAGGCTGCTGATGAATGGTGCAAAAATTATCCATACCCACCTCAGTTAAATTCATTGATGCAGGACTATGTGGAGGAGGCTTAGATTGATTGTTTTCCTCTCTCCTTTTTTAGTAAGGCTTATAAGATTTATGAGCTTCTTTTTCCTTTTCCAAATATATTATTCTATTAGATACTTTCTGCATCATTTTCAACATTCCTTCAAAGTCATGTGACTGCTCCTCCTTAGGCTTAAACAGTAATAAATCTTTCTTACCAATTTTTTTTTCTCCCAACTGCTCAGGATAATATTCTATGCTCTCTTTTTCAGATTCTAATCTCTCGGCTTCTTCATAAGTTTCTGCCAACATAGGTTTGACTTGCATCTTGGAAAACATGGCTAAGTTAGGCCCTAAAGCTGAAGTATAGTATTCAATAAAAACCTTATCAGACGATTTATCAGTTGCAAAAAAATTATTAAGATAAGCAGCAAACCTTTAGGTGAAACTATCCACTTTTTATTTTCTTTCTTTCTTTAAAGCACATAACCCCTTCATTAACACTGCATGAGTTTTTTGGACTACATACTTACTTCTAAATATTCTTTCAAATGTATCCCATACTATGATTGAGTTTGTAGGCAGAGCAAAATACCATGAGGCTATTGCTCCTTTCAGGGTATGTGGAAACAATCTACAGACTACATCTTCATGTTCTCCAACCCTTTGTCCTTCTATAGCCAAGTAAAAGCTTTGCAAATGATCATCTACCAAAATATTTTCACTTGGGTCAAACTTGGGCAACATTTTCTCAAATGCCTGAGGTAAGTCATGTAAAGGAGGTGCCAGGTATAAAGGTGACCTAGCCCTCCAAGAAGGTGGTAGATTCGGTGGGTTGGGTGGCTGATTTGCATTCACGTTTGCCATGAGTCTGGGTGGAGAATGAGGTGGTGAGTGAACAGGGGTATGAATAGGTGAACAGTAAGGTGTATCTAGGCCCACTTTATTCAAAGGCTAAACAAATTCCTATAAGGTTGTTTCTACTAGTTCTTCAAAATCTCCAACCAACACTGCATCTTCCAATATAGGACGGTCTTTCTTCTTATATTCTCTTTTGGGAAAGACAGGAATAATTGGTAATCCTCCAATATTCTTCACATATGCCCTACTAAGTCTTCTTAGATCATTAACTACTTCGTTATTGACAGAATACGGATGCTTTTTACCCTTCTCTTCAGGAATTGGATTGGGAAACAAACTGCTTTCAAAACTATCACCGGTGGAATAATCTCGAGAAAATGAGTTTCCTCTGCCAGCCATGCATTGACTGCCCTCCTTCTAGCGCCAAAAACCGTTGAGGCCTGGAAAATCACAGGTAACAGCAGGTAGGGATTCTCCCTAGTAAATGTTCCCAACTAGCCCGTTACTATTTGGTATGGGGAATCCGTTCGGTTTACGGTCCGGCTACCATAGTTCAAGTACCAAAAATAAAGGGTTTTATCGGTTACAACCCGGTCCACCGTGTATGTTTTTAGTTTTTTGTATTCAAGTATGAGATGCAAGTTCCTATCTAAAAATGAAGATTGATAGAGAATACGAGGAGTGGTCACAATGTGATGCACAGGTTCTTACCACTCGTCTTAACTCTCTCGCATCTAAACCACACACAACAAGAAAAAACTAAAACTAACTATCTAACCTATCCCTAGGGAGCAATATTATCATTTATCAATGAGTAATGTATTTTGCGCATGCATTAAGAAAACTCACAGATAGTTGTTACTTATTTCAAAACACATGAACATTTATAGATATATGAACAACCAGATAGCTAATTGTTTATGAATAGCATTCATTACTCATAGCGGAAATTTCATAGAATAAACTAGAGTGCATTCATAACAAGAACATAGGTTCAAAGAGTTAGAACGATCTCACAGTTAATGGATGACAGCTGAAAACGAAATAGTTCACATTCAACAAATCCACATCACAACATTTGAAACCTTCCACGAAGATTTCTCCAATAGGAAACTTGTAATTTCTTTATACAAAAGGAAATAGTTCTTCTTACATCATACTGTCACAAATATATCTGGGAAAAAGTCCTTTATTCCCTCTAACTCTCCTATATTTATATAAAACAACGAAACCTTTGGGTTGCCCCCCGGGTGACCTTTGGGCTTCCCCCAACCATTTAATTTCACAAATTTGTCCTTTGTATAAATTCAGGCCAGTAATAGATTAATTTTACCCACAACAATTATCAATTGATCATGCAAAATTGCTAACAAGAGAGACTGAATATGGAGCTGTAACACAAAATTATATTAACTGAGTGTACAATATCCAACCCTATAATATCATAGGCTGCTGAATAAATATGATACATGAAGAAATCGAATGCATGAGGAAGCATCCAAATCTAGCATAAAGCAGGCTTACCAAAAATAAGCAAATCCCCCATAGGTGTAAAAGCTGGATCCCAAATCTGTCATGGAGCTCACGAATTGGCAAAAAAGAATAGGCAAGCTAAAGAGTGGTGGAATGGCAGCTCATACATGCTTTTGCATGGAGAAAAGAGAGGAGGATGTGTAGGACAAAAAACAAGTTCACCTCACCTAGTCTAGCTTTCCAATGTGCCTTAAAACACTGGAAAAGCAGGCAATAAAGCAGAAAACGAAGATAGGCACCTAGGAGGCCAGGAATAAAGAATATTTGATTCCTAAGGCTTTCCCAAGCACTACATGAGTCATATATGGCAAGTTTGACCTCTGTGGATAGGCAATTAGCAACTTGCACAAGGTGGGACACATGAACTAGGCAAATAAGACAAAAATAAATGAATTAATCTCTAAGTGGGTAAACTATGGGTTGATTATTCTAACATCCTTTTGTGAGTGCTCATGATTCATACAATACGTTATATTTTATATTAATATTTAAGAGCACTTTGTAAAGAGGGACTAGCTTAGTAATCGATGAACCTTTTACAAGCCTGGGCCTCTACTGCTAACGATTCTGCTCAATAATCCGTTGGTCTTTTCGAGATCTTGTTGACCTCAAACCTTCACTATATTCTCTTTGAGAAACATCTCTACTTCTTCCTTTCTTTTCTTCAGCCAACTCCCTTCTAGTTTGTCCTTCAGATACGTCTTCTTCGTAGAAGCAATCATCAAACTAGATCTGAAAAATCTCCTAAGTCCATCTGTAGTTAAAACAAAAAACTCAACATTAATATGGACTTCATTCAAGAAAAAATAACCCACACTATAAATAAAACTAATCATTAAATGTGAGGCCTTGCACTGTGTTCTCATCATGAAAACTCTATCATGATCAAAATAATCAAAAACCTCTGCCGCCAATAAAATAGGGTAAAAACACACAAAAATAGTGGGAAAAATCCTCACTAGCAAGAAAAAACTAAGCATCGGGAAAACAATCCACTATGAAACCACAACGAAGGAATACCATCAAGCTACGGTTCCCGTGATCAAAATAAAACGTCGACGAAATAAAACACTAAAAAACTGCAGCATCGGATATCAGAACCACTAAAACATCGGACGATCAATTCGCTAAGGAGCTGCAATGGCGGGCGACGGAAAAACTAAAAGTTCCGTGGTCAACATAAAAACATCGATGGCTGGAAAATATAAAACTAAAGGTCGGATCTCAAAACCACTAATCAACAGAGATATAGTTCATTATCCAGCCGCAACGGCGGGAGATAGACTGGCTACAGCTTCCACGAAAAAGAAAAAATCACCGGTGATCGAAAGAGCTAAGGACTATATATCACCGATTCAAAACTTAACGCTGCCGCCGTGTTGATTCCGCAAAGAACTAATGCTCCGATCAACCATCAACACCATTCTGATAGGGAAAACAAAAACATTGCAAAGTAAAAAGTTTGACAATAAAAAAAGGGCATCAACGAAAATCAGAACTAGCCATCGGCACATTCTCTAACTGCCCTCTGAAACAGCGGCGACGAAGAGAACTAAAGCTCTGACTCAAACATGAATAGACTTTCGATAGCGAGTAGAAAAATCATCGAAACAGGAAAAATCTTTGAAAACGTTAAGTGTTCGACAGACTTTAAAGTTGTGCAGCGGTAAAATTATTTAGTTTCATCTCTGAAACAACGGCGGCACAGAGAACTAAAATCTCAACTTTAATCTTCAACAAACATCCAACCGCGATAAAACCAGACCATCGAAAAATAAAAAAATGTTAAGTTCGATAGTCAAAAGCATTGGCAGTTTTATATCATTCAACCTCCGAAAGTGGTAAACAATTTAACTCAAATCTAGCCCAGGAAAACCTAAAATCGTAACAGAGGAAAGACATAGTTTAGGAATCCAAACACTACTAGGCAAGATAAAATTAAAAGGAGGGTCCAAAATTTTAAAAAATTTGGGAAAATAGTTGCAGTTGCAACAGATACTAAACATGTTATTGATTAGTCCTTGATACAGGTGGAACCTGAAGGGGAGTTTAAGCTAGAGCCCCTTCACATCTTGGAAAAAAGGGAAGTACATCTCAAGAAGCGAACTATTGTCCAACTAAAAGTTCAATGGAATCACTTTGGGCCCGATGAGGCCACATGGGAGAATGAAACCACCATGAAAGAGGCTTACCCTGGCTTGTTTCATTATTTCATTTCTAGTGCCTAGAACATCAAGATGGTGTTGTTCTAATCAGGGAGGGTTGTAATATCCTGATTTTTGACCTTGACTATATTGGGCATGAGCCCCACTACACATCATTCACTTTGATTTTATGTTTATGTCTATATATTGGGCACATTCCCCACTACACATGAGTTATCTTAGTTATATAGATATACTGGGAATAAGTCCCAATGCACATGTTTTATTTTCTTGTTATATGATTATATATGTTGATCATAGGCCCTTATGGACAACCACTATTGTTGTTGTACTAGGAATAGGACCCGATGTAGTGGATTTATTATTATGTGATTGGGAAAAATCCCTAATAAACTGATATGATTATTTTGCGATGTATTGTGCAGAATATTGATTTCATAGGTGATTTCTATGATGTGTTGGGCATAAGCTCTAGAGCACATGGGTAATGAGATTATGTGTTGGGCGTAAGCTATGGAGCACATGGGTTATGAGACAATGTGTTGAGCATAAGCTCTGGATCACATAAGTAACCCCAACAAGTAAACAATGGAAGTGTTGGGCATAATCCATTGAGCACTACAACTTGATGTTGAGCATAAGCTCTGGAGCATCATATCTTTATCCATTGTATCCCTAGGTGTATTGTACAAATGCATCCTAATATCAGTGTTGTGGAATTGCACTAGTGTAAAGATCCTTTGATAGTGTTGAGTGTAGGTTCTGAATAACACTAGGGGTTACTGTAATTAAGGGTGGTGAGTTGGAAATACTTTGAATAGAACCAACCCTCATCATACTTACTTAAGTTGATTAAATTGAAATTTCAATCTACTTCTCATCAAGGACTGCAAGATATTTCCACGAATACGAGGTAATCCAACATGCAAGGATATCTAGAGCTACCTTTCCTAGTTGACCGACCAAGCCCTACCTGAGGCCTTGTCAAGAGAACTAACATAAACTAAGGAAAGCATCGAAATAAATAATTATGCTATATGATGCATGGATAATAATAGATGATTGAATTGAATAAGTAGGTCCATATAATGTATATATTTCTACCAAGCTATTTTAATAAAAATATATAAAGGATCTAAGTGAAGTATACATACACTTATGATAATAATAAATATATATATGTGAAAAGAAATAAAGATAACAAAGGCAATAGTAAAATTCTATGTATATATTATATTCTATTCCAAAACTCAAATAAGAACTAGTAAAAGTTCCTAGTTAACAAAATTAATATATATTACATAAAAAACAAACTAAAGATTATTTTCAAGAAAATAGTAAAATCTTGATTTAACTGTAGTTAAACCAACTACCCCTTTTTCCAAAGATTATATATAAAAAAAAAAATCCAAGAGAAGGCAGGGATCTAATTATTATTCCCGGATGAGATTGGAGAGAATTTACAAACCAACACTTAAAGAATACAGAGCCTAAATTCCAAACACCAACAACCTCATCCTTAGGAGTTATAGATCTCTTGCATGTTGGAGCCAGCTCGGGGGGATCCGATTAAGAACTAGGAATGGTTTTGGGTTGTGGTTGGGAGGAACGTGGCAGTTCTAAACTCATATGGTTATCGTTACTAAGGTAAGAAATAGAGCGTGTTTTATTAATTTTGTGTGTGGAAATATGCAGGGTGACAAGGCCATTTCAAGCTACGTAACTACATGTAACATATTTCCTCTGATCAAACTTTTATCTTTGTTTTTTAATTATGTTTGCAGGTTGATATTACAACCATTAGGTTTTGTATTGGGAGCTGTAAATCACCCATCATCATTATGAATAAATGTTTTTGAATGTTTTATTAGTTTAGGAAAGAATCTAAGTTAAACTTATTATAAGGATTGTGTTAAATTAGTTTCAAATATTCTATAATGTATTAGGGTTTAGACGATATTTAACATTTAGTCCAGATAAATATTATGATCAACCATTTCCCAAAACATGGTAAGCAACATTAAATCCACATGTAGAAACCCCAGATCCATCAACAATATAAAATATCTATTAAAGCATTTTATCAAGATAGGACATAGTTATTTTCCAAAGTAAGTATTTGCTCCAGCCAAGCAAAGCTAGTTCTGGAGCTCTGATATTAAAACTGAGTATTAGTGTAAATCCTCACGCATGATTATTGTTGGGCTCTGATCTATAGGTGAATCAGAACTTATATTTAAATCAATCCGGGTCAGTAAACTTCGAGACACATCCAGGTTTTAGGACTTAGAAGATAAACTTATCTGGAATTTAGCTAACTGTGAACTAGATCTACTGACAGATGAAAAAGAATACTGCAACCTACAGACACAAAATCCTCTTACAAGGGTGATTTCATTGTTTATTTTTAAGCACACAGTATTTGATTTATGAAAACAATTTTACTGATAAAAGAACTGAGATAAAAAGCAATTAAATAGTAAATCTAACCCTAGGCTGCAAACCACAGAGTTTTACCAGCGCTGAAGGAACAATTACCAATCAAAATCTCTTACAAGACAGTATTCATAATTTGTAAACGTCCTTTAACACTTCAGCATTTGAATAAACAGCAACATATAATGAACTGAGATCGTGGTTTAAATCTTCAACGCATTCAGTATTTAACCAGTGAAAAGAACAACGTTTATTCAATATTGCCAATGTTATACAGCATGATAGAAATTGTAGTGTGAACCGTGAAATGAAAGGAATAGAGCATTAATAAATTTGATGAAAAGCTTAACTGAATTTGTTCTGCTATTTATAAACTAGAAATTACCAGAAAACACATACCAATGGCTCGATTTAAAGGACTTGCACCAGAATGAAATCGCTGTAATCATCAAATCACTACACCGGCAATGTAAAAGTGTGGGAACTCAACGATGGGGGCCCTCCAAAGCCTTGCTCCACACACAATTAAGAATTTACAGAACTAAAACTTTGTATTCATTCACCAGAAATTGTTTACACAGGAATACCACGCAGTTTCAGAAGCACAAGTGCGTTCCTCTACAAAAATCGTGATCCTTCTTCATTGTCTTATGATGGATTTATACAAATTCGAAACACAACTAGAAATGCTACAATTCTGCAATCTAATTAATGAAAATATCTAACGAGATCCTCATCAAAATCATGAGACTCCACAAAATCAGAGCTGTTCCTTCTTTTGTGCTGGATGTAGAACAGGTGGCCGCCCTTGACTGAAGTTGACTTGACATCTGTACAGGCCACATCACCTAACAGTTGAATGTTCATCCATCTGTGGACATCAAGGATCCATCCTCTATCTTCCATTTCCCTCCTAGCTGTCCTGCAAATGCTCAATCTTGGAGTTAATATGGGAAGTTAGTACATCCCGTAGTCTAAGTAAAAATTCTAGTTGAAATGCTTAAAAAGTCTCAAAACTCAGTTTATTAGCAAGAAATGACATTATACCTCTTTAACCAAGGTTTATGGATGATCTTTAAAGCTTTTCTAATCATTATGGAGGTTTTATGAAGGAAATGAAAGATATCTAAGAGGCAAAAAGGGGTCAAAAATGGTGCCCAACATCTCCCCCAAGAGGAAACTGCTGCATGTCCTCATGCCAAAAAATTTGACCCTGTTCAAAACCAAAATTGTACTGCTGATCATCTTTCCTTTAGTCTTCAGTCTGTGATGATGCATCTATTGATGCCCGAGATGCATAGAGGATCTTCAACCTTTCATACTTAGCCTTGTAAACCTTCCTTTGCTTGTACCATCTATAGGCTTGTTTAGTGATGCGTGTTCTTTGAACCTTTAGCTTCCAATTAACTTCCTTTAACTTCTCATTTTTTTGTTCAAGTTCCTTTAACTCAAGTTTCAATTTCTTGATCTTCTTACTGTTTTTGGAATCTTTCTTTTTCTTCATCTTTATTGGAAGCTGTTCAGAATTTGCATCCATACCCAATTCTCCATGCTCTTGTGCTGAATGCTCTTTTTCTTCTTCCATAGCCTGCTGTTCTGAGAAGAGAGAACTTGGACCTTTGGGTAATTCCTGTTTTAACTGCTTTCCTTTTTCTTTTTCCTGCTGGTCTAAGAAGAGGTTGATCTTCTTGGTTTTCCTGATCACCTCATCAGGATCTAGAATATCCTGTCCTGTTTCAGCTGCTAGATCTTCTCTTGGACTCCCCAAGGTCTGTACATGTTCCTCATCCTCTAATGCTGATTAGCTCTGAACTTGCTTGTATTTTCTTGACTTTCTCTGATAGGTGGTGAAGAGCTGATCTTGTTTTTGATACTGTTTTTCTTTCTTCTTCACACTTCTAGTTTGTATCCTTCTCTGAGGCAGTTTTGAACTTGTTGCCTCAGAGCTATCCTCATCATCAGTAATCAGTAATACTTCCTTCTTTTTCTTCTTCCCCTTTGGTAGTTTTGAGCTTGTTGCCTCAGGGTATGTCAGCATCAGCAATTCATCTTCCTTTGAGCCTTCTTCAAGTAACTCTTCCTGCTCTTCAAATTGATTATGAACTAGAAACCCTGACCATGTCAAATTCTATCTTTGTAATTCATGCTGGATAATGATTTTAATAATACCACAGTGGAAAAGACTTGTTACCTTGTCTTTTGGACGCCTTTGGACAGCCTTAGCCATCTTAGTTAGACTTTGAAGCAGGAAGTAAGGCATATTGATTTCACATTCACCCTTTAGATGTTGTAGCAGCTTGATGTGATACAGGTAAACAATGCTAAATCTGCCTTCACAAGTAACAAACTTCTGAATGATGTAAACTATCTCATCCCATGGATGAACTATCCAACTTCTTGGTATCCCTTTTTTCCAATTGACTGATCCTGCCCTAGACCTGCATAAAAATGGCATCCATACCTTCTCTTTAAACTGTTTGGTTTTAAAGAACCTTTCCCCTTGCTATGGTAGACCAGTGACTTGAGCTAGAATGTCTTCTGACAGTCTAAATTGTAAATTCCCTATTCTAACTCTTTCTCCATCGAAGGTCTCAGCAAAAGCTAAGCTAGCTTGCTCATTGTGGCCATTGAATTTCTCAAATAAATTGATCCACTGTTTATTTGCAAAAATCTCAAGGCAACTTTCATGAATATCATTGGAATTAAATGTTGTTGGCTCCATTCTAGCTGTCATTTTAAATTTTTAAGTTGAAAACAGGAACGCTTTGACCTCTAACTCTGCCTTTGTAATTCTATTTCCTCAATAATACTCTGTAATTGGTGAAATTTCTTTTGATTTGGGCAGAGTATTCAATAAGGAAAGGGTTTTTAAATCTTACCTTTTTTCAATGCCACTATTTTTACTTCCTCTTGCATAATTTGGACAGAGTTTGGGAGTATTCCGACGTCCTTCTTGCTGACTGTCTCTCTCTTCCACGCGATTTCCTCTGTAAATAATGCATTCACATTTTCTGCAACTCACAAATTCCTTCTTACTGTCGATTGTTTCCAGCAAATAATGTTTTCAAACTTCCTGTAGCTCACGGCCTTTCTCACTGTCAATTTCCTTCAGCAAATAATGTTTTCAAAACTTCTTGTAGCTCACAGCCTCTTTGTTTCTGTTAATTACATTCATACAACAATCGATTTTGCAGAGCAACAATTGGACTCAGTTTCTAAGAGAATGACCAAGTCATGGTATATAATGCAAAAATCGATTTCATCTATGTGCTGTCATGGGCATCATTCCACGTTTTACTTTCCATTATTTCATGATATGGCATTCCCATTTGATCATTTACTTAGGACAGAGAATAGAAGTAAGGTTTCGATAATATATCAATCTCTTTATATGCCCAATGTTTAATACATAAATTGGCAATATATACTTCAGTTTATCATATACCCAATGTTTAATAAACAGGCTGTCAATGTTTAATAAACAGGCTGTATAAAAGAAGCTTTCTTTCCTCTTTAAAATAAACCTTTTTCTTTCATAAAAACTGTGCTGAAGATGTATATTTGCCCTATTTTCTTCCTCAATTAATCAATGCATAATGTACTATATACATATACAAAGGAGACCTTTGAATTTTTTTATATTAATGCTTCATTTTTACTGGGAAAGAGACCTTGTTTATCTTCAACTCAATTGAAATTATGCCTGTAGTATGCAATATGCATCCTGTAGAATGCAATGTAGATGTTGGCCATTTAAAATTTCCCTTGGGTTTGATCCTGACAACCATTCTGACCCCTAAGGTGAGAAAAATGAAGTGTTGGCAGTGACTAATGAAAGGCAAGTAAGGTACTGGCAGAGATCTATCAGAATGATGGCAATAATAGGTAGTCAGCTTGCAATAATTGGTAAAATGTCATTACTTAAGAACAAAAAGAATTCTAAAACTTTTTAAACATAAAACTATAAATTCTTACAGACTTGCTTGATGTTCCTGAGCTTGATGTCTGTTTGAAGTTGATTTGTATTCTGATTGTCCTTCTGATGTCTTCTGTCTGCTGCTATCTCCAATTCCTTCAGCTTCACTGAAAGTCAGGTCTCTTATAGATCTCTTCTTCCTTAATAAAAATTAGGGCCCTCTGCCTTTAAAATCTCTTGTATTGCTAGTAATTAGGTCCCTTCTGCTGATGAAAAATCACAATCCTCTGCACATGAAAAAGACTTGGAGGGTTCTAAAGAAGCATGAACAGCATGAACATGTTTATCCCCCTCACAGGCCTAACTTTTGACTTGTCCTCAAGTCAAACAAGATCTCCATTATTGGTAAAACAAAATAGGAAATTGGAAAAAGATTTTTATGTGAATTTGCAATGGCCAGGCAAGCCTGGTTTTCCATAGAAAATTCAAGTTTATATTGTGCCAGCGAACTGGTTTTCACAAGTAAACTTCCTTTTTTTTCTTGTTTTCATTTTTTTTATATTTTTATTTTTTAATTTTTGTTTTCTTTTGCTCTTTTTGTTTTATTTGCTAGCTGTATCATAGCAGATAAGGAGTAGGTGAAGGAAAAACACTGATGTGTTTATCCAGCACTTGTATTTCCTTTTGCTGTGAGAGTTGTTGTATAAAATCTGCCCTATTGATAGGTTTATTGTACAGCTTGAGCTAGTGGCCATTCACCACAAATTGACATGCTTCATCATCTATGGTTTGAATTTTGACTGACCCATTGTCATAGACATCAACAATCTCATATGGACCAAGCCAATGTGTAGTGAATTTGGCTTTGAAATATTTAAATTTTGAGTCAAATAGTAAATCCCAGTCACCAACATGAAATTGCTTCTTCTTGATAAATTTGTCATGCCATTGAGCTCGCTGCTGTTGGATCAGAATATTATGTTCTAGGGAAGCCTATCTGATCTCATCTAGCTAGTTTAACTGAAGTAGTCTTTCTTTCTGAGCCTCAGAAAGATCCATGCCCAAATCTGCTGCCAACTTGAATGTATGAATTTGAAACTCTATAGGGAGAAGGACTTGCTTACCATAGACAAGCTGGTAAGGAGAAAAACCAGTACTATTTCTCCAAGTGATTCTGTATGCCCATAAAGCTTCAGTAAGCCTTGCTGACCAATCTTTCCTATGCATCTGAATAGTTTTGGTGATGATGCCTTCTAGGGTTTTGTTTGTAGATTCCACTTGGCCATTGGCTTGTGGATGGTAAGGGGTGGACTTTCTGTGCTTGATCTTGTATTTTTCTGCTATCTCTTGCACTAATTTGGAAGTAAATTGGGCACCTTGATCAGTTACAATTTCCCTAGGCACCCCAAACCTAACAAAGATCTCCTCAAAGAGAAAGTTTACCACAGTCTGCTCCGTGGCTCTCGGTAAAGGCTTGGCCTCTACCCACTTAGTAACATAATCCGTACAGACCAGAATGTACTTCTTTCCTTGTGATGGTGGATTGATTGGAACAATGAAGTCAAGGGCCCACTTTTCAAATGGTTCAATGAGTATTTGGGGATGAAGTGGCATTTCATCAGACCGGACTGGCCGTCCCATCCATTGGCAAGTATCACAACTTCTGACATACCTCTTAGCATCTTTGAAGATAGTAGGCCAATAATACCCCAGATTGAGTATCTTGTACGCTGTCCTTTTATCTGCAAAATGACCACCACACGGTTCGTCATGACATGCTTTTAAAATATCTAATATTTCATCCTGTCGTACACATCGTCTTATAATTATATCATATCTTGTATAAAAGAGATCACCATTAACCCATATATGCCTAGCACTCTGTTTAATTATCTTTTTATTTTCTTTAGAGGTCATAGATGGTGGTAATTGGCCTGATGATAAGTAATTGGCAATGTCACATACCATGGGGTGATAACAGAAATTGCAAAGAGGTGTTCATCAGGAAAACTATCAGAAACAGGAACAATCTCACCAGTATTGTGCAAACGAGACAGGAAGTCTGCCACTTGATTTTCTCGTCCAGGTCGATCTAGAACAGTGATGTTGAATTCCTGCATTAATAATAACCATCTAGTAATTCGACCATTAGTGATAGACTTGTTCATTAAGTACCATAAGGCTGAATGATCTGTATGGACAAAAATCTCATAACCAGTTATGTAATGACGAAACTTATTTACAGCATGAACCACAGCCAACATTTCCTTTTCAGTGACTGTATAGTTTAACTCTGCAGGTGTCAGATTTTTACTTATAAAGTAGATTGCATAAGTCAAAGTATGTTCTTTCTGGCCTAATGAAGCCCCTATGGCAGTAGTAGAGGCATCAGTAGAAATATGAAAAGGTAATGCCCAATTTGGTCCTCTTAAAATTCGTGCTGTTGAGAGTTTCTCCTTGAGTGTCTGAAATGCAGATTGACAATCAGTATCCCAATTAAAATTCACATCTCTAGAAAGCAATTTGAACAATGGCAGAGCTATCTTACTGAAATTTGCAATAAATCTACGATAATAGCCTGCATACCCTAAAAAGATTCTTACATCTGTTTGAGTTGCTGGTTCAGATAAGTTTTCAATTATTTGAATTTTAGCAGGATCAACTTTTATACTAGATGCAGAAATGTGATGTCCTAAGACTATACCTTCAGTCATCATCATAAAACATTTTTCATTACTGAGGGAAAGGTTTGAGTCAACACATCTTTTTAGAATTTTGTCCAGGTTTGCCAAAGAATCTTCAAAATTATTTCCATAAACAGAAAAATCATCCATGTAAATCTCAACACACTCATGAATCAAATCGGCAAAAATGGCCAGGACTGCCCTCTGAAAGGTAGCTGGGGCATTACATAAGCCAAAAGGTAAAACCTTGTAGGCATAGGTGCCCCAGGGACATGTAAAGGTGGTTTTGTCCTGGTCTTCTGTTGCAATACTGATTTGATTATAACCACTTAAACCATCTAAAAATGAAAAGTACTCTTTGCCAGCTAGGGTATCCAACACCTGATCAATGAAAGGCAATGGGAAGTAGTATTTTAATGTTGCTTTATTTAATTCCCTGTAATCCACACATATACGCCATTTACCATTCTTTTTAGGCACAACAACCAAGGGGGAAACCCATTGGCTGTCGGAAATGGGGTAGATAAACCCTACTTTTAACAACTTTTGCAGCTCTTCTTTGACTATTTCTTTTAATATAGGGTTCATTCTGCGTTGTGGTTGTCTAAGAGGTTTGATCTTATCGTCCGTGTAAATATGGTGAGTGCATGTCTCATGAGGAATACCGGGCATATCTGTGTACTCCCAAGCGAATGCATGTGAATGTGTATTCAGTAAATTAATCAATTGTTCTTCTTGTAATGGAGTAAGATGTGCACTTATATTTAAACTTTTGCCTGGACTGATTTCAATTGTCTTACTCTGAATATCTGTGATTGAATTAACATTGAGAATATCATGAAGTACCAATGCTAGAGAATGTATTGTGCAATTTTCCTGAAAATTATAACCCAAAACCTGATTTGCTGCAACATATTGTATGTCTCTTAATTCTTCAGAAATATCAGGTTCAGCAATAAAATAATCTAACAAATATTCATTATTTGCTTCCTGAAAGTCATAGAACTGGTTGATACTCAAGACAGGATGAATTACTTCTTCTTGTTGTTCTTTAGTTTCATTAATCCAAGACAACTGATCTAATGTAGAAGGTCTTTGGGCAGAAGGGTAGAGTGTAATTTGTTTTCTTTCTGTCCCATGTGAGATAAGAATGCTACCTGACCTACATCCTATGAAGGCATCTGCTGTTGCCAGCCATGGTCTGCCAAGAATCAAAGGGTGACCTCCTAGGTTAGACTTTGGCTGTAGGACTATGAAATCAACAGGGTACTCCCAGGAGTCTAAAGAAACAGTGATATCCTCTAATACTCCTTCAGGTATGATCTTAGACCTATCAGCTAATTCCAAGACTGTTGTTGTTGGTCTAAGATTCGTCAAGTGAAGGTATTCCATTGTTTCAAGTGTCATCACATTAATTGCAG
>LPNX010985772.1:124909-162452 GCA_001517045.1 Pseudotsuga menziesii
AACATGGCTGCAAATAGGCCTGCTGATATGTCTGATTACCGTGGGCATAACCTCTCCAATTTGGAGCAGATTGGGCTAAGGGAGGAGACCAAGTTTTCCAAGGCATGGGTGCACTCCATGAGTTCTGACTAGGAGTTTGATAATTTGCATTAAATTGTTGCATAGGGTCTTGGGACATACCTGAGAATCGTGGCTGCCAAGGTCTTCATTGTCCCATGAAGTAGAGAGACTCCATGTTTTGGTTCTCCTCCATTCGAGCTGCCTACAACTCTTTTAATCTAGGGCAATCATCAGTCTTATGATTAAAAGTACATAAACCACAAATTTCAACAGCATTTAAAGGACATTCTTTAAGTGGGTGCTTCTTTATACACTTAGGAAAAAATATGGACAAGGCTTGATCTTGCTGGTCCTGTTGTTCTTGTCTTTTCTTAGTTTTTTCTACTTCAACCTGTGTGCCCAATGTACTCAATAAATCAGTCTTAAAATCTTCTAGCAGATTTCCAAGCTCAGCCCTAGAAATACCACTGTTTGCAGACTTGTTTACTTTGGTAATCATGTCTCTTTTTCCAGTCCTATCCTTCCCTCTTGAATATTTCTGGCATAAGTCTTGTATCTCATCAAATGGAAGATAAGAAATGTCACCTTTGCCCATAACATTTAAAATATCTAAATACTCTTCTCTTATCCCTTTCATAAATATTGTTCTAATCATCTCTGATGTTAAAGAATTGTATTTAGATTTTTGTAAATTGTATGAGAACCTTTCCAAATATTCCTCCAAACTCTCATCTTCCTGTTGAGTCATTCCAAAGATGTCATCTTTGAGATCCTTTGATCTACAATAGGCCTGATATTTCCGAAGAAAAATCTTCCTCATTTCATCCCAACTAGTATGAGAATGTTCTCCTGGACCCATAAACCACTTCAAGGAAGCTGCCTTAAGGGTAGCAGGGAAAAGACGGAGCTTATGGGTGTCATCAGTATACCCATATGTTCAACACAAGATGTCAAATTCGAATAGGAAAGAGTCAGGATCTTCAGAGGTCAGGCCATAGAAGTTTGGTAAAACAGAGGGTTGAATGTTTTTCATTTTTACATCTTCTCCTAGGATAATGCTAGTGTCCAAAATAGGAAATTTGAAGGTAGCTTCCTGATCTTCTTCTATCTTCTCCTCTCTCTCATGTCCTCTTTCTTCTTCTCTTTCATGTCTCCTCTCTTGTTCTCTTCTCTCTTGTCTTCGTTTGTTTTCTATTTCTAGCATCCTCTCATACTCCCTTCTCTGTTCAGTTGTTGGGCCTTTTGATGTTTCTTCCTCAAACATTGTGGAACTACCAACTGTTGAGATAAAACCTTTTGGAAGAGAGGCTCCTGTTAGTTCTGTTTTTGGGGGGGTTTTATGAAATGTTCCTTTCTCGTCGCTTAATCTGGACATAAAAGTAAAACCTATTCTGTGTTTTGTAATTTAAAATTTTTGTTTTTATCAGAAATCTAAGGTTCCTAAGTCTGCTTCTACAGTGCCTCCCCGGCAACGGCGCCAAAATGTTGGGCTCTGATCTATAGGTGAATCAGAACTTATATCTAAATCAATCCGGGTCAGTAAACTTCAAGACACATCCAGGTTTTAGGACTTAGAAGCTAAACTTATCTGGAATTTAGCTAACTGTGAACTAGATCTACTGACAGATGAAAAAGAATACTGAAACCTACAGACACAAAATCCTCTTACAAGGGTGATTTCATTGTTTATTTTTAAGCACACAGTATTTGATTTATGAAAACAATTTTACTGATAAAAGAACTGAGATAAAAAGCAATTAAATAGTAAATCTAACCCTAGGCTGCAAACCACAAAGTTTTACCAGCGCTGAAGGAACAATTACCAATCAAAATCTCTTACAAGACAGTATTCATAATTTGTAAACGTCCTTTAACACTTCAGCATTTGAATAAACAGAAACATATAATGAACTGAGATCGTGGTTTAAATCTTCAACGCATTCAGTATTTAACCAGTGAAAAGAACAACATTTATTCAATATTGCCAATGTTATACAGCATGCTAGAAATTGTAGTGTGAACCGTGAAATGAAAGGAACAGAGCATTAATAAATTTGATGAAAAGCTTAACTGAATTTGTTCTGCAATTTATAAACTAGAAATTACTAGAAAACACATACCAATGGCTCGATTTAAAGGACTTGCACCAGAATGAAATCGCTGCAATCATCAAATCACTACACCGGCAATGTAAAAGTGCGGGAACTCAACGATGGGGGCCCTCCAAAGCCTTGCTCCACACACATTTAAGAATTTACAGAACTAAAACTTTGTATTCATTCACCAGAAATTGTTTACACAGGAATACCACGCAGTTTCAGAAGCACAAGTGCGTTCCTCTACAAAAATCGTGATCCTTCTTCATTGTCTTATGATGGATTTATACAAATTCGAAACACAACTAGAAATGCTACAATTCTGCAATCTAATTAATGAAAATAGCTAACGAGATCCTCATCAAAATCGTGAGACTCCACAAAATCAGAGCTGTTCCTTCTTTTGTGCTGGATGTAGAACAGGTGGCCGCCCTTGACTGAAGTTGACTCGACATCTGTACAGGCCACATCACCTAACTGTTGAATGTTCATCCATATGTGGACATCAAGGATCCATCCTCTATCTTCCATTTCCCTCCTAGCTGTTCTGCAAATGCTCAATCTTGGAGTTAATACGGGAAGTTAGTACATCCCGTAGTCTAAGTAAAAATTCTAGTTAAAATGTTCAAAAAGCCTAAAAACTCAATTTATTAGCAAGAAATGACATTATACCTCTTTAACCAAGGTTTATGGATGATCTTTAAAGCTTTCTACTCAATATGGAGGTTTTATGAAGGAAATGAAAGATATTTAAGAGGCAAAAAGGGGTGAAAAACGGTGCCCAACAATTATAAACCTAGATTTACAAGTAAAACACTTAGTATAACATTACAGAACATACGCGAAGGATCTCAATTACATCCAAGTGTTTAACTAAACATATAAAGAGCCATATATCTTTCCAATATAACAAATAAATAAACTATCCATTAATTTAACGATTAACGAGATAATAATAAAATAGATTCTTAAACCAAGGATTGAATCCCTTGGAGTCCAAATTCACATAAATCAACGTTACAGTATCTACGATTTTAACTCCATAAAAAATACTCAGCATAGGTTGAAATATTGCTTAAAACATTAAAATAATTAAAAACACATATACAACCATCCATATAATTGAACCAATGTCGCACACAACCAACAAACCTTCGAATCTCTTAAGCATTGGCTAGAGCGTGTGTAAGCCATACATTAACCATGATAAACCCAACACTCATCAAATTCCATAAAGCATTGGTTGGAATCTTTCTAATGATTTGTAAAGGAAATAAAATAAAATAAACAATAAACCAATTAACCATTGAAACCATAAGAATTGGTTGGGAGCGTATTAACCCTTTTAAAAGAAATAATAAGGGATAACAAATCAACCATCGAATCGCATAAAAGTTTCCTGGAATTCCTCTTATGTTTTTAAAAGAATTAAAATACATTACATAATCAATTCCATATAAGCAAGCTAGGATACCACAACAATAAACCCACCATCGAAACCCATAGGGTCATATTGCAAGCCAACCTGTAGAATGAAGAGCTCGCTACTAGCATTGGTGGTACAACTGTTTTAAGCCACATTAATAATTTAAATAAAGAACAGAGTTAGGGAAGCTTTCTAATGATTTGTAAAGGAAATAAAATAAAATAAACAATAAACCAATTAACCATTAAAACCATAAGAATTGGTTGGGAGCGTATTAACCCTTTTAAAAGAAATAATAAGGGATAACAAATCAACCATCGAATCGCATAAAAGTTTCCTGGAATTCCTCTTATGTTTTTAAAAGAATTAAAATACATTACATATTCAATTCCATATAAGCAAGCTAGGATACCACAACAATAAACCCACCATCGAAACCCATAGGGTCATATTGCAATCCAACCTGTAGAATGAAGAGCTCGCTACTAGCATTGGTGGTACAACTGTTTTAAGCCACATTAAGAATTTAAATAAAGAACAGAGTTAGGGATTTTCCTAGGCTTTTGTAGTGCAGCGAATTTCGCATCTCACCTCACAATCCAAGTAATAAAATACAAACAATATTATCATAGTTCCATTGTTGGAAATGGCACTATGAACTCATAACCCCTATTTTATTAGCATACATACAGTGTTCTTGGCAATTATTTCCCAAATAAAATTAAGTAATAGAACCACACCTTCCAAACATTTATTAATTACATAGAACAACTGATTTAGAAACGCAAATATTAAATGTAGAGGAATATACATAACTCAAAACCCCAAAATGAAAGACTAAGTCCATGATTTACAAACTTTCTAATTTTAAAACCAAATACCAAGAACCCATTTTAATATACCTTTCTCACCATTAAAATTCTTCCCATGCTTAAACCATACCACGATTTCATAAATTAAATCAACGCAGAGTACAGGAACATAGAACAACAATTCAACCATGAAAATGAAAACATAGGTTTTTTTTTAAACAAAAAGTTCACCCACAGTAATAATTAATTTTACATTCTCAACAATTTCCTAAATCGTCTCATAAACAAACCCTAAACCCTATGATTGATTTGAACATCACTTCTTTCCCAAACCCTGTCATTTTCGAACGGAAAGCATACAAAATACAAACAGACAATCCCTATAAAATTTCAAACCACATAATGACCAATCATATGATGAGGGAACCTTATGAATGGGATTACCAAGTGGTGGCTTAACAACATATCCTCTCCCACAGTCGCAAGCTACTTTAATGTTGAACCTGCAATAAAAACTAGTCAAATGTTAAAGCATGTATCCAAGATTTTAGAAAATAGGTAAATGTTATAAACTACAGGAGTATGAGCCCTTACCTTAGCAACATTCGAACACACTGTAGTTTCTTCCATGCTCTGCCTCTGCCAGTGAAATCCCCAACCAGGGAACTCGCTCCCCTCAAAAACTTCACCATGAAAAAGAGAGAAATTCAAAACCCTAGTGTGGGTTTTAAGCTTGTTCCAACATGGAGGGAGCCACACAGCCATCACATGGCTCACTTTAAATGTGACAACTACCTCCCACTAAGGATTATATTTTTACTCCTTCTCCCTATAGTATGATTCCTTTGTATATATTTTTGGTTAGGTTTTAATACCAAGTACCTAAACCCTTAGTGCTTAAGGTTTAGAACCTTTTGTGTGCTAGGTATTATCCCTTCTTTAGTACACATTTGCATCATAGTATCAACGACATAATAACTTAAAAAAAAAACGTATATAACATGCATTAGTTCCTAAGAACTAACTAAGCCCAGTCCATAGGAGTCTTCCTTAACTTTTCGAATGATTCATTAAGTAAATCCAGCCACTCATCCCCTTTAGAAGCAAAGGTAATTTAGCAACATAAATTTAGTAAACAAGACTAGGTTGTGTAATAAGCATCGATTATAAACAAGCGGTATCATAAGCATCATTAAATAAAATAAAATACATAAATATACAAGAACATCAATATACAATTGAACAAAAATAAACATCATCACAATTATAATACTAGGTATTAACCTACGAGAGAAAACAAAATCATGAACATAAGTATTGTTTCTATTAATTTTTTACAATGATGAATGTAAGTTAGATTTCCCTCTGATCTTAGTAGTTTTATTGAACCCACAACCTTTTTTTTTTCACGGATTTTAGGGACATTACAATTACAATATGATAAATATAAACAATCTTACACATATATTTACTTATATTCCGGATAGAGGATCCATAAATATTTTAAAGAACTATACATACCACAGATCCACAATATTCAAACCAAGATGAAGTATATAAGTCAAAGCTAGTCTTAGGATCTAAGTAAACAGCACTACCAGATAAAGGATCCAAAAACATACAAAATCTACGATTTAGATCACCTAAATCATAGATCTACAATATTAAAACATGAAAGGAAAATTATCTAAGTCTAATATGCTACAGGGCATAGTAGACAAATGAAAATAAAATCCAATATTTCTGTGAAGATAATCTTTCCAAATTTTGCATAAACAACCATATACGGATCTAAGATCCTAAGCTAGATTAATACTACCCATGAGGTAGTTTAAATGCAAATAAAAATCAAATTAAAACTTAACACCTTTTCATCCTACACGTTAGTTGTTACAGCTACAAAAATAAGCTTTCATTTCCCCAAGGATCGGCATTAAAGTTGTCATTGATGGGACCCAAGGCTTACTAAAATCAAATTCTATCTTATGTACACTAAATCATAGACCATATAGGTCATTTACTCAATTCAACCAAACAAAGTAAAGATAGGGTCTTAAGTCCACATTGTATCTACCACTATCTACACAAAGGAAAATCCTTGGTATAACATTCAAATACCTCTACCATATTTACCAAACAATTGCAACAGCATAACATTAAAACAAAAGTGTTGTATTGATGGTCGTAAAACCATCGATGATGGAAGTCTTTGTTTTTAAATAAAAAGTATACAAATAGATATATAAAGAAAAATAAAAAATTATTAGAATCACACAGCCAAAGGCTGACACCTTTATTAATAAACAAAATGTATATGAAAGAGTGGATGGAAGACCACCGTTGATGGCTTCCACCCCATTTTAAATACTAGTGTTTAAACAATAAGAGAATGGGAGTAAGACCATACCTTTGGTGCCCATAACTCTATTTTAAAATCAATACATAACTTTTATATTACAGTGTCGCAGCAATGGCTGCAAAAACGGTGCAAGGAAAAACCCTAGAAGGGTTTTACAAAACACATGCAATTAAAATAAAACACTTATCCTAACAAACGATGGTGGCTACCATTCAAAACACTCATGGATCCTACCCAGTATGACCTGCAACCACACTATGGTTGGGTCAGTATGTTACTCGAAACCTTAAACAATGAAAACAAGATGATGAAGCAACGGATGAGCTACGCTTACCTGGGAATTTGGAAATGCGAGTTTGGGAGGAGGTGACCCTATCACCTCCCTCTCCAACACCTTAACCTATACATTATGATTACAATAAAAAACAATAAGCATTGTGAATTATATCAAATGGAGGAAAAACAACGTGGGATAAAAACATTATCTCGATGTATTGCAGAGAGGGCCAGGGGTTGCCTCCTCCAGAGAACCCTTATCCCTCCTCTTCTTGCAACACAAACGAAAGAATAGCCAGTTATTTCTAATTATAAATTATTACAAGTAAAATCCAGAAGTTAAACTTCAAAATAAAACAAAACCCTTACTTGTAAAAGATAGTTTGAAGGCCGAAGTTATGATAAGCAATATTGAGGCACCAACTCTGTATTAAACCTCTCCAAGGGAATCAAGAATCCCAAATAACACCTCATAGAAGAAACAAATAGTATGTTGTTAACACTTGCGAAGACAAGGAACAAATATCTTATGACACCATAAATTCCATAGTAAACAAGGTAAAGATCCTCGACTATTGCCGACTGCACAAAAAGATTAAAAAACACCTGTACATTTCCACCTTGAGCTAAGCATAGCTCGGTTCTATTTTCCCACCCAAGCAAACGAAAAAAATGAGGTTTCGGCCAAGTTCCAAGAACATTAAACCATGTTCTGAAACCCTAAATCCCATCTGAACAGATGGACAGTGGAAGGGTCACCACATATCAGCATGAAATACCTAGATGTGCTATCAACTCATAGCCATGTCACACATTTTAATGGAAAAGTCAACCAAGGACAAATATTAATAATAATCGGCGACATAGTCATTTTAAATAGTAATCATTGCAAATTAAACATTGTATTCTACCAAGAACCTTCACTTTGTTGGGACCATGGCATGTAATGCCTTTTGTTTATTATGCCAAGAACATTATACCTTTATTATCATTGCAACCATGGCATGAAACCATATGCCAAACTTTATATTATTGGAATCAAGGTATAACCAGTATCCCAAGGAACATAAACCATAACCATCGTGGATCATAAGAGAAATGCATATCATAATCAAACCATATAGTTTCATGTGCCAAAACATTATGTCATAAACCCTAACAACTTTATTAATATAAAAAGAGGTCACTATATGGTGGTACCATATACCTTACTAGCCCTAAGCACCTTACTCTTAAGGGGAGGTCAGCAGACACCATAACGTAGACTATGGCAAGGCCTAAGGCCATTGTAATTATATCGCAACCAACGTGATACATAAAATTTGGGGTCAAGACTATGAATAGTCTTCCCATGCCTTCGGCTAGTTAAATCCTCATAAAAAGTAAACAGTGAAGAATAGGAAAAATGAAAAACATAACTTACGTAGACATGGTTGGAAGTTCTGGAAGGAGCTAGCAACTTTTACAATCAGCAGAACCTCTCATAAACAAACATGATAAAAGTATTAAAACTTACAGAATTTAATCATAAGAAATTTTCTAAGTAAGTATGGAAGTCATATTTTTAGGTTTGTTACACACACACTTGAAACACTTATCCATGCTTCACTCACGGAAAGTCCAAGAGGACAAGATGATAACTAGTTGACTTGATAAGGAATGAAGGTTGTTGGAAATACAGATTTCCATATATGGGAAAGGATTTGTAAACATAGGGCTAAGGCTATGGAGTCTTTATGTGAAATGACATCATTATGATTTTATAGGTATTTTTTCTTCATTATCTTCTTCTCTTATTCATCTTTTATAAAAAAACCGGGGTTGTTACTAATGAAAAGGAGGTTAGAACTGGTAAAATACTTTTTTTATTTTCCATTATATATATATCCCCAATGGGTGCATAACTAGGATAGACACTAGAAAGGCATGTGTATGCAGTCTAGCCAGACATAAGGCATGTATGAGCTTAAAAAAATGTATTTTTCTGAGAAGGGATATAATAAGAAATCCATAAGAGGAAAAAGTAGTCTACAAACAAAGGGAAGATCATGGATAAGACCAAATAAAACATCCTGGAAAATGATGTGGAAAAATATGATATGACAACAACTTATTTCTTATACCATGACTACAATCGCATGCATCCTTATTCCAAGGTAATTTTAAAATTATATTTCCCCCATTTCATGAAGTTCAATATAGAAATATAATTTTCCAATAGATACTTGTAAGTTGTTCTTACTTCCTTCTCTATGTTTTCCCAATGTTGTTATTAGTAAAATGTTTGTTTTCGTTATGTTGTTTAATATCTGAAATTGATAGTTATATATTTATATGTATGTATGTTATTTCGATTGCTTACGCATTGGTGACAAAGTTCGATTATTGTTTTATGAATAATTCAGAATTAACTTGTATTTTCAAGGGGTGGAGTGGCGGGACTTGTTTTCCTTATAAACGCACCTAGAAGGTAACTGTTTTTAGCTTTCCTCTACAGGGATTACTAAGTTCTTGAGGAACTAATGCATTTATTTCCTTGTTGCATGCAGGTGAACTTGATGATGGAAACTAAGTATAAAAAGAGGAACAAGACATACTGCCCATGCTTCACTAGCACTCAGCTGGACGATGAAATAATTACAGTCCTATCCTAGTGATTATTGTTACGGTTGTTAGTTGATATTTATGCAATGGTGGGTGTTTACTAGGACTATGTTTGCACTCGTTACTATTATTGTTCAAGGTCTTATGACCTTGTTTTAATTGTACTTGAACTTAACATTTACATGGTATGCAATCTATAGGCTTATCACATTATAACCTAGCCCTTTATTTTTTACAGTCTTTGTATAAAAGTTTGAAAACATAGCACTAGCCATTTGTGTCATATTACATATGCCATGAAATATGGATATACCCTAAGTATACGATACACATGTTGGGGTTAATATATTGCATGGTGATTAAATGTTGCACTACATTGTGGGGTCACATGAACTATATACTTTGGGTTTTGATTTTTGATAATGAAGGCTAGGGTGGTGAATTTAATGTGCTTGACAAAGTGTGGGTCTCAAGCTTAGGGCTTGGACTGGCACGATGGTTTGGTTCATTTGCAAAATGGATGCATGAGCTCTGCCTCTAGTCTGCTCTATCGCGTGGAGATTTGGAGGTCAGCTGTATTGGAAGGTATGTCTTCCAATCTGGTTTTAGCAGTGTTTGTATTGTTTTTCAGTTTGGTATTTTGGCATACTCCTCATTGTGGCATTGGTTTTGTTGCAGGTTGCAGGATTTGGACAGTGTGGATTATGGGTCTCCCCGGTGGTAGTCACACTACCCTTTACCGGTAAGCCTTGTTGTAACAAGTCGAATTCGCTCCTTCTCTTGTGTGGGTGTTGTGACAGAGCTTGAAGCTCGTTGTTGGTTGAATGTTTGGTCTAGGTTTTAATGGCTATGAATGGAAAAAGGGACTATTTGTAAATTTATGTCAAGCATCCAATGATGCGTTTTATGACTTGGGATTTGTGTTTGGGTTTAATGCCTTCAACCGAGACTAAATGTATTTTGGTTTTGTAAATGGATACTTTGTTTAGTAATGTTTCCCATGGTGAATAATTACAGCTCTGTGATTTGCTAATATGTTTAGGTTCTGGTAGTGGAAACAACGTTATTTTGGCCTTTGGAGCCTTTCCATATATGGCAATGGAGTTCCCTCCATTAGAGCAGCAACTAAGTAATAGATGAATGAAATGTTGAATTGTGGTTTTAATTCTTACATGTGTATTTAATTTTAAAAGGCCATGACTATGGGTTTTACCCTATGAATGAATATCATTTCTTTTTGCTTAGCGTTGACAAGGTTTTAATGGGTTTATGTTAGGGTTTTACTGTTTGCATACAAATGGCCATGAGCCACGAAATGGTTGCAGTGTGTAATTTTTAAATTGGTAATTGATATGGGAAATCATTGACATTGTAACTATTTCAGGCTGTGTTTTAATCTTTATGGTAATTAGCGTGGTCTGTGTGGTTGATAACTAAAACGTTACAATGTTTAGTAAGGATGATATCGAATCCTACAGGATTCAATGTCGTGACTCATAAATGTATAAGGTGAACTCTAGAGGATTCTATCTTGGGTCACGATGGTTGTAAATGATGTTTAGTGTAATGACTTGTTTGGGCATTCATGCCCACAGGATTCAATCATGTAACTTCTTTTCATTTATGCGATATTTTAATGAGTTATGTGCATAAAATTATGGTTGACTTATTATGTGGAATTTTTGTTTATGATATACTATTTGGATCAAAGTATTTTTTGTATTTATTATATGGTTTGGTTATTATGAATGAGAATGATTTGTGTTAAGTATTGTTTATTTATATTATATAACTTCACCCCATTAAATGGTCTTGGTGGCTTTAGTTTGTCATTTATTTTGTTATTTTGATTATGGTTATGTTTGTAAGAAATAATGGTAATGATTTACTTCTAGGTTATGTTTTAATATACTTTAATGTAAGGTGCTTATAATTATGTTCTGTTTTATAGATTACACATAACTATAGATACCAGTTAGTCTTTTTGCTTTAAATATAGGTCTATTGGCAATATGAAATATTCTAGTAGAAACCATATATAAATATATATATAGGCTCGGTTTGAAGTAGTTCTGGGTCTTGGAAAATAAATTTAAAGCTAGGAAATAAAATGTAGAAAATAATTTGGAATAACAAAACCCTAAAATACTCTTCAACAAGAAATAAATTGTAGACATAGATTTAGAAGTAAAAAATAAACCCTTAAATTATGGAACATGAAATAAATATAAGAAATGAACTAGGGAACATCATCATTAAATACTTAACCAGGAAATGTACTAGACATGAAAGGGAAAAATAAAGAACCCCATACTTGCAAGGTGAAGCTATTTCAATGGCTGAAAACCTGCACACTTAATTACCCAACATTAAAAAATTCACAGAAATATTTGACCTCTATATATATAACTGAACCACTTGGGAACAACCGTGTTTAACCTATCCATGACCTAGAACCATTCCTTGTTTTAATCCAGATCCCCCCGAGCTGGTTCCAACATGCAAGTAGCTTAGAGCTCCAAAGGTAAGGCTTCCCTAACTCAGATTTCAGGTTCTAAATTAGTTCTCCTTTTTCCTCTTAGGAAAATGTTCTTCAAGAAATCTCTTGAGAATAATCAAGCAGAATAATGAATCCAAAAAGATGGAAGATCCGCAATCCTCTCTTTGGCTTGGGTCTTTATAGGCAGACGTTTCAGTCAAAGGGGTAGTTAAATCAAGAATCATTTGATTTCTTGATTTAACCATTTTATTTAATTTAGGAACTTTTAATATTTAACTTAGGAACTTTTAACCAGTTCCTATTTGGACACTTGTAAGTATTTTTAATATTTAATTATCTTTTAGTAATAATAATAATAGATGGAGCCTTTCTTTATTTCTTATACTATGAATATTATTACTATGCTCCTACTCTTTATACATGTCATGTATAAAATATATACTTATATATATTATTCGTTAACATTTGTCTTTAGGTATCATATAACATGATCCCTAAAATTAGGACACTTTCTTCCTTAAGGACGTCAGGTAGGTGGTTAGGTCTACTACACTAGGAAACTCTAAACATCCTTGCATGTTGGATTCCCTCATATAACATGGTAGTTCTTTAGTACTTGATGAGATACATAAATTTGAAATTTCATTTAATCACTTATGATTAAGTCAGATGAGATCAATATTTTACTCGACTCATTTTCACTTGACATAATTAATTCTTTTCAGTAACTCCTAGCGCTCATCCGGATCCATACTTCAACGCTAAAAATAGGGAGTTACAAACTTAGTGCAATTCCAGAGCTCCTCACTCAACACTAATGCTAGGATGTACTTGTAGGATACACCTAGGGATATAGTGGCCAAGGATCCGATGTTCCAGAGCTTATCTCAACACCAACTTGCAAGTCTCCAGGGCTTATGTCCAACACTTCCAATTATCTTTTCATGTGCTTCAGATCTTCCTGATCAACACAAAGGTTTTCATAACTCATGTGCTCCAGAGATCCTTGCTCAACACAACATAAACACTCGTGTGCTCTAGATATTACCGCTCAACACAACATAAACACTCATGTGCTATAGAGCTTCTCACTTAACACAAACATTCATCCTCACTCAACACAAAACATCTCATTAATCATGTGCTTCAAATTCCATGCCCAACACATAAAATAATACATAAAACATATGTAATTGGATTATGCCCAATATATAAAACAAATCATCATGTTGATATGTAGTGGGGTTCTAGACGTAATATACCAAAATAAAACATCAAAGTAACATCATAATCAATGGGGCTTATGCCCATAAGTGTTAGGTCAAAATTTGGGATATTACATCCCTCCACACTTAGAACAACACCGTCCCTAGTGTTCTAGGGACTCGCAATGAAATCATGAAACAAGGTTCCACCGGTAATAAGGACCAATCAATAACATGTTTATTATCATAAACATATTTCTTTACTAAAGATGCATGGAAAAAATTATGGACTCTTATGTGAGTGAGTAATGCTAGTTCATATGCCAATGGCCCTCTCTTGGCCAGTATCTCAAAGGGTCCACAAAATCTAGGTGCTAACTTACTGCGCCTTCCCAATCTCAGCGAGCTTTGTTTTTCTTTTACTTTCAAGTAGACATGTTCTCCTATTTGATAATATTTATCTTTTCTTTTCTTATTCGCATAGCTTTTATTCCAGTCTTGTAATTATTTAAGATTCACCTAGACCTTGGTAACCAATTGTTCCAAGTCCTTTAATAAGTCAGGCCCTAACATGAGCCGATCCACTGGGCTATCCCAAGTAACCGGTGTTCTAAAATTTCATCCATAGAGTACCTCAAAGCAACTCATCTTGGTGGAAGTCTAGTATCCGTTATTATATGCAAACTCTGCAAGATGCAGGTAATCTTCCCACTTTATGGGGTTGTTCATGACATGTTCTCCATAATTTGGTTTACCCTCTCTATTTGTCTTTCTATATGCGAGTGGTAAGCATTACTAAAGTTCAACTGCATCTCTAATCCAAAGAATAAGAATCTCCAAAAGTTATCGATAAAATTAGTATCTTGATCCAATATTATTTCTTTGGGTATTTCATGCAATTTAAATATCTCCTTCAAGAAGATATCAACAATGTGTATTGCCTTGTAGTTTGACTTCACATGAATGAAGTGTGTTGCTTTTGACAATTTGTCAACTACTACAAAGATAGAATCATTCTGCTTCCTAATCTTAGGTAGAACCATGATAAAATCCATACCAATGACCTCTAACTTCCATTTTGGAATGGGTAATGGCTACAGCAACCCCGAAGGAGACTGCTGCTTAGCTTTGACCAGCTGACATTCTTGACATTTTGCGATAAACAACGCTATGTCGGCCTTTAAATTAGGCCAGAAAAAGTGTATCTTAATTGTGGATATCATCTTTTGATATCCCAAATTCCCTAAGTAGGGTGTTCAATGAAATTTCATGAGGATGCCAGACCTAATGTCCCCTCCTTTCAGAATGTACAATATCTCTTTGGACCATAGCATTCTTTTTTTGTCTACCTTGCACTCTTTTTTTGGTTGAAACAATTTGTCCTCTTGGACCTTCTTGAGTATTTCTACATAAAAAGGATCAACTCTATTGGCCATTCTAATCCTCTTGTGTAAATCCAAATCAGTTTGACTTAAAGTCACCTCATATATCATATGATTTCGTCGGCTCAAAGCATTAGCAATCTTGTTTTCTTTGCCCTTTATATGCTTTAGCTCGAAATGGTACTCACTGAGGAAATCCAACAATCTAGATTTCCTGGAATTCAAATCTGATTGCGCAATTAAATATTTCAGACACATATTCTCTGTCTTCAGAAGAAATTTTCTTTGCATGAGGTAGTGCCTCCACATATTGAAGGTGTGGATGATGGCTGCTAACTCAAAATAATGTGTCAAGTAGTTCATTTCATGTTCTTTTAACTTTCACAATTCATAACAGATCATGTAATCATTCTGCAAGAGGACTCCTCTGAGCCCCTCCTTGCTGGCATCTGTGCATACAACGAAATCCCCATCGGGATCCGTAATTCGTAGCATCGATGCAGTAATCAAAAGTTGTTTAAGCTTTTGAAAATATTCCTCCCACTTGGTCATCCATAAGAATTTATTTTCCTTCTTGTTCAAAGTGGTCATGGGACAAGATATCCTCTATAGGTTCTCAATGAACTTCTGGTAATAACCTACTAATCCCAAAAAGTATCTAATGTTGGTGATACTAGTAGGAGTAGGCCAATCTTCTATGGCTTTAATAATTTCCGGGTCCACAGCTATCCCCATCTCAGAGATGATGTGACCCAAGTACTGTATCTGTGGTTTGTAAAAATCACATTTTTTAAACTTAGCGCAAGGGTGATATTCTCGTAATACCTATAGCACTATGCAGAGGTGTTTTTTGTGCTCCTCTTTAATCTTAGATTAAACTAGGATTTTGTCTATAAATACCAACACAAATTTATCTAGGTATTTACTGAATACATTTCTCATCATACACATAAAGTTCGCAGGTGCATTGGTTAACCCAAGCAGCATTACGACAAACTTGTAGTGGATGTACCTTGTACAAAAGGATATTTTGTGAATATCCTTGTCACGAATCTGTACCTAATGGTACCCAGATTGCAGGTCGATCTTTGAAAATATCTTGTCTCTTCCTACTCGATCTAAGAAATCATTGATCCTAGGGAGTGGGTATCGGTTCTTGATAGTCATCTTGTTAAAGTGACGGTAATCGACTCACATATACATCGTACCATCCTTATTCTTTATGAAAAACATCAGTGCTCCCCAAGGTGACACACTTGGTTGGATATATCCTTTCTCAATCAACTCCTACAACTTCAGTTTGAGTTCCACCAACTCTGGTGCACTCATGCGGTAAGGGGATTTGGAAGCTGAAACTGATCCTCGTGTCAGTTGTATGGAAAAGTCTAGGTCTTGTTTCAGTGGTAATCCTGGGATTTCCTTAGGGAATACATCCTTGAAGTATAGAATAACTAGAACGTCCTCTATGTGTTGTTATCTTTCAGCTTCTATGTCTCAGATGTTTACTGCAAATAGTTTGCAGCCTTTCCTAATGCACTTCTTTCCTTGTAAAGTGGATAACTACCTTGCGTAAAATTTCTTAGGTATGCCTCGAATATTCACTTGACTCCCTTGGCTATCTGTACACAAGATTGACTTGTATAATCAATAGAGCATGACATGGTGTTGTTCCAACCTATCCATGTCGATAAGTACATCATACGATCCTAAGGGTATGATGTTCAGGTTTACTTTAGTAGGAAAACCATTCAGGTTTACCTCACAATATTTAACTATTTCTGAAACTTTCCATTTCGTACCTATGGCTAATTGCACCAACCAAGGTTTATCATGTTTAACTTTGCCTAATTTACGTACATCAACAATTTTAGGTGATACATAGCTCCGGCAAGCACTCGGGTCAATTAGTATTGAAATAGAAGTGTTTAAGATCTTACCTTCTATCTCAACCATGGTAGCCTGATGGTCTGCCTATCAGCCATCCAAGGATGCAGAAATCCACGGTTTTCCAGCTATGTCTTCTATCGTTGGTTCCTCTTGTAAGTTCTGCAAGACCCTATTGGATTTGCTCTTACAGTCTCGAGCAAAATGAGGCCCTTGGAATTTCCAACATTTAATTAGGGGCAGGGCAACATTGGCTCCCCCATTTTCTGTTGTCTTGTTACCATTTGGAGCTGGTACATATGGCTTTGTACCTGTTGTGTTGAAGTTCTTGTTGGCTGGAAAAACGTTCTTTTGTTTTCTATACAGTGGTGGGTTAAAACCTAGTTTATGGTTATCTAATAAGATCGTAGACTTGTCTCTTATTTTGTTAATTTTCTCTTGCCTCAGCTATCCTTGTTCATAGAAAAGCCTATCTTTTTGCAAGGTGGTGTCAAAATTTTTAGGCATGTCAAATTTAAACATTTCCTGAAAGTTGGGAGGAAGACATCCTAAAAACTATTGTATTTTTAGTTTCTCATCCTTGATGTATGGAACATAGTGCAATAGTGTAACATCCCTGACCCTCCAACCAGCGAAGAGGATGCTACCATAATACGATCTAACTCGGGAAACCGACCCCATGAACATACACATTAGAAATGCTTTGAACTAAAACATGCATACATTATCACCATACAGCGAAAGCAAAACCATACATTCAAGAATTCGGCATGTTCATTGTAATTCATTAAACAGTAAATGTAATTGTGGAGATGAAATAGACAAGAATATTATCTTTGAATGAAGCTCCCTGCAACTAGCTATGTCGTTGCAACGTTCCACCCAACCATAGGCTAGTGTGCTCCTTAATCTCTCAGCAACACTGCCACCCTCAAGCTGGGCATGATTCCCCAAGGAATAAGGAAACTAAGCAGGCTCACACATAGCCAAAGACATGTCAAAAATTATTCAAGTCAATACGGTTGGGTTTATCAAGATATCAGAGAGCTATAAAAAGTTGACTGCTAAGTTGGTGGGCTCACTAAAGAGCTAAGGACACCTACACCAGAACTAGCCTCACCTCTAGGACACCCACACACACCCAACACAAGGAATCAGTCCTTTCTCTGCTGCACAGTCCCTCGGAGCCTAACTTCCCTTCCAATGCTATTTAGGGGGTGTGGAGAATAAATCCATCCCCCTAGCTCTGTCTATGAGGCTCCCGAACACACCAGGTTTATCAAGCAAACTAAGCCTCCATTCCCACTCTAAAACAGTCCAAAGATAAACCACAAGCCAAAATGATCCTAGAGTTTTTCTTGGACCTAATGTTGCGAAAACAACTCAACAACAACCCACACTCATGGGGAAAAACAACAACCACGATTTCTCCACTGAAAACAATGGGAGAAGCATAGCCCGATTGGGAAAGGAATTAGATGCAATAGACTCTAAGTGTGGGGAGGGATTCGTATACACATAACCACAAAACCTGTACGACAACTACACATAGAAAAATACAACAACGATATTCACACACAGGAAATTTCCATTCGTTTCTAAGAGAGCCCAACATGGATTTTTGGTAATGAGGAAAACATACAGGGTCCAAAATCGTGATTGAGAGCTACACACAGCAAAATCATGAAGGTAGAGCGGATCTCCCCGCTTCTGCATGAGTAAAAAAGAATAAATTGGAGGTCTTGGTCTCTTCCTCCCCATGTGAAGGTGAATGAGTCTCCTAGTGGAGTGTGTGTGTGGGCAAGGACTGACAATCGTGCCACACACCACTGCCCATGCAATAATTTTCCCCAACTAACTCCATAGTATTTAATTTGGTAGTTGAATGAGACAAGGAAAGGTGAGTGAGACAAAAGGTGGGGGAGAGCTAAATGGGCTCATCAATTGACACTTGGCTTTTCCCCAATGGCTCCCAAGGGTTGGAAATTCCCCCCTCCTTATCCTTAGGAAAATAATGCCCTTTCCATTATGGTTGCATTTACATAGCTGGTCGTGGGTCTTTTTGTGCCGAGAGGCACTCTACAGCCCAGTATGGGGGAGATCTTGTAACATTATGTAACATTATGTAATGTTACGCAATGTTACATAGATGTCGGCTATAAAAAACAAATTTTTTAATTATCTTCCAAAATAAATGTCGGCCACAAAAACAACCTAATATGGGAGAGTTGTTGTAATGTTCCTACCTAACAAAATAATAATAAAAAGATAAAATATTTAATTATCAGCCATAAAAAATGTCGGTGAGAAAAACAACACAATATAGGGGAGATGTTCTAATGTTTTTTCTTAAAAAAAATAATAAAAAATAAAAAATTGAATTATCCGGAAAAAAAATGTTGGTCGTTCACATGGTTTTAAAACCATGTGCAAGGCCTCCTAAAAACCCCATGGTTGTGCATGGTTTATGAGGTAGTTGCAAATGGTTTTAATACCATGTGCAAGGCCTCCTAAACAACCCATGATTTTAGGAGGGCCTTGCACATGGTTTTAAAACTATGTATGGGGGATATGTTCTAATGTTCTTTCCTAACAAAATAAAAAATAATAAAAAATATTATATGCATACATAAATAGTATTGAATATTGATAATAAAAATATTATTTGTGAACCTTAAATAAAAAGATGTGCCTTTTGGTTTGAATCACATTAAAGCTGATAGTTGAGTGCAATACTTAAGAAGAGGTCTGCACCTCCAAATATTTGATCCCTCTCGGCGCTTGATAGAGCCTAGGATTTGGATCTATGCTGGTTTAATTAAAATGCATATTTACATGATGCCAAAATTATAATGTGTTGGATAGCACGATATACCATCGACAACGATTTTAATCGCTGGAACATAAAACAACCAAATCGATGGTAGGTATTTTTCCTTTAGCTCCACACCATGATTAATTACAATATATACATCATATAAATTTTAATGCAAATGGGGCCAAAACCGGGGTGTTACATTCCTCTCCCCCTTCAATAGCACTATCCTCGTTGCTTTACAAAATTGAACAAAATGCTACACTGGTATCGCCTTAGTGTTCCGCAGAATTGATCAAAAATAGATGTTCCAATTGCATGGCATCCTATAGCTCCCACATAGCCTCTTCAGGACCGTAGTGCTCCCATTGCACCTTTACCTTCCCTATGGCTTAGTTCCAGAGCATTATTACCTTCCTGTCAAGGATGCGCATTGGCTCGATTTGGAGCTCTCCCTCAGATTCCACCAGAAACGCATCCCAATTTATAACATGGTTAGGATCATGTACATATTTATTAAGCAAAGAAACATGAAAAACATTATCAGCTCTAGTGCTAACAGGCAATGCAAGTCTAAATGCAACTGGCCCTATTCTTTCAAGCACTTCAAACGACCCACAATATCTAGGTGACAACTTGGCACAACTTCCAAGCTTTAAGGAACTCTTCTTTTCCCTAACTCTGAGGTAGACATGATCCCCAACACTAAACTCTTTGTTCACCCTATGCTTGTCTGCATAGCTTTTCTGTCTGTCCTGAGCTGCTTTCAAATTCTACATGATCTTTACAACCTCCTATTATAGCTGATTTTACCACACATGGTGAATCACACTTTTATGGCTTTCCCTATCCCTCTGCGGACTCCTTAGACCCCATGGACCATTTTTGTACCTTTGATGTTTCCAAGATCATCCCTAAAAACATGCAATAATTGCCATACGCGAATTTTAATCCCTTTCTCGCGTATATACGTAGATTGACCCTTAAACCCACATACATCAAGATGTGTGCAAAAGGCCAAATGATTTTGGAGTTTTCCTTGATGTGGATCCGATTCATTTGTCTCTTGGCCTTCCATATGCCTTGAGATTGCTCGGATTCGACCTTCCATTACCCCATTGAATAGCTATATAAGAAACCCTTTGGATACATTGAAATGGGAGGAATTGAAGAGCAAGAAAACTATATTCCATTGTTTCCGAAGCTTATACTTGAGTCTGCATCTGTTTGTCCCTTGCACAGGGGCTTCACTTATTGACCAATATCCTATCACATTATTTCATATTGTGTGCTTTAAAATTATCAAAAATTGAACCAATATATTGCAGGTATTGGGGGGAATGAGGGGTTTAAGGTGGGGGTGGGTAGGGTGGTTTATAAGGATTGAGGTATAAAAAGGGGTGGGGAAGAGGTTTTAAGTATTGGGAGGGGGTTTCAAGAAAAATACTTTGGGGCAATATCTGTGGAAATTAAGGGTATTCTTTAATATCCCACGATCGCATGTGCTATGTGAGAGGTTCACTAAGTGAAGTCCCTGTGTTCCCTTGGAGCACTTTGTGTTCTTCCCAAGCTTGCATTTTTCTTGTGAGCTTGCTATCAAGAGATGGAGGGTTGAAGTGGTGGAGGCCCAAGTTTTAGCAATTCGCAGACATGCCGACAGAGGTTGTCACTATTGTAATCTATGTTTTATATCAATAGAAATATCTTTTCGTATCCAATAATGTGTATTTAAATGAGTATTTGATCCATGGATGCTTTTAAATGCTTATATGTTATTGATTATATATGCTAGAGTAGGTCTAACACAATTATATATAGCATGCTTGTCTTGTTTTCTGAATGTTGAGGAAGCAAATTGCTAATACAAGTGATATTGGAAAAGCTCAATGGGGATCTACATCAACCGTTCGAAATAAGGTACGAACCGAGATCCTTCAGTGTTAGATGTTTTGTTTCTCTTGCATATAGGGAAGGATTGATTTGTGGATTTAATCTGCCTGTTGTGGTACCCCAATCCATAGGAATTTCTCTCTATAACAGAATTGGTGACTCTACTGGGGAGTTCCTAGTCATTTTTCCTTTGGGGGTTTTTATCGACATTCAATGTTCTTGAATTGCTCTGATTTCTCTGTTTCTGAGTTGGGTATGGGGGCATGTTTTCCTGGTAGTGTCTAATAGGAGTGAATTTTGTCTCAGCTTATCTGTTTTCCTTCCTTTTTATCTCTTTTTCTTCCTGTATGCGATTTTTTGCCTCACAGTCGCGTGTACACATGGTTTTGACTGAGATATCCGCGTATATACGCGGGTTTTCTACACACAGTCGCATATGCCCTGAGTTTTTCCTTTTAGAGGAAGATTGAGTGTTGCTGGGTGAGTTTTGAGGATTGTTGAGTCTCCTTACATCTTCTAGAGTCTGTATACACCTCTGTTTCTAACCAGAGACGCTTTTTAGGGTAAATTTTTTTAAGAATGTTCTTGTCATTGCATTTTTGATTTTTTGTTTTGGGATTAGTGCATTAGGTCTCTTTTTCCTTAGTGCTTTGCGTGGGCGCTATTTGAATAGTGCTTGCAGAGTCTGGGGCTAGTAGAGTCATTCCTTTGCTTTATTATCTCATTTTTATTCAAAAAATCCAAAAATATTTACTTCTTTGCATCATTATGCATCATTGCACTTTGCATTTTGCATGGTACTTGCACTAGGTTTTCTTAGCGAAGTATTAGTCAAGCTTTCATATAGGAATGATTGCATTTGTCATTTGAAGAAAATTTTGCATTTCACGCAGTAGCATGCCCTGTTTTTAATTCGACACAATGCATTTGCATTGATTGTTAAGTGTGCATTTTACTTCATGTTGTGTCATAACACCATTGGTTGCATGATCATCTACCTTTTTGAGTAATAAGCCAAATAAAATCAATGCTTAATTAAAATGGATTACACTATTTTCTTTTATAGGGTACACCAACAAGATTAGGTTTTAGGGTCTTGGAATAGTTCATTGTGAGTAAATTCTCTAAGACCACTAAACAACAACATGTATGTGTCTGTCTAGGTGAGAGTGTGAAATTCCTTGGCATAATTAGTGTTTCTCAGGATCCTCCTCTTACAAGGGAGTTAAGCACAAGGCAGTGTGAGCGGTTAATAATTGAGATGACCCCTAGTCATAACTGAGTAGCACTGGAGATATTTCCAGGATTGTATTCATATCTGGGGGCTCTTTTGAGAGTTTCGAGCTTTGCTACGCTGCCCATACGATCAATCCCACCTGCGACTGTCCACCTAAGCATTGATTATATTGAGGTGACCTTAGTTTCCTTACCTAGGTTATCGAGGGGGTACTTTGCAGGGGTTATTCTGTAGCTGTCTCGGCCAGGTTGGGGTCGGACAACATATTCGCTATATACGTTGAAGCTGAGGGCCACAATAATTGGTTACAAACCTTCGCTTGTTGTGTATGGGAGTCTCAAGCCTCTCCTAGGTGAGACATACCTACTTCATTCGGGAGCTCACATAAGATACCCTTGTTTGCTTGTGATTGGCTTTAGATTACATAGGTGTATGCTCTGTGCACACTAGCTTTCTTAGGGTTTGCGTAATTAGAAGAGTATTTTTCATTTTTTGATTCATAGTGGATTCGGGTGTGGCACTTCACCATTCTCATCGTTTAGCAGGACTTCATCCCTCTACATCTCCTCCTCCTTTGGGAGAGAGAAATAGACAGTCCAAGTGGACTACTTCTCACATTGATTCACACACGATGGAAGATCATGAAGATGAAATTCCTAAGTTGTCTTCTCCACCTCATGAGGTTGGGGAAGAAGATCCTACTCCTATATATGATCCTTCACCTGATATACCTGCACACTCTAGGTATGATCCCTCATTCACAGGTCGCCGGTATTGGATGCCAGGTGACGAGACTCATCATGAACCTACGAGCACTAGTTACATTAGTTATGGCATGTTTGGTATCCCTGCACATGATCTAGCACACCATGCTGAGTCGGAGTTTGAACCTAACACTACGCCTGGGGGCACTCCTATTCCTTTCCATGTGGAGAGATTTGGGAGCACGAGTCACATTGCACCCTCCATCCCGGCAATGGAGGCTACATCACATGTTCGTCCTAGACCTAGTGTTATTAGTCCTATTAGGATACCATAACCAAGACGAGTGACTATAGGGATTACCACTTACACACTTCGCATGTCCCTTTTTCCTCTATTCCTATTTCTTCAAATGTTATTCCTCTCCCTCATTCACATGGTCCTTCAGGCCGGAATGTTGCTACTAGTCATGTTTGTACTGCTACTACTCACGTAATTATGTCTCAGAGTCAAGTACCTCCTGTTGTCTCGGGAGGTCATATTCCTATTTCTGGAATGTCCCATGGTCTATCGCATGGAGTTCCCCATATTCCTACTTACGGATTTTCTCATGGGACATCCCATGGGACAGAGTTATTCACCTTATGGCTTTGTAGCTCCAAATAGTTAAGGTACACCACATTATGGTGCTTCCATGCCACCCTACATGGGTTAAATGGGAGGAGGATACTATGGCCATGGCCATGGTGGTTACGGTAATCAATATTATGTGAATCAAAATTATCAGGTAGTGGGGCATCGATGTGAGGACCCTGCAGCAAATAATTAATCAAAATACACGATATAGCAGCAGACCTCAAAATCACTTTTATATTAATCGCAGGCCACTTCGAGGGGGCAACCTCCTTTGAGCAAGCTCAATACAAAATAACTTCACCGTGCCTTCCTTGGCCTCAACACACACTTATATACTAAAAATAGGCGCCAATACTATGGGTCAAAACCATGGGCCAATATAAACTATGGATCAACAAATACTACAGGCGGCTTACAAAGCATATGCGCCCAACAACAATAACACAAACTATGGATCAACAATTACTATGGGACAACTTACAAAGCATATGCGTCCAACAACAATATACTAACACGGTAAAGAGAAGGGTTGACATGGGTTCCTAACATCCCCTCCCCCTTCGAAAAAGCTTTGTCCTCAAAGCTTTAGATGTGGAATTGGTGCTGAATCTGAAGGAGTGGTTCCCACGTAGCATCCTCGGGCTGCATTCTGTGCCATTGAATTAAGACCTATGTGATAGAGCAAGAGCGAAGCTGACGAGTGCACTTATTGAGGATAGCCTCCGGCTCCAAAAAGATGGATCCTTCATTATCCAGTTCTGGTAAAATAGTTTGGCCTTTGATGTTGGTGCCAAGAACTTTCTTCAAACAAGAGACATGAAATACGGGATGAATGCGGGAAGAAGGCGGAAGTTCCAATTTATAAGCAACAGACCCAATCTTCTGAAGAATCCTATATGGCCCATAGAAATTTGGAGCGAGCTTATGACGCCCTTTGAGTTTTAGTGAGGATTGCTTGTAAGGCTGGAGACGAAGAAAAACCATATCACCGGCTTCAAAAGTGCGCTCAGAACGGTGCTGATCAGCTTGTTGCTTCATGCGATTTCTTGCCATGTGAATATTTTTGCGCAAAATGTGAAGAACCTCATCGCGGTTTTGAAGGACCGCGTCAACTACTTGAACTGGAGAACTGCTGGGGGTGTAAGGAAGAAGAACTGGCGGTGCCTGACCATAAACTGCTTCATATGGAGTCATTTTAGAGGCAGTGTGGTAAGAGGTATTGTACCACCATTCAACGAGAGGGAGCCACTTTGCCCACTGATGTTGTTGCTCAGAGGAGAAGCAACGAAGATAAGTTTCCAAGCATTTATTGATAATTTCAGTCTGACCATCCATTTGGGGCTGATAACCTAAACTCAACTTCAGTTTGGTGCCAGTGTGGTGAAAGATATCTATCCAAAAATGACCGGTGAAAGTCGCATCAGGATCCGAGACAATGGAAGAAGGCATTCCATGAAGACGAAAGATCTGGTCCAGGAAAATTTGAGCAACGGAGGAGGCTGTATAGGGATGGCTGAGAGCACAAAAATAACTATATTTGGAGAGGCGATCAACCACAACCAAAATCACAGTCTTCCCTCCATATTTAGGGAGCCCTTCAATGAAATCCATAGAAATCTCTGTCCATATCCAGGTAGGTATGGGCAAGGGTCCGAGCAATCCTAGAAGGGGTGTTGTTTCACCCTTATTGCGTTGGCAGGTATCACATTCAGCCACCATCTCTTGAATTGTCCTTTTCATGCCCTGCCAAAAGAAGTAGCGCCATGCCTGTTCATACATTTTGAGAAAACCAGAGTGCCCAGCTAACGGAGAAGCATGGAGTTCATAGAAGATAGCTTGTTGAAGAGCTATGTTCTGGGGAAGCACCAGATGACCCTTGTATCTCAGTGAAGCACCATCCCAAGAGTAATGTGGGACAGCAGAAGGGTTGTTGTCCAAGTGTTGGATGATTTGAGATAATGAAGATTCATTGACATAACCTTGTTGAACCAATTGCAACCAATTTGGAACAGGCATAGAAATCACGGAAAGAGAACCTTGGTCATAAAATGTGCGAGAAAAGGCATCCGCCACAATATTGTCCTTACCCTTCTTATAAGTGATCTCATAGTCATAAACCATGAGTTTTCTAACCCATTTATGTTGTGCTGGGGAGGATACATGCTGTTCTAGGAAATATTTTAGACTCTGGTGATCAGTCTTGAGGCAGAAATGATTCCCTAAGAGGTAGGGTCGCCACTTTTGTACTGCATGCAAAATCGCCATCATTTCCTTCTCATATGTAGAGGCAGCTAAATTCTTACTGGAAAGGGATTTTCTGGTGAACGCAATGAGGTGTTCATCTTGAAGGAGAATAGCACCAAGTCCATTGCCGCAAGCATCACTCTCAATAGTGAAGGGCTTGGAAAAATCGGGCATAGCTAGAACAGGTGTAGTACACATAGCTTGTTTCAGCTTGTCAAATGCACACTCAGTAACATGTGTCCATGTAAAAGAATCCTTTTTCAACAGAGAAGTTAATGGAGCTGTAATCTTCCCACAATCCTTGACAAACTTGCGGTAGTAGCCAGTCAACTCCAAAAAACCACGAAGGCTCTTGAGTGTCTTAGGAGGCGGCCAATTGTTCATGGCAGCGATTTTGGCAGGATCCACATGAACCCGGTGTGCTGAGATAATGTGCCCAAGATACTCAACTTCATTTTGGCCGAAAACACATTTAGACTTTTTGGCATGGGGATGATGATCAGAGAAAAGTTGCATTACAAGAGCCAGATGCTGGAGATGTTTAGCCCATGTTTTACTGTAGATGAGGATATCATCAAAAAATACCAGAATGAATTTCTGCAAATAGGGTCGGAATATTTTATTCATCAAGGCCTGGAATGTGGAAGGAGCATTAGTGAGACCAAAGGGCAGGACCAAAAACTCATAGTGGCCATCATGTGTGCGGAAAGCTGTTTTAGGGATATCATCCTCATGAACCGGAATTTGATGATACCCAGAGAGAAGATCCAACTTGGAGAAAAATTGAGCACCATGAAGCTCATCAAGAAGCTCATCAACAACAGGAATTGGAAACGTATCCTTGATGGTGAGGTGATTAAGTGCTCGGAAGTCAATGCAGAGGCACCATGACCCATCTTTTTTGCGGACAAGAAGAACTGGTGAAGAAAAGGAACTTGTGCTTGGGTGAATAATACCTTGCTTCAGTAAGTCCCTAACGAGGAGTTCAATCTCTATTTTTTGGTGAAATGGGTAGCGATAGGGCCTAATGTTGGGAGGAATGATTCCAGGAAGGAGCTGAATACGATGGTCCCCTGGTCATGAAGGTGGAAGTCCCACTGGTTCAGCAAAAACACCTGTATATCGATCCAGAATTTGTTGGAGATCCAAAGGAGTAGTGGGGGCCGCTGATGGTTGCATTTGAATGGAATGGAGCTCAGCGATGACACCATGGGAACTCTTCTTAAGGATTTTTTCCATGCAATGTGAACTGATGATGCTGAGAGACCCTGGTTGTAATCCTTTTAATGTGTGTTTGTGTCCATCGGGGGAGAACTGCATCCAAAGTTCAGCAAAATCCCATAATATGGGGCCAAGTGTGCGCAGCCATTGAGCGCCCAAAACCACATCACATCCGCCTAAGGTCAAGGCAAACATGTTAGAGCGAAGGTTATAATCTCCCATAGAGATACGCACATTACGACACTTCCCTTTGCAAGGTAAGGTGCCCCCATTGGCAACCATGACTTAAAAGTTGGAGCAAGGATGGATAAAACAATCAGCTTGTTTGGCGATCCGAGGGTCAATGAAATTATGAGTGCTACCAGAATCAATGATTATTGTAAGAGGAAGCTTCTTGAAGTAACCGCGTACCCGCATTGTTTGGGGGGCAGTGACTCCAGCTAAAGCATGGAGGGATATCTTGGGCTGGTCGTCCTGAGATGGAGGGTCAGTAGGCGGCTCCTGAATGTCAACCGGAGCATCCATTGTATCGGGAGCTTCTTCACCAATTTCAAAGGCAGGTGGAGAATCCACATCCAAGAGATATAGCTTTTGTTGAACACATCGATGTCCCCCAGTGAATTTCTCATCACAATTATAAAAAATCCCTTTCTCTCTGCGTGCCTGCATCTCTGTTTTAGACAAATGCTTGATTGGAGGTGAGCGAGGAGCTGGCGGAATGGGAGGTCGTTGAGAACCCATATTTCGGAAGGGAACAAAAGAGGATTTGGAGTGTTGTCAGGCTGCCATCTTGTCTTCTGCCAACTTAGCCAACCCCAGGGCTTCCATCATTGTGTTGGGACTGAAACTTTTGACCTAAGAGAAAATTGCATCCTTTAGACCACTGATAAAACAACTCCGGTAGAAGTCATCAGGTAATCCTTCAGTGTGATTAGCTAGTTTCTCAAATTTAGTTTGATACTCTTTCACAGTGCCAATTTGGCAAAGTTTAGTGAGAGCTCCTGTGAAGTCATCAAAAGCACTAGGACCAAATCGTTGCAAAAGGAGCTGGCAAAAATCAGGCCATTTTGGCTCTTCATGAGCCTTGATGTACCAACGATACCATTGAAGAGCTTCCTGTTCCAAATGAAAGGAGGCAAGTGGAACTTTGTTGACATCAAAAGTATTATGAAGACTAAAATATTCTTCTGCATGATAGATCCATCCAGTCGGATCAGTACCATTGAAGCGAGGAAAATCTAGCTTCAGACCGCGAAAATTGCTGGAAGAAGAGAACCCATTGTCTGATGAAGACTCGTACTGTTGTCTGGTGTTCATAGCTGAATGCTCAAGATGGAGACCGAGAAATTTTTCATCCAGTTCCTAGAGTTTGGCTTGAATGGTTGCAAGTGCTTCCTCCATGGTTTTTGCTCCTGTGCGGGTGACAACCATAACCAGGAGTTTTTATTTATTTATTAGGGAAGTGGGTAGAAAAACAAAAACAGAAACTATTTCAGTAGAGGAAAATCTAGATTTGGGAAAAAATCGGAAGGGTAATTTGGGTTTGAGTAAGTTTTGGACACTGTCGAAAGGACAGGGAAGTAAAAAATGGGGATTTTAGGAGCGGGGTGAAAGAATGAGAAAATTTGGTAGAGAGGGACAAAGAAGCAGAATGAGGAAAGGAATACGGTGGCAAAATTTGAAGGCGTTTGGGTGAAAATTGAAGGAGTTATGGCAAACCCTAAAAATAGACAAATGTGGGATTTCAGGTCTTGAGAAGTGGAATTTGGGATAGGGTCTTCAGGAATGAAATATGCAGAATGGAATTGCAAAGGTGTCAGGGAATTTTCAGGGAAAACAAAGTTGAAACCAAGGAGATATGGCCGAAAAACAAATTTTTTTTTTTTTTCAGGAAGGGATCTACAACAGTGCAAAAGTGATCGGAAACAGTGGAATCTGTAACGGAGCGGAAGTGATTGGAAAAAAATGGATCTGCAACGACGCGGAACTGACCGGCAACAGTTCTAGACAGAGGAAATATGTGATTGTGCAACTGAAAATAGATATGGACCCCAGGTATGTGTGGCTTCCTATCGGTTCAAGGGATTCACTCGGCCACCAATGCTGTCTGACGGATTGCATATTGGGGAAGTACCCCTCACTCCATGGCTCAGGTAAAACTGATAACCGCTTGGCCACAAACGACAGCTCTTGGTTTACCTCACAGGTGGGAACTAGTCAATCAGGTAGGGGTCGTTGCCTTTTTTGCTGGCAGGTCCTCTCAATGGGCCAGCTACTTCGGGGTTCCTGTGGTACTCCTCACAATGAGTTTTAGGGCTTATGCCCAAGTACTTCCCACAGTTAAGCAGATAGGGATTATTCCCAGATCCGAACCTGCAACAGAAGCGAAAAAAAAAATTGGGCAGAAATTTCACCCAACGAGCCCAAGAAAGTGCTCTGATACTAGATGTGAGGACCCTGCAGCAAATAATTAATCAAAATACACGATATAGCAGTAGAACTCAAAATCACTTTTATATTAATCGTAGGCCACTTCGAGGGGGAAACCTCCTTTGAGCAAGCTCAATACAAAATAACTTCCCTGTGCCTTCCTTGGCCTCAACACACACTTATATACTAAAAATAGGCACCAATACTATGGGTCAAAACCATGGGCCAATATAAACTATGGATCAACAAATACTACAGGCGGCTTACAAAGCATATGCGCCCAACAACAATAACACAAAATATGGATCAACAATTACTATGGGATGAATTACAAAGCATATGCGTCCAACAACAATATACTAACACGGTAAAGAGAAGGATTGACATGGGTTCCTAACAATCGACCTACTGAACCTAGGCTCCCTTTCCTCGCAACGTTAAATTTTCCTGACTTATTGAGACTAACGAACGATCCGATATCTTATGACCTGGCTTGGCTAGCTGTCCCTACCAAGCTCCCCTCAGACATTCCCAAATTCAAGGGAAAACCAAGAGAAGATCCTAGTGAACATGTTACTACATTTCACCTTTGGTGCTCTTCTAATTCCTTACACAATGATTTGATCCATTTAAGGCTGTTTCAACGCACCCTCACCGGGCCTACAGCGAAATGGTAGATAGAGTTACCTAGGGGGGCATTCGTTTTGTTCGAATACCTAGCTATGACTTTTCTTAATCACTTCCAACTACCATTGCGTTATGACGTTGGTACAGAAATCTTGTTGACATTTCGGCAAGACAAAGCCACGCATATCTCAGACCATATCCAAGAGTGGCATAGACAGAAGAGATTGATTAAAGCTTTCATACCACCGGAGTTTCTACTCAAATGGTTCCTTAAATTGTTACTGCCTTATATAGCGAAGGATGTTTCTACGTCTGGAGTTCAGAACGAGGAACAAGCCATTTTTAGGGGCACATGAATTGGATTTGATTTATGCTCAATCCGTATTTTTATATGAGATCATTCCTAACGCTCTGCATTCTAGTTTCGACCCTAAGGTCAAACCTCGACCACATGTCGATGGCATTGTTGGTTGTACGAGTACCAAACCTATGTATTCGATTGTGATACAGGTGAGTCAATTTTCTATCAACCAATCTACCTTGGGACAAGCCACGAATTTGTCTCAACCCACCCAAATGGTCAATGTGCTTTTGGTGCAATCGTCGGACCAAAAGGGTAACCAGCAACCCGGAAGGAATAAGAAAAAGGGTAAGAACAATTGTAAGGGTGGGAATAGGAATGAAAATGCCAATTCTAATGACAAGAATACCCGCAATGCTGGGGGGGACAAACAGTCTAAACGTAAGGTTAAGTTTCCTTGCAAATTGTGTAAGGAATACCACCTCACTCACTTGTGCCCTTGTATGGAAGATGCCTCAAGATTAATAGCACAGGGCCCAGCTGTGCTGACCAACCCTTTACCACATAATCAAAACATGAACTCGAGGACCCATGATCAGTCTAGTGGAGATCAAGATCCACCGGAAGCCAATAATGGTCATGGTTGCATCAATATGGTGCGTGCTACTAAGGTTGTGACCCGTGCAAAGGACTATGGTTCGTCACAACCAGACCTTGGAAAGGAACCTGCTCCACCCAGGAGTCCTTTGCATATTGAAAACCCTATGGATAAACCTGAAGTTGCACCTCGCATTCCTAAGGGAGTCTTAAAGCATTCGGGACACAATCATAATGCCCGAGACACCCATAACTATTCAATTGTCAAGGATTTGGGCCACACTCCTTGTGCGATGTCTGCACTTGAAGTACTTCAGAGTTGTCCTTCACAAAGGAAGGATTTGCTTTCTAATCTTGGTGTTAAAAATGATAAGTCTTCCTCCGTCATCAAATTTGAAACTGTGGGACTACAACCTCACTTTCCTTATTATGTGTCTCTCTTAATTCATGTAGAATGTCTTAACAAGACAATCAAGAGGACTGTGATTGACGAAGGCGCTGCTACTTCCGTGATTTCTTTGTCATGTTGGAAAGGTTTGGGTTCCCCCGAGCTGTCTAAATCCGCTACCATGTTGACTTCTTTTGATGGTAGATCGTTTCGGTCGCATGGAATTCTTCCTTCTCTTAAGGTTCATTTGGGAGGGAAGACCGTCGCGATCAAGGTCGAGGTGGTTGATGCACCCCTTGACTACAATCTGTTACTGGGTAGGAATTGGATGTATAGTATGCAAGTCGTAGCTTCTTATCTATTTTGAGTTGTATGCTTTCCATTTAATGGGAATATTGTTACGATTGATCAGACAGCATTCAAAAATTCAATTGTTACTGCATCATCGAGAGCTTCTATCTTGGTTATCGATCATTCTCAGACGACAACTGGGAGTGTGGGTGTTGGCATGTATCCATCTGTTATGGGAGGCTTTAGTTGTCCTACAATTGTTCTTATGATCAGGTCTAGTTCCGGTGGGCCTTCGTCTTCATTGAGATCGGTGTCTTTTTGCACTACCCATATGGAAGATCCTTGGATTTTTCCTACACCAAGTCCTTCAAGTAAGCCTATCGAAATGGACATGCCATTGCCTGTAGCAATGATAGCATATCAAGCGAATCTTGAATGTGTTGCAGAGCCTAGTCTTTCCTCTTCACGGACGAAGGAGGAGGACCCATATGTGCTGCCTACATGGGTAGTTAAGTCTTTTCATGCACATGATTGCCTTGATAGTGTTTTTCCATTAGATGAAGCTACAATTGAGGCCATGTCTCGGGTTGAGCCACCTTGGGAAGAGTTACATCATAGATCTTATTTTCTTTCTGAGCTTGACCATTTGGAGTGTGAAGACTTTAGGCAGATTCTTAGTGAAAGAATTTGTAGTCTCGTGGTTCCATTGATCTCTCCTGGTCTGATGGCTATTGGAAACATGGCGAATATATCTCCTACCATCCCTATCAATATCTCTCATGATCCTGGCAAGATTGAGAATGTCTAAATTGGGGCAGAATGTTCCCATGCTGAGATTCAAGAGTATACCAAGTTGTTCAAATAGTTTGGTTACGTCTTTGCTTGGTCATATGATGAAATGCCAGGTATCGACCCTCGCATTGTTGAACTTGAGATTAAAACTTATCCCAATGCTAAGCCTGTTCGACAATGCTTGCATGTGGTGAATCCTAGAAAATCACCCGCGATTAAGGATGAGATAGAAAGCCTGTTAAATGCCAGTTTTATCTATCTCGTTCCCTTGGTGGAGTGGGTTTCAAAACCCGTTCCGGTTGATAAGAAGAAGGGAGTGATCCGTATATGCACTGATTTCCATGACTTGAATCGTGCCTGTAATAAGGATAATTTTCCCACACCATTTATTGATCAAATTTTGGATGAGTGTGCAGGAAGTGAGGTATTTTCCTTTATGGATGGATTTTCTGGATACAATCAGATACAGATCAAACCCGAGGACCAACATAAAACTGCATTTATTTGTCCTTAGGGTACCTTTGCATATCGAAAGATGCCTTTCAGCCTTAAAAACACCAAAGCCAAATTTCAGTGCGCTATGACCTTGATTTTCCATGATCTCAAATAGATTATTGAAGTCTTTTTGGATGACCTTGCTACTCATTCTCGTCAGAGGATGCGTCATTCCTACCATTTGAGATTAGTGTTCGAAAGATGCCTCCATTATTTGGTTACGTTAAATCCTCTTAAATGCATCGTTTGCATGAAGTCTGGTCACTTATTAGGGTTCATTGTCTCTAGGGAGGGTATAAGAGTTGATCCCTTAAAGGTTGAGGCAATACTTCAATTGTCTACCTGAGAAACATTAGACATCTTCAATGTTTGAAAGGCATGGCAAATTTATTGCGGATATTCATGGTTAATTTTTTCAATTTGAATAGAGGCTTTATGCGTCTTTTGAAGAAGGAGGAAGTTTGTGAAGATACATTTGTCGATGAACACATTTTCCTGATCTCAACTTTGGATCCATGGTATGGGGATATCATCATATATTTACAAACATTGAAGGTCCCTACTCACCTTTCACGGTATGAACGATGATGGTTACATCACGTATCCAAGAACTACCTTATAGTGGATAACACATTGTACCGCCGAGGGTTAGATTTCATTTTACATCGTTGGTTAACTCATGAGGAAGCTGAGCTTGTGTTGAATGATTTCCACGGAAGGGTGTGTGGTGGTCATTTATCTGGGCTTTCTACAACCCAAAAAATCTTAAGAGTGGGTTATTTATGGCCATCAATCTTTAAATATTATGTCAATGCAGTCAAGAAGTGCCACCCTTGCCAGGTGTTTGCACGCAATATGCTCTCACATCCTGCCCCATTACATCCGATTATCACTGCGGGTCCCTTCACTAAGTGGGGGCTTCATTTCATGGATTGTAACCCAGATTCAGCTGGGGGCATCATCATATTATAATGGTTGTTGACTATTTCACGAAATGGGCTGAGGCTATGCCCACGATTAAATCCGATGGTGAAACAGCCATGAATTTCGTATTCAACCATATCATTACTTGGTTTGTTATTCCAAAGGAGCTTATCACTCACCATGGTAGGAACTTTCAGAATCGGATGATGGAAGAGTTGGCCTCGAAGTTAGAGTATAAGCAGGAGCGTTCCTCTTCTTATTACCCTCAAGCAAATGGACAGGTTGAAGAAGTGAACTAATCACTTAAGTCCATTCTCCAGTGAACCATCGCACAAAGTAAGACAAACTAGCATATCATGTTATATGCTATTTTGTGGGATTATAGAACCGCAGTTAAGACTGCCATCGATTTTTCTCCATATCAGCTTGTACATGGAGTGGAGTCTGTCTTGCCGGTTGAATGCGAAATCCCTTCATTGAAGCTAGCCATATTGCTCTTACCAGATACTTCCCCATTGGAGGAACATTTGGTCCACTTAGAGCAGCTTGATGAGCAGCGCCGAGATGCCTTAGTGGCTCTAGAAGTAAATAAGCATCGCGTTAAGGTTCAGTATGATAAATCTATCCGTCCAAGGAAGTTTAGTGAAGGAGATTTGGTCCTTTTGTGGGATAAAGATAAAGAACCCTTGGGGGCAGGAAAGTTTAACCCCATGTGGCATGATCCTTATGTTATCAAACATGTGTTAGAGAAGGGCGCTTATGAGCTAGTATATTACGAAGGGACAACCTTGGAGGAGCCTAGAAATGAGCTCTATCTTAAAAAGTACTATGCATGATTCTCAACCAGGGTTGATTATTGTATAGTATTTTGCATAGTTAGGTTTTTCTTATGGTGATTGGTTGTTGATTAGCTTTCGTTTCTTATGGCATATGTCAATGGAGTCTTCTATCTATATAGGATTCGCTGATGGTGCTAGCCATCACACTCAACACTCAGCCTCTGCTACTTGGGTGATTTATACTCCTACGAGTTAGATATTGTCTTCAGGAGGTGTATGTTTACGACCCTCTTCAAATAATGTGGCTGAATATAGTGCCGTTATTAAGCTTCTACGAGATGCCATTTCGCATGGTGTTCTCTCTCTTGAGGTACATCTTGATTCGCAGTTAATAGTGTCATAGTTGAATGGCTTATATCATGCTAGGGATCCAACATTATTACGAAGATTCTTACGTGTGAGATTGTTAGAATAGAAATTTGACAACATAACATACATACATGTTCCAAGAATTTATAATCAAGTTGTTGACTCACATGCTAACTATGTGTTAGATTGGAATTTGTTTCATAGACCATAATCTCATCACAAACATACATTTTTACACATGTAAATAAATAAAATCAATCATCATAAAAGTTTTTCATTAAACATTCAAAATGTGATAATACATAAGTGTCATAATACAAAAATGGGGCTTTCGAGCCACCAAAATATAATACACGGTAGTACAAAATACGACACTCCCAGGTATCTAATCCTGGGGAGGAGGAGGGGGATTCTGATCGTGGAAAGTCACCACAGCTCTAGCTAGCCTTCAAAACAACCGCACCCATGCCCGTGGTACACCCACCACCTGACGCTGCATGGCCTCAGGAAAGTTCTCGACTTGCGCCATGGGTACCCTATGTGTCAGCCGCACAAATTTTATGTGGATGCTTTGGAGAGTCTGCTCTGCATCCACACCCATGATGTCATCTCCTCGTCCCCTCCGTCTATGACGACGAAAACTATCAGGCTGTCGTGGTCCTACATCTGCATACATTTGACAGGATGTCACTATGTGTCATCACACAAAAACATGTATTTTGGTTCTATATATCAAAAAACACAAAAAAAATTAATAATTCAAAAAAATTTAAAAAAGAGGGTTGGGATTCGTTACCAATGTCACCGTATGCTGATCCTGGTGGTAGGGGCATGTCGGGATCTCCCTGAAAATCTATTCTCGCATAGGGGTAATCATCGATGGCAACTATATGCCACCGCCACCTTGGAAACAAATAAGCTAGGTAGGGGTTGGACACCCTACCTCCACCCAGTCTGCGCATTGCATCTACCCAACATCGTTGGGCTGGATCTCGAACCCCATGAAGAGGAACGTCAACTCTAGGGCTAAGTCCCGGAACACGCTCGAAGAAGAACGTGCTCAATATACTGCTGAAACTGAAGTTTTGTGCCCTGCCCATCTTGCAATCACTGAGTTGTTGCTTCATGTTACTCAATAGTGCAGTACTCCAATCATAAACTGTGGGTCTCATGCACTCAACTGCATAGAACATCAAGGGTCGCGAGGCCTAGTGGAGTGAGGCTAGCCCTGCTATCCTGTTGAGTGTCAGTAGTATGGCATTCAGGCCTAGTACCTGTATGGATTTTGTTGGGATATAACTCCCAACATTCTCCATGTCCGAATAATAATATACAGTAATATACTCATTAATGGTCAGGCCACCTCCGGGCTCGCGAGAATGTAGGTTCACCACTTCCCCCCGTCGGGACAATTCTGTAATGAAGTATATGTCCTCCACCTCTATAGTGAGGGACATCCCATCAATCTAGAAAGACTCTGAGTTAGGGTCCCAGTAGTCTACTAGCATCTACAGAAGTCTTGGTTTGGCCCTTAAGCCCCCAAGACACCAAAACTTGTAGAGCCCACATGCACGAAGAGCTTGTTGAACCATTAGATCACCCCGTATAGCCTCTTCTACATCCTCGTGTTCTCTCTCCCTCCATTCTAGAACCATCCTGAACATTTAGATTGAATTTTGGTCATTATTTGTCTCAAAAAACATTGAACCCGGCTGCATATGCGACTATTTGTAAAACAACCACGTATGTACACGACTTTCAGCCATTTTTCTGCGTATAGCCAACCCTATACACGGAAAATCCCTCGATTTCCATGTGGGCCGAAGTGCATCTCTTAGAATGGCCTAGAAAGTGATTTTGACCATGGAATCTAAAAAATTTACATCCAAATGGAAGAGCAGGGCATGGGAAGTTACCTAGAAAAAATGGTGTCGAATTCCGCCAGACAAAACTCCCAAAATTTGCGTTTGAAGTTCTGAGCTCAATTGGGTAAAAATTTCAAATGATATATAATGTTTTGAATTTTTTACTATTTATAGAAAATTTTCAAATTTTCGAAAATGTTTACCCCCTTTCTATAGTTTTGAACCATTTCTTACCCTCACTAGTAGAAAATGAGAAATTAATGACTAAAAAAATGACTAAAATCAGGCTATAAACGACTATTTTTGAATCGGTGACTAATAGTAGAAAATTACCAC
>LPNX010985772.1:163751-211776 GCA_001517045.1 Pseudotsuga menziesii
TGGCTATTTTGGTTTCTGGGAGATGAACATGCACGCGGGATAACCTTTGAGACACCTGGCGGAACTCATTATATGCTGCCCGATCCAACGGTTGGAGATCGGAGGGTAATAGATCAACGGCTAGCAATGATTCTGGAGGTCGAACTAGCACGGCGGATAATCCCGGAGTGCCCAGCAGAATTGGGTATGCGACTGAAGATCCGACGGTGCGTAGCTGAAGGGATATCGCATCAACGGCTAGGAGCAATTCGGCTGATTAAAGTTGCTCGATGGATAAAGTGAAGGAGCCCAGCGGAATTGGATGGGCGCCACATGATCCAACGGCCCGCCTGTAAAGGAAGATCAGATCGACGGCTGTAGATGTTTCCGGGACCCAGAGTTGCACGGTAGATAAATTCAGACGGCTCGGCGAAAAATCACACGTGGTGTACGATCCGAAGGCCAAGAATTTGCACAGAAGAGATCAACGGTCGGAAATGAACCCGGAGGAGAAAGATGCATGGCTGTTGGAGATAAGTAACGGTTGCGGAAATGAATGCTTCCCACGTGTCTAATTGGGGGTGTCCTATAAAGGAAAAATTGACCTCTCCAACGATTATTTTATTGCTTGGGACCCAGCGAAAAGGACCTGTCGATTTGGGCGCTCCCAGTTGTCAGCACCAGGCGCATTCCGAACACATGCCTCCATAGTGAGCCAGGTAGGACCTTAATCCTGTAATTCCTTCACTCAATTATCATTATAAATTAATAAATGGATCAACAGGGTGAAGCCTCTGTGTCTGGTCGTGTCCCGGATGAAAGAGAAGAATTCTTGGTAGATAGACACAGGGGTGTCTGCGATCCTTTCTTGTCTACAGGAAGTGTGTCAAGCAGCAAAGAGAGGCTGTGGTCTTGTTTCTCGCAAGGGAATGACGTTCTGAATGTATGCAAGTCCTTTTTGTACTTTTCTGCCCTGGAGTAAACCCTCCACTTCCCTGAATTTTCCGAATGGTGCGCAGTAAATTATTCTCCCTCTTAGAGAGTCATTGTGAGTCGGTCCGCGTCGAAGATACTGTGTAAAATTGATGCTTCAGCCATTAGGGGAAATCTTAGTTTGCCCGAAAGTTACCCTGTGAACCGTGAGTATGTAAATGAGTCTGTCCTTGCCAAGTTTTTTAAAAGTTGCAACGATGACGCTCGCTCTCGATTCCTGTCAAGTATCCTAAGGGAAGGTCAGTCCCTTGAAGGCCTTACCTTGCCCTACCCCTTGCACATTTTTAGAACTGAAGTGCAGTGGGTAATGTCTTTGGTTTGTCAAGTGTTAGGTCTAGATGATGACTGTCGTATAGGTGATGTTATCCTTGGTTTCCTGCTAAAAGTAAATTCTTTAAGTCCCGAGTCCCAGTCAGTTCCTGTGCTTAATTTAGACAGATATCTGGCCGAAGTGATCCACCTCCAGTTGACTGAATTTCCCAAGGTCCAGTTTTTTAGGTTTCAAACACACCTGCTTAACATGTTAGTATGTTCTAATGTTACACAATTGAAGTTCATAAGTACTCTATCCTCTTCTGATTTTCCAAAGCAAATCAACCTGATCGAATTTGCCAATTCGATCATGTCTGAAATATACAGGGTGTTGTTTGATCAAGAGTTGCCCCGGGTCCTTGATGAAATGAAATGTTTGATGCAGTCTTCACCTGAGGGGCGGGTGGGAGACTGGTTTCTGTATAGAGATTATACTGTTTTGAGAGTGTATGGCTTTACAGGTCAGCCTTATAGGTTGCCTTCCTTTTTGACCCCAAGAATTTTCGCTCTAGAGTTTATGAGGAAAAGGTTGTTATCAGAGGAGGAGCATTTCGGTGCTTTCAGAAAATCTTTGAATATTAAATTTCCATTTAAAGTCGGCCCTTTCATTTTTAAAGGCAAAGGTGCCCTGGCATGTATAGAGAGATTGATGGAGAATATGGAGTTCGTAAAGGATGTAAATATGAACTATGATCCCCACCAGGTGATATCATTGAGAAAGCAAGCGAATAAAAACAAACCGTTTGAGCATCAAGCTGTTGAAGGGTTAGCTGAAATGGCTAATTTGCTGCAGTTCACTGACGAGTCGAAAACTGAGACAGAGACACATCCCGCATCTCGTTCAGAGATCCAAATCACAGAGGGTGTCAGTGTTGCGGTCAAGAGGAGTTTGGCAGAGGCCGAGAATATGGAAGTGGACGAAGAGACGTCCCGTAAGAAGGAGAAGCTGCTCGAAGGAGGTGATATGGTGGACGAAGAGATGCCCAGTGTTTCCAAAAAGGTTGCCTTGGTCCCCATCAAGACCGTACAGGTCAGTCAGTTTTCTTTTAAAGGTTCAGAAGGTGACGTTAACAGTCCAGAATCCGGTCCCTTGTTTAAATCAAAAGAAGAGCTCAAGACAAGCTACCTAGAAAAGAGGAAGCAATCCCTGGAGGAAACACGAAATCTGCTCCCTAAGGTAAGGAACCTGTACAGTTCTAAAACATCCCTAGTTGCTGCTAGGGATGCTAAGAAAAATACTTTCAAAATGGCCATTGTGAATGATAAAAAAATGTCTGAGATAGAAATCCGTCTGGACAAAATCAGTACTCCAGACAAGATTCAGTTGCATAAGCAAACCAGTGACATTCTATATTCAGACCTGTTGTAGGCCATGATGAGGATAAGTAAGTTGCAAGTGTTGGTAGACAAGTTGGAAGTTCAACTAAAGCACGAAAAGGTCGAGAACAAAGCCAATGCCGTTCAAATCAGAAAAATGCAAACGGACATCGCTAGCTCTGACAGTACCCAGGCTGTCAAGAAGTTGTTAGAGGAGAAAGACAATGCTCTACAGGTCCTCAAGAAGAAACTAAAGATCCCCGGTTCAGAACACGTCCATTCGGCCGAATTGATGGCCTTGCAAGAAGAAAAGGAGAAAATCCATCAGGAAATGATGGAATACAAAGGGAAGGCCGTCGAGCTACAGGAGGAAAAATGTGGATGGGAGGTCGAAAGGGAGAAACTGCTGTCTCAAATATCCGTGTTGAAAAAGGACCAAAATTACGAGAAGGAAATTATGGAGGAGCTGATGAGTCAAACCCCCACTGATGAAGATCTCTCCATTGTGAAAATAGACAAACCACTAGATAACTTCTCTGTTGATGACCTGTTGGTGTCCATGTCCCAGGTAAGTTTAAAAGACGAGGAAATCCGAGAGTTGACAACTGAGAATGAAAAGGTAAAGGCCGAATTAATCAAAATGAGTGAAAGCAGAAGACAGATCTTGCAGGAAAAGAATCAATTGCAGAAGAAGCTCGAGGAGCTAAAGGAAAAATGCATTGGGAAGGTCCCCCTTCAAGGGGCGAAGCATATTATTTGGGATACCCTTACTATAGAGATTACTAAGTTCCGACATTACTTGAGTTTTATTGATGATTTGTGTACAGTGACAGAGTTGGCTCAGCAAAACCTGAAGCTCGTGAATGAACACATGGCGAGAATACCCCTCTCCACAGCCCAAAATACATTAAATTTCCTGAACTCACTATCGTACCAAAAGCTGCACGACATGGGCATAAAAGACCGAATCTCAATAGTGTTGTCTGTGAAGAAGGTCATCCAAAAGCACCAGTTAATGAAGACTATCCAAGACAAGTCCGATAAGTTGGTCGTGCAAGTCAAAGAGTTTAGACAGGAGTTTAGAGAGTTGTTCGAAGACGGATTGCCGTCTTTCTGGGACGAAGAAGGTCGGTTGTGCTCACCGGAACATTATCATCAGCTGCTTGTCCGGGCTCGCATGGATCACTCGAAATTTAATAGCATGGAAAAAATCCTGTCAGGGCAAACTATTGTGGAAATATTAGCGGAATATTTCAAAGTCTTACAGAAGTTCACCGTCATCAGAGCTAGGTTACCCAAGAAATCTTATGAAACATATATGGAGCTCGAGGTGACCATCCGAGAGATGATGGAGTGCGACACCCCAAGTTCGGAGTAGTGGAAAGCTGTCGATAGGTTTGGGAAAACAAAGTATATCGTTCCCTCCTAAGAACAGGTGTCATGGTACCGAAGAGATGACGAGGCAAAGACATGGAGCTGATGGCGCAAAGGCATGGAGCTGTTAGGTGAAGACGTGGAAGCTGTTAGGCCCAAGTTTGTTATTCAGTTGATTCATACTTTGTGATCGGTTAGGAATGGAATTGTAACAACTTCCTAGTGGTGTAGGATTTCGGTTACAAACTCTAATTTACGCCGGTCATTCTGTTATTGATCTACTGGAGGCAGACTTATTGTTTGATCTATAAATTTGTATCTCTTTTATGAGATGGGGGTTGGAACCCATCAGATGAAGTAATTTGTGGAGAACATATCTGTCTTATTTTTTACCAAAATGAATGCATGAGAGTTCTTTTTCAGAGATTCATGTATCATTGACATTGCATCCCGTGCTTTCTTTCTCTGTGTGATTTGTAATTTTCCCTATGTAACGCTCCATTCTGTTTTTTCTGTCATATATGGAACATAGTGTTTGATGTTTAGAATTCATATGCTTATGCTCTATTCATCGTTTCAGGTATTATATGATCTTTTCTACTAAAGTTGATATGGAATTCGTCTTAGACGCTCTGTATCGATGGGTTGTTCCCTCATTTCTTCTATTTTCACCCTGACAAATGAGATGACTGCAATTATGTGATTATCTTGCCTTTGAAAAATCCTGTGTATTCATTTTGGGAAACTTTTTATATGTATATGACTCCGTTGCCCAATGGATATGTGATTGTTTCAACCAAATAAATAAACCTTTAAATATTGTTACCGTTTGGTCTTGCAATTTGTAAAGTTCATGTTGAGAGATCCCTCTCTGGGAGAGAATACCAATATATTCCTAAAGTGGTTTTGTTGTTACCTCGGGGTGTACCTTTTACAACCTGGGTACATTCTGAGTGCTAACACCTTGCACATGTAGAAACCATCTCCTCTTTTGTAAAACTGTCTTCCTGTGTACCTATATCGTGCAAGTATAAACAATCTGGATTGTTGCATGGCTGAAAACAGAGAGATCATTAAGCATATAAAACAAATTATCTAAGTTATGAATCGTTATAGATAAGTACAAAACAAGATTGATGGTCAAAATTATAACTCTCACAAAGTAAGAAAATTAAACCAAACAAATTTCCTATAGGAAACATGATGCAGCAACATGCACACTATATCTTCCAAAAAATTTCAATAATGAAATACATCAACTGCACTTACCATATTTTTCAGCCATGCATGGAAGTACTTAGTTGTGCCAAAACAGGCTCTGCAAACATCATATTCAAGGAAAGTATAATATTAAAGTCCAAACAGATGCAAAAATCTTACAAAAAATACGGACCACTTGAGCATCATGGAAAGTATCTGCAAACATACCGCAATGGTCTACCATCCAACACGAATCCATTTACAGCCTGAATACAACGAATAGCTTCTTCCTCTTTCACATAGGTAATATATCTGATACATAAAAAATAAGAAGAATCAAAAGGATAAAATATAGGCTTAGAATGTTTTCTGCTTTGTTTAACTTGAATTTTATGCATTCCAGCTCAAACTGTCTAATTCATGAGAAATAATGATCATGTTCTAAGAATTGTTCTAAACTATATTTGAAAAAAATATAAACTATCATAAATCCAAGGTGTTCTGAGATATCTTAAATTTGCTACTAAAAAGTTAACCTACTTGAGATGAGAGACTAGACAATAAAAGATGAGAATCAAGACAATACAGGAAGCCATTTAACACTTACACACTTGTAGTTGGATTACTGGTGGATTGCTGACTACTAGCATTGGAACGAGAAATCGATACCTTCAGAACCTTCCCATACCGTCCAAAGTACTCCCGCCGTTCAAGGACCTAGAAAGAGGCAATGCATTCAGTCAAGTTTTCACCCATCTCAGAAGATATTAGGAAATATATAAAGCACTTACATGGTTGAACAGAAAACTGAGTGTGAGTATGGTCGTATCACAAGATATCCAATGGCATAAATAATAGTCTCAAGTTTCCCATAACTCACATGCGTTGTGTATGCCACAAAACTTGGAAAAGGAACTACTCGTTTTACCATTTTTTAATGTAAATGATCCTGAATCCTTTTCTTTGTTAATGCAGAATTACTTGTATACCTCTTCGTCTGCTAAACTTGCACGTATTCCAACTATGTACACGAGGTTCCGCTGAATGACTCGCACATTACTGAGATGTTTGCACATCTCAGATGTCCTTGATTTTGACTTTTGGGACTTTTGCCTCTTCTCATAATTATTATCTTTCAGCCTGTCCAATCAAAAAGTGAAAGACATTAAGCAAATGAGGATATCAGGATTTTACCATAAGTGAAATAAGATAATCTAAAATCTGCTGCAACTATGAACTACCTTTAATACATTTCAATTGCAACTTTGGTCAACTAAACTGAATACTTCCGATTACATATTTGAGAGGTTCAGATGGAACTACATATCAGCAAATGTTACATTTATGATGGTACTACCTTTCACAATTGAGAGCTGTTCCAACTATTTTTTCCTTGTCATATGGTGTTCTACATGCAGGACAACGCCCTTCCATATTATCCTTCTCAGCAACTTCCATAAGATGGTGCCAACACAAGACACATATATGGCTAGACAAAATGCAAAATTAATTGTAGACGAGCAAATTTGAATAATTGAATTTATCAAAATGAGAGGAAAGACCTGGATATACTGTGTGGAAGCAAAAAGCATATTTTAGGGTCAACATAGCAAAGGTACTACACACCATGTTTTTGTTATACAGTGTTAACAATACGAAGACAAAATTCTATTATAGAATGGAACATTAACATAAAATCATTTTCTTGCCATTAACTTGGACAAATGTTAAAACACAATAAATATGTTCATAAAGAAAAGGAGTTTCCAAAACATATACTAAAGGAGTTTACCACGATTTTCTGGAGTCACATGTCAAGTATTATCTGTGAGTTGAACTGAAGAACCAACAAAACATGCACCATTCTACATTTTCCTTTCTGAAACTTTGAAACAACAAAATATACACCAGTTGGAGTAAGAATTGTGCAGGTGCAGAGGCACACAAGTTTTTGTAGCCAAGGCATAGCAGCAATGTGTTGTTTGCCATCTAACACTTCCTCTCTAATTTTGTTGCCCCGCGACCAGTCAATGCATATAAGCACACTGTCATAAGGCTCACTGTAATCATCATTTTATCAATTATTCATTATTTTATATATATTCTTATCTACATTGCAGAAATCTTTTATCAATTTAATAGTGAATAGTCCACTTCATTGGTATCAAAGCCAAATTATAGGCCAGTTTGTGGGTTGCTTCCACCATTTGCAGTCCATACACTTAGCACGGTCATCTGCTATAAGCCACAAGTCAGCACATTATCCCGTACGTTGTTGACTCAATTGAATAATTGTTGGTCTGTATAATTAATTTGTAGTATTTATTCAGCTGTACAGTCCTAACTACATTGTTTGTCCAGACGTCACTGTTATGTACCTTCTCATCCACACATCTACAGTTTTCGTACAATCATTGTTTTTACAAATCCATACAACCGTAAAAAACAACCCAATGTGAGGGAGATATGTAAAATCTGTGCTTAATGCTGATATGGCATGTGGCATAAGTTGGCCCAATATAATATTTTAATTAAAAGAAGCAACAGGCGTTCCACAGCCCAGTGTGAGTAAGATGTGTCTACTTAATGCTGATGTGACACATGGCATAAGTTGGCCCAATAGAGTATGATATTTAGATAACAGCCTAATATGGATGAGATGTGTTGACATCCATGTTTCTAAATCAAAATATTAAAAAAATGTAATGTAAAAATGAAAATTTAACAAAATAACACCAAGAATTAATTAATACACACACGCCAATGTAGATCCATCTTAACTCGTGATTTTTTAAACACAGAGATTTGCATCTCAATTTCATTTAGATCTACAATTTGGGATCAGAATTCTACTTTATTTAAGGTGTTATTATGAAGTAGCAAGTCACTGTCAGGAAGAATTCACATGAATATTTCCACTACCTTAAGAAAGTTCATCTCAATAAAGAAAAATACCCACTAACACATGTTCTGCAAATGAGTGCAATACATATACCAGGAATTATGAAACTTAGAATTTCTGCATGGATATGACAGGTAAACATGAACAGGATTCTATGTATAGAGTGATATCCTTGATTGACATTAAAATCCTTGACTGACATGATAAGATGAGAATCCTTTATGAAAGTTTATCTTTCATAATTAATAATCAAAATGACCATATAATATCATCATGTACTGGAAGTTGCTCAGAATCTACAGACAAAAAATTACCGAATTGTGTATCATTTGCAAGTCTGATAGGTTCCTCCTCACTCTTGAAATAGAAAAGTGGTGCAACAGGGCCAAATACCTCCTCCCTAATGTGCAATAATTGATGTACATCAGAATTCAGTTACAAATCAATTGGTTATCATAAGAAAATTAATGCAGACAGTGTATAATATTTCTGCATTAAACATTACCTGGAAATCAACATGCTAGAAGTTGCATCTCTAAGAACAGTCGGCTCATAAAATGTATACCCAAGTCTATGTGGTTTACCCCCAACCAATACTTTTGCTCCCTATGTTACAATAGAATATGCTCAGTCTATAAAAATAAATCCTATCATTAGCATAACTCAAAATTCAATCTTGTATAAAAATAATTTCCTGGAATCTAGCTATTTTCAGTCGGCAATCCAAGAAAACTATCTGTTTTTTTAAGGACACAATTATGGTTGACAGTAAGGAGTTGAAGAGGAAAAAGAGATTTTTCAAAACAGAATAATGGCTGCTACAGCTTTGAATATGTGAAGTTTTGTTTTATATCCAACTACCATTTACAAGAAATCTAGAATAACCCCCTGGTTGCTAGTCTAAAAGAGTTTTGGGTCAGCCTTTAGAAATGCACTATACTCAAAGAGCTTTCATAGAAACATGTATAGATGAAGTACGATTCCATGCCCACATCTCGACCAAGACATACTCAGAGAAGTTAAGATGTATGTTTGTGAGGTGCCAACCATTTTGGATGAAGTTACACAATCATGCACTACAACCCTAGAAACTTTGCGACATGTGACTATATTTTAGTTATTGCCTATGTGACAAGATGAGTGACCAAGGTTTCCTAGACAACATTAGCACATAGATCACACCCTGTGATCACACCTTGAATCTCTTACTGAATTAGAGACTCCTGTTGGCAAATTACCTACAGCTGATTGAGCAGTATATCCTAGAAGCATTTTTTCCAGCCATGAAGCCAAAGAAGATGAATCCATCAATAAGAACTTTTCTTGCAAGGTGTGTTTCAAGTTAATATAACTCGGATCACCTATTAAAATATTAACAAACAGCTGTAGAACCTTCGTATTCACTGACTCATTATGGCATCCATCCAAAGCATCAATTAAAGGAAAAAAGTTACCATTGCCTCCAAGAAATTCCCGAAACTTGTTGGATTGGTTCAACATCAATGAGTCCTCAGTTTTCCCCAAATAAAACTTAAGCAAAATGACTTTACTAGGATCCGTTCTTAGGCATTCCACCATATCAGTTGCACTTGTAAGTAGATGCTCTTTAATAGATAAGTTAACCTCCTTTCTTGAGTTCATTTCTTTTACCAGGTAAAGCACCCCCATACAACTGGTGTAAACATGTCACAGGGACAAATCTGTAGGATACCATGTGTAGAAATGGATAGATAACAAATGACTACTGAGGGTTAGAGTGCTGGTAGAATATGTATTTGACAGGCCTGCGTGAATGAGACAAGTAAATAGCAAAATTACTCCAGAAATCAATAAAATGACTATGGCGAACTCTCTAGGAAGAAGCTGTGGTTTTTAGAGACCCTAACTATGGGTTTCCCTTTTCTATTCTTGGGAAAAGTTGGGTCCAAACTTTGGTTGTGCTTCTCCCCATTTACAGTTAAAATAGCTAAGGAAAATCTTGGTTTTTAAAGCTTAGTTGAAGAAAGGATAATTGTTGTTTCCCAAATGTGTGGAAGGAGAAAGTGTAAGTCGGCTTCATATCCAGGTTTGACCTTTGTTCAGTGGGTCATTGTTCACTCTAAATGATTGGCTATAGTTGTGAGTAGAATAGGAATATTTTCAATGGGAAAATAAAGCTGCCTTTTCCATGTTTATTCTCTAACTTGCATGAGAATTACCTAGCATCAATTTTACTTGGAGAATAGCAAGTCCAAACAGCAAGACAAAGCAAGGAAAGGTCTGTTGGGAAGCCATAATTTTTTGGTCTCAATGGCAGTGAATAAACATTTAATTAATGGAAATTCTAACTAATGACAAAAGGATTAGATGAGGGGGAAGAATTGTCCTTTTCTACCTTGGGTGAAAAAAAGAAGCCAACAACACCAACTACTCATCTAGTGCAGCAGTTAGACTTAATGCGACCTCTGCCTCTGATATAGACTTAATGTAGCTCTACCACAGATGCATCAATATTTTCTTGGCCATTGAAATGTTTTTTTTGTCTATAGCATCACTGGCATGCCCACACCCTTCTACGAAATGTGCAACTCTCACATATGTTTGATGAACTTTTTTCAATTAGATGTGTATTTGCAAATGATTTTGGGACAAAAACACATCGAAGAACTTACCCACAGCTGGCACACAATCCCAGAATGTGACTCCGTTCTTTTCCATTGATGTTTCCTTCTTTAGACGCCTATCTAATGTTATTTTATAGTTTCTATATGCTTAGACATTTATGCCCTGTTTTAGTATCAAATTTATTTCAAATCCACAAATAACAAATATTAAGGAAACCTATAGAAAATCCTCAATGTTTAATGGCAACAACGCTTAAAGGAATATAAAAGTTGATTGAAGTGTTATTTATACAGTGTATAGTGGTGGAGGTGCTGATGGTGGGTGATTTTGGGAGCATTGTTATGGTGCAGCTACTTTCTTTACACAGGGACCAAGATGCAGTGCTCTGGTACCACTTGTCAGGGACTAACTATATATACACAAATAGGTATATTGCAAATATATGATACTTCATAAATGCTAGACGATAAATACAATGTATCATTGTATAATATATAGATTCGTTATATTGGTGAAGAGGTGAGGTTATAATGAATAGTTGTCAGATTTTTCAACTTTTTTATAAATGGTGACTAGTAAGTACACTATAGAAAAACAATTGGATACTTTGAGCTCATTGTGCAATGTCCATGGCTTACAAGGTCAACCTTAGCAGTGGCCTTTAATATATCTAAAACAAAGGCATTTGATATTTATAAAGAATAGGTGGTGAAAGAGGTGGCCTTATAAACTTATCTAGGTTTGGTATTCAGGAATTTGATATTTATAAAGAACAGGTGGTGAAAGAGGTGGCATTATATACTTATCTAGGTTTGGTATTCTTAGGATTGTCCTTCAAACTGTTTCTATGATGTAACTAACATGCCCAGATCTGTTCACAAGTGTGGCCATGACTGCAGAAGACTATCCAATGTACAATCTAACAGGTACCTATGGTCAAATAAGAAGGACAAAACCAATAGCCCTCTGGTAAAATGGCAGATCAAAAAAGACAAAATGTGCAAGGGTCTTGGGTTTAAAATCCTTGAATCATTTTCAAGAAGACTAGCAGACAAGGCAGTATGGAGAATGATTGCAAGTTGCAACATAAGGCCTATCGAAAAATTTGATGACAGCAAAGTACATGTCTCCTCTAAACCTGGAAGAATGGATCAGAATGCCAAACAAAAAGGTTAGTAGGGAATGCATATGCAGGAGATCTATGATAGATGACTTTCACAGCATTGGAACTAAATTGGCATGGCTTATAGGAAGTGGACAAAGGGCAAGGCTGGGTACAGAGCCCTGGAAAAAAGGCACAAAATGCTCCTAGATTATCCCAAGGTTGAATTCATCATTTGCATTCTAAAATATATATTTCTTACCAGATGTACATTGTATATGACATGGAAGATAGAGGGTTGTGGGTATCAAGATGGAAGACAAAAGAAGAACTTGGCCTAGATGGTGCCTGGACTAAGGAGTGGGGAATTTACAGGTCTGCGATTCTGCACTGATTGCAGCAATGATAAGGCTTAGGGAACTTTAGGCATGATGGTTTGGGCTACTGAGGTCCTTCCCATGCCAATTAACACCTTCATTAGCTAGGCAATCTACCAGTTTGTTGGTGGTTTTGCAGACATGAGAAGGAACAATGACAGGGATATCTTTCCTAATACAGGAAACCTCTTTTATAGTTATATTAAGCCTCCAATTTTGGGTTGATTCTTCAAAGTTGGTGCCATGGATGATTTTGAATAGAGCATTGACCATTTTATAGTCTCTATCAACAACAAGCTTTTCCTAGATATTAGCCTTGGCGATGAGAAGGCCCACTTCAAGGGCTTGAAGTTCAGCTGAATTGTTGATGTCTTTCCCACGATAGTCAGCATAGATGTGCAAAATGAGGCTCCACAATAGACGTAGGGGGAATACCCTGAAAGTACTGCAATTTTTCATGCGGATATAACCCTTGGTTACAGGCCCTTCCTCCACCCCAAATATTGTTTTGTTGCCTATTGTACCACCCACGCCCAACATTGTTTTTCCATCTAATCAAATCCAATGACTCACCACTCCTAATTGGTGAAGTTGTCTCTAAAGGCTCCAATGATGCTCGAAGGTCCTAAGTTTCCTTTAAAGGTGCCATCAAAGTTAAGCTTGATTAAAACATGAAAAAGAGAGAATCCAAGAAATAGGAGAAGAAACACCAAATGTGGCAGTGTTTTCCTTGGATGTTAGAGAAAACATGTGAACTCCCCAAGCTTGGAAAATCATTTGCTCCCTTTGTTCAATCAATTTGGCTGAAACTGAAACAACTACTTCTTTTAAACAATTTTTGCAAGGGCAGCTGTAAGCCTCAACAAGTTGTAACAACAAGATGGAAAAATGAAAGTCTAGGATTTCTTCCAGCCTTTGTCACATGTTCAACCAATTCAAATCTTAAACGATGATATATTTCAAGTAACTGCTGCAAAAGAAAACAATGGTGGATATAGCTCACCATTGAAACTACCATTTATTATTACTTTAGCCTTGTCATACTTTGTATGAAAAAATATCCTTTGGTTAGAGGCCCAGAAATTAAAGTAATGATAGTTGATATCTGAGATTATGTAGTCTACTTTTTCCCATAATAGCTATAAGCAACAGAATGACTTGAAGATTTCTGTCTATTTTTTTGCTTGTTGGTGAGGAAATCATAATAAGAGTGAAAAATGTGACCTGATTTTGGGGCCATGTGTGGAACTGATTTTTTGGTCTCAGATCAATTGTATAAAGTATAGAGGAATCATAAAACCTTAGCAGAAAATAGAGCGAAAATAAGAAAGACTAGATAGTATCGGACTAAAATCAACACAAATATACACGAGCGTGTAATGCTAATTTTATGAAAAATGCAAATGCAAATGTAAAGGTTAGGTGAAAATTGAAACCACCGTAACCTCCCCGGGGTACTATAAACATGTGATGTGCAATTTTATAAGTTATAACTTATATTTGTGGGAGAGATGTTATATTCAGAGTGGAGCCAGATGACGGGACTGAAAAGATTTAAAAAAATTAAATAAATTGAGGATATATGAGGGGTAAGTTTGACGTGAATGGCTAAGTTCTTAACTTCAAAGTTTATGAAATCAAATCAAGTCCATTTTCAACTTAAAGTAGTTGTTTTGAAAGAGAAACTATACACACAAATATGCAAGCAGCTTTAGGAATATCCAAGAAGTACTTGACCAGTAGATAATGAAGTACATGTACCCAAAATTTGCAGATCCATAGAAAAAGCTCTGACATTAAGGAGCACGAGCAGTCAACATTTTTCATGCCTGCCTGGGCACAGAAGAGCCTTTATTGTCCAGAATGACATTGTTTCTAGTGTTAGACTAAGAGACAATCACATGTCAGAATCTCATTTTGCAAACACACCTGCAAGTTGCCTATGTCTAGCAGTGAGTTGAGACTGGACATGACCTGATGTGTATTTAAACACGGTATACAATATAATGATAGTGTTGAGTAGAGAAAAATTGAATGTTTAATATTTATAGGGTATAACTTAATCACATCAAGAAAGTGGTTATGGCAGAGCAGGAGGAATAAAACATGATTTAACTCTGTATTGGGAAATCAAGTATCTTATAATCAGCAATATCATTTCAAGAGGGACAAATGCCAGGACAGTCAGTGATGAAGCACACGAGCATTTTTGACCCATCAAATTGGGCACTAGTCTTGATGCATAGTCTGTAAGTGGCAAAAAGGGCATGGTAACTTGATTTCTCAGATTCAGTGCCTAGTTTTTTTTATTTAGATGGATGTGATACCATGCAAATGCATTAATATCTGTTATGCTATAAAATGTCAAGATCAGAGTTTGGGATGATGTGGAAGCCCACAGGATGATAATACCCATGAGACCAATAGATTAACTGGACCTTTCAATTTGATAAACAAGAAATACAGTGTCTACTTCTATTAAATCTTGGACCTGAGATACAATTTCTCCCCAAAACAGATTTGCCATAAGAGAATCCTTATAATTTATAAATTGTTAGAGATAGAGGTATCTCGGGATGCCCTTCATGTGGTGCTTCCTAGAATGGAGGCACATTAGCATTATGGGCAGGAGTGTGGATTATGAGATGCTCTCTACCAGGAGTCATGGATCCAGTGGTGGAATCATGCATAGGTTTCAGTTACCTGTGACAGTTGCAAGCGAGGTGTGCCAGGAGAAGCAGCTGGACAGAGTGGAATCATGCATAGGTTTCAGTTACCTGTGACAGTTGCAAGCGAGGTGTGCCAGGAGAAGCAGCTGGACAGAGTGGAATCATGCATAGGTTTCTGTATGGGATGAATGTGATGGTGGTATCCAGGAGAAGCAGCTGGAAAGAGTTTCACAGGAAGATATTCTTTCTCCAGAAATGCAAGGACTGTCAGAGTTATGCTTGTTTAAAAGAGATGAGAACAATAAAAAATCCCTTTATTTTTTGCTCCAACAATCTGTAAATTTCCAGCAAAGAAATATTAATTTCAGATTGATTTTTAGATCCTTAAACCCTCATTTTCAATTATATATTTTATCTAATTTTCTGTATAACAGATCTGTAATTTTTAGGATGCAAATTGAACTTTCAGAGGTATGGCAACCTCTCCTGCATGCCGCTTTGAATTACTCCTAAACTCAAGTGAGGTATGATGCAAACTCTGTCTTATCAGCATGCAAACTCAACTTGACTGCTGTCTTATCATAATGCAAACCTCACCTTTGACTGTTGTTTGACAGCAAACAAACCCCATCTTTAAACTACTATCTTCTCCTCATGTAAAATCAACTCTACTGTTGTCTTATGATCTTAAGCAGTTGCATCCTCTGCAACACATGGAGACATAGCTTCTTGAGCTCGGAGACATCGTTTAGAGGGAGGTAGGGAAACATCATCACTTGGTAGAATACTTCTCAAACAATATTTATCATCCTTTGGTGTGGTGAAAATGATGGTGACTAAGACCCTTTTGAGTTGGCTTATATGTGGGTCCAACTGGTGTATTATCGGCATTAGTACAAACCCCCAAGTGTTCCCTTGAATATAAAACTCGAGTGTTGAAGTGTGAACTACCAGCAATAGGAACTACCAACAATGGACTAAATCCCTTGGTAAGAACTGACACTAACTGATCGAACAACAAGCAAGCAAGTCATATTTAATCCCTCGGAATGGGAGGCTGACCAAACAAGCAACATCGGCTATGTGTTTTATATCCACGGACTAGAAGGAATACTCCCTAGGTAAGAACTGACAACAGACTGAATACTTTGGGCATACTTAATCTTCTGAGGTGAGAACTAACAGACTGGACGAACAAGCAAACATGTCTAATTTAATATCCTCTTTAGCTGAAAGTGTGTGCACCCAACTAGTAGAAGGATAAAAAGTGATATTGTCTGTTGAAATTGTAATAAAAAAGGGCATGTTATAAAATATTATCCTTCTTTAAAATAAAAATAAGATGCTGTTGTTTTATCTATTGCTGGTCCTTGCTATGTTCTATTTACCTTTTCTCTTGCGTACTACTCTCCTGTTGTAACTGCTTCTTCTGCTGTTGGTCAGATTTGGTCTTACAATAATAAAAGGAGTCTTAGCCTCATAGAAATATATCTTTAGTCTATTTGAGGGTACCCCCTCTCTAACCTGAGAATTGGCTCGAAGTCCTAGATTGGTGTAAGAAGGTTATCCTGCACATTATGCCCATGCATTTGTCCCTGTGAGAGTAGAAACAACCTAGGGAACAACATAAGAACTGGCACAGTTGTCAGGGGCTCTATCTCAGTACACGACATAAGGGTTTCTTTCTAGTTGAACAGACAAAAATCTCGCTAACAAACTGTGATTAGTGTTTCTAAGTACCCTAAATTTTTTAGCACAGTAAGGTGCTGCACTTTCACAGAGATGGGAATGAAAAAGCTTCGCATAGAACTTTTGGACGGAGGGTGAACATATAACATTCATAGGCTTCAATAACACTTGCTTCAGGAAAGGAACTTAGCAGTAGCAACACTATTGTTATTTGAGGTGTGGTCATTCATATTGTTGGGCACTAAAGAATTGAATTCTTACCAGTTATTAAAAAACCAATTATTTAGGATTCAAAATTCACAATAAAGAATCAAGATTCAGGACGCTAGACCATTTTGAACATTCACAATGTAGGATGCTAACCAAGATTAACATGCATGAGCTAAATTTCCAAATAAAACCAAGAAACCAACCTGCAATTCATCACCCACCTCTTTAAGAGCCTCCAAGCTCTCTCGAATGCCCTTCTATCCATGGAAGAGCTCGAAAACAAATACCCAAATTCTAAACCCTCGGCAATGGTTTCTAAGCATGAAAATTCCTCGACGAGCATCAATGTGACCTGATAAATACCCAAAACACCAAAAGCACCTCTCAGACCAAATTCACAACTATTTTCCTCCCAAAACCCACCAAACCCTCATGGCTTCTTGCCAACAGAAAATATTTGGCGTCAAACGTCTATTTAGATAATCCGAGTAGGAAATCTCCATGAATTCAACATAATTATTCATACTTGGGTAATTTGGGGAGGAATTCACCATGAATTCAGATAATGTTGATTCTGGAATGATAGAGTTTACTGTGTATGAAGCAGCAACAAAGTAACACAGTCGTAGTTGCTCAGCAAACAAGGGATTCATAGGGAAGCTTGATGCTTTCACAATTTATGCGCCTCAATTTTCTTAGTGAAGCTGTTGTCCGCACTGCTTTGAAGAAATCCCTCTGCAGTCAAAGAAAAATATCTATTACGTTAATCCTATTGGCTATTCGATCCGTTCCACTGATCCAATGAAAAAATTAAAACAATAAACTTACAAAGAACTGTGCAGGTCGTCTTAGCTTTCTCATAAGCCATTTTCTTCTCATAATCCTCCATGAATGAACTTAAGAAGAGTTTGGACGTATGTTTGGGTTTGCGCTGGAGGTATTTTGGTCATATTCCAATGATCATTTTATTAGTTTACATAGTACATATTATATGGTATATTTTATATTTTATTTCATTTATTTTATATTGTATCATAGGTTTTATTTTATATATATGTTTTACAATAATATATATGTGTGTTCGAGCATTTATATTGTTTATTTTTATGTTGTTTTGTGTTATATATATATAATCATCTAGTGCAGAGTTTTGATCTTCAATAGGTGAGATGCTGGTAATGGAATTGAATTTTGAACCAGACGAAGGAAAGCTTGGGTATTATCCGGTTGTAATTTATAAATCCGAGAAGGTAGTTCCGAGATACCCCAAAAATATGAAGGAAGGAGCCAGGAACCTTTAGCCTTTTGGGATAGTTTGTTAGACCTTTCAAGCCTACCAGCCACACTGATTATATATTTGTTCCTTTAGCATTCTTTCGTAGCAAAACAGGCCCTAATAAATCGATATGGACTTCTATGATTCAGAATTGGATGATAAAGTACTATAATGAGGAGGATGACAAGAGACGAAAGCTGGTTTGCTTTCTTAGTATTGGTTCGAATCCAATCGTCTCTGCCATACAGTATTTTCGGAAGCTAGTGCAAGTTGTACCAGTCCAAGTAAGAAATCTCTCCTCCTCAATCAGAGGATAGAAGCAATTAGGCATGGATAAATTGATCGATCAGGTGACTCGGCTCCATCATTCTCCCCACCCCGCCCTATTTGTTCCAACTAGGCTTTCTGTAATCAATAAATAGATTGTCTAGTGGTAACTTGAACTCACTCAATATAATATAACTATCATGGCAACTCATAAACATATATTATATCTCTCTCGTGTATGGTGTTTCGATAGATTTAATAATTTTACACCGCTAACCATTCAGGGGCTCATCATTGGGTTAACCCTGGCCGCCCTAAGTTGGGAAAGTAAAAGAAAAGAAAGCAATCCATTTCCTTTTCCTTGTCTCGCTTGCTAAGCTTTTTGGGGTCTGTGTTGAAGGTTCCAAGGGTATTTAGATTTAACGGGGTCCGGTGTGATGGTGACTCATGGTGAATGGGGTATTTATTTAATGGGGACTACTTTCTCGTCTGGCAAACATCTCTTGTCATCTGTTGGAGACATGAGGGAACATATATCTTCTTGGACAATGGTGGCGGTGAGGGTATGAACTCGCTCGCTTGATAGAAAGAGGGAAAGGGCCGCCATCGGTCCTAATCTCGCCTGGTCGGAGTGATGGGGTGACTGGGTGTGTTATTGGGGATGTATAAAATACTATACATACCTGTAAATTCATGACAACCAAGTCGACAGCTTAGCTCTGCATAATCTTTTAGAGGAAATAGAAATTCTGGAGACACTGAAGCATAGAATTGGAGAGTTGAGAGTCTAAGTCCTGACCTCTAACTGTCCTATACAGCTCGTAAACCCAAAACAGTGTTTTTTTTTCACGAGATTTCACCAATCTCTTTAAGTTCATGGAAGCTCAATCCAGCCTACCCAACATTTTACCTTTACTTCTCTTGCTCTTACCTATGAAAAACGTTGAACCTTCGAGTTTCCCACCGTAGAAGACAATGAGGAATTAGAGTGTGCAACTGTTTCCTTCTACAGAAAGATGATTGGAAGCAACGCCATGTCAATTCCACAATATCCCGACACTCTTGAGTTGGTTTACCTTGCCCGAGGTAGGTGAATGCATGTTTATGTATTTCACATGATTACAATAAAAATAATTTTATAATTGCTTCTACATAACATAGATATATCTGTGCAGGTGAGGGAAAATTGGGTATTGTTTTCCCGAGGTTTCTAGAAACTTTCAGTGATAATTATTCGTTACGAGGGCACTCAGGGCATAAATTAGAGAGCCCAGAGGCTATGAGGAGGGTGTTCATGCTTTTCCCAGGTTGAAAGCTCAAAAATGCATATGGTTATGAGCGCATAGGCTGGAGATGGTGATAATTGCAAATGTAAAGTACTAGAAGCAGTAACTTTAGCAGCATTGAAACTTGTAAAAAACCATAACAATTGGTTATTGATTGGAGTGATGAACACAATCAGAGCGGCAAGAACCATACCTTTGAAGCGCTCCGGCTGGTCACTACAAGATCCTGAACTGACTTATTGTCTACAAAAATAGGGTATCAAGTGCAAAAACAGGGGAGCGGGGGTCGAACGATACCTTCAGCCTAGAAATACGAAGTTGGCGTGTTTTTTTGGCCATGCATTGGATGCATTTGGTAAGTCTACGTGGAGGAGGTGCATTCGAATGGCCTGTTCTCGAGGGGATGTAGGGATTTGATGCTTCTATCTAGGTAACGATACGGTACTAGTTCTAGTACCTAATTCATAATTGACATAGGAACATAATTTTCCTTTCGAACATGCTTAACCGAGTTTTCTTCAATGATGCAGCAGGGATAAAGATGGTCAAGAGAAAATTCATGCAATTTCTTTGTTGGATCTCTGAAGATCAAGGTGCATGGCACTAATATTACTAATAGAAGGTAGACAACTTACAAAAATTACACTTCATTGCCAAATTTGCAATTTTCCATGACACAATTAAAAATGACTAACATAAATGACTAATTCATATTCTTCTAGCTAGTCATTTTTTAAGCCGTGACTAAATTAGTCATTTATTTTAGTCATTTTTAACTCTGTCACTTATTATCTAGTCATATTTGTTAATTGGTGACTAAATTAGTCATTAATTTTAGTCGTTTATAGTTGGGTCAATCAAAATTGCTCATATTTAGCAGTAAATCACTTGGAAAACCTGTGGTGACTAGAAATTTTAGTCACCTAGTAGCTAATTCCTCATTTTGTACTAGTGCCTTTTGGACCATTTTTGACTAATATGATGATGTAGGAGACCATTTTCAGCATCGTTTCGACCATTGCTTTGACCCATTTGTGCCGATCTCAACTATCATGTTTAAACTGGCATATAGGTTAGGGTTCACCTCCATTTTCATTTTTCATGAACTTATGACCATTTCATTATAACCTTAGGTACAAACCCATTCTATCCTGTCATGAAACCTTCTTGTTGTTTTAGAAGTGGCATGCTGTGAATGGTAGAGTTTGACTTTACATGGGTGCCCTAGTTAGCTCCTTTTTTGCATTTGGTGCCCATGCTAACACTTTGTCCTTTAGGGTGTGGGAGTCTGTTGTATAATATCGCCATGAAATTTCACAAGAGCCTCATACTCCTCTTGATCTTTTGCTATCCTATTTCCCCCAGGACTCCCTTATGTCAAGTTGTAATTGCATTTTCATGAGCTTTTCCTGCCTCATTGAGCCTTATGCTGGCTTCCCTAACTTTGAGTATCAGCCATATAGCCCGAGCTTGTATCATGTCTAGCCACACAGAGCCATTTTTTATATCCTTTGCACCTCGATTCCCTATTTTTACCGGGAGGGGACTTTCCCCCGAGTGTTGCTATCCTACACATGTGTCCTTCCATTGAGCATAGGTATGTTCCGCTACTTGGAACTAGTTTGTTTTCCCATTGGCGCTCATCTCCTCCTAGTCTGCAACTATAAAGCACTTTTATTCTTTTTTAAGATTTTCAAAATATTTGAAAAGGTCCAAAAAAATCAAAAAACCAAAACGCTGGATAAGAAAAGATGTTACCTTTGGCAGCAGTTGAGTTGTGTCGCCTTCGAACAGAGCATTGTATATCACATTCGTTTGTTGGGTAATAGTTTGGCTTTAGGAGCTGTACTCGTTTCTCTAAGCTTATCTCCACCGACTAGTTAAGCTTCCAGTCCCTATGGAGCCTCTGTCGATGCCTCCTATGTCGCAGAGATGTCCCAGTTTTGTATATCAAGTCTGTGCTGCCTACATTCAGTCACCATTCACCGTTATAATCTTTTTTGAAGGAAGTTGAAAACTGAGTCGGCCATTCCTCAGTTATCTTGACTTTGCATGTCGGCCATTCCTAGTACAGTTACTGGTTCGTGCACATTATGATTGATTCCTTCCACATTATACAACTTTGCTGAGTACCTCATGTTGGATGATGGGGGATGCCTTAATGCCCTCCTTCCAGCGGATTTTATCCCATCAACTTTAGATCATTTATTATGGGATAGGAATCTAGAGTCATTTTTGAGTGCCTTGAGACTTGCAGTCATCAGTGGTAGGTTCTCTCGCCATCGATAGTTTTTTGGGAATACATCAATGTCCCCTGATCGATGGATTCTCTCAAGTGTTCGACCTCAACACATTTATTCACACTTATTAGTTTATATTATAGTACCTTGATTCCCATTTTCATTATCGATGGGTGATCTCGCGTCTGTTAATGGTATACATCAATGACCTGTAATCAGACGATGGACTACTATGTTCGACCTCAACACCTCTATTCACATAGTAGGACACTTACTCGTAGCGGTTTGTGTAGAAGACATTCCAGACTAGTGGCATCTTATATATGCCACCTCCTTGATCGTTCCAATGTTCATGAGATTTGAGCTCTCATGACTTGATTCCAATATATGTCAGATATTTCCAGCCACTATGGAGATCTTGATCCATTATATATCTTTAGCCTTCATGGAGATCATGATTCTGTGTATATCTTCAGCATGGAGATTCTGAGCTATCTATATTGTACGTGGCGATGACCACACATGTCATATTTAGTATCATGCCTATTCATGGCCACTGTACTCTTATGTATCTGGGACTGCTACATCTACTTGCAGTTATGTGCATAGTTTAATCATTGTATTGTATTGATTGGATGGCTGGTTCTTCCACTGGGTTCTTCATCACTCCACTTCTGGGATGGACTTATAATGTATTTTGGCCATCGTATGACCCCTCTAACCGCACACATTACGCGGCATCTGTTATAGCTGATTTTACCACACATGGTGAATCACACTTTTATGGCCTTCTCTGTCCCTCTGCAGACTCCTTAGACCCCATGGACCATTTTTGTACCTTTGATGTTTCCAATATTATCCCTAAAAACATGCAATAATTTCCATACGTGAATTTTAATCCCTTTCTCGTGTATATACGTGGATTTGACCCTTAAACCCGTGTACATCAGGATGTGTGCAAAAGGCCAAATGATTTTGGAGTTTTCCTTGATGTGGATCCGAGTCACTTGTCTCTTGGCCTTCCATATGCCTTGAGATCGCTCGGATTCAACCTTCCATTACCCCATTGAAGATATATATAAGGAACCCTTTGGATACATTGAAAGGGGAGGAATTGAAGAGCAAGAAAACTATAGTCCATTTTTGTTGGAGCTTATACTTGAGTCTATGTCCCTTTGTCCCTTGGATCACTTTGTGTTCTTCCCAAGCTTTCCTTTTGCTTGTGAGCTTGCTATCGAGAGATGGAGGATTGAAGTGGTGGAGGCCCAAGTGGGGGACTCAGTTTCTCCAATTCACAGACGTGCCGATACAGATTGTCACTATTGTAATCTCTATTTTATATCAATAGAAATATCTTTTCCTATCCAATAATGTGTATTTAAATGAGTATTTGATCCATGGATTCTTTTAAATGCTTATATGTTATTGATTATATATGCTAGAGTAGGTCTAACACAATTATATATAGCATTCTTGTCTTGTTTGTTGAATGTTGAGGAAGCAAATTGCTAATACAAGCGAGATTGGAAAATCTCAACGGGGATCTACATCAAACGTCTGAAATAAGGTACAAACTGAGATCCTTTAGTGTTATATGCTTGGTTTCTCTTGCATATAGGGAATGATTGATTTCTAGAGTTAATATGTCTGTTGTGGTACCCCAAGCCATAGGAATTTCTCTCCGTAACACTCCTGCTCCATCTCCTTGAGCAATTCTGGACCAAGCACAACCCTGTTCACTAGATTAGGAATTTCTCTCCGTAACACTCCTGCTCCATCTCCTTGAGCAATTCTGGACCAAGCACAACCCTGTTCACTAGATTATCCCAAGTCACTAGTGTCCTACGCCTTCTTCCATACAAATATTCATACAGACTCATCCCCAAGGATTCCTGCTGTCCATTGTTATAAGAAAACTCTACCAAGTGTAAGTAATCTTCCCACTTGGTTGGTTTATCCATCATATACATGTGAAGCATGTCTTCAAGCACTTGTTTAACTCTCTTTGTCTATCCATCAGTCTAAGGATGGTAGGCAGTGCTAAATTTTAGCTTTGCACCTAAATCTGCAAACAACCCCTTCCAAAAATTGGAAGTGAACTTGACCTCTCTGTCAGAGACTATTGCCTTAGGCAGTCCATGCAATTTGAAAATATCCTTCATGAAGATATTTGCAATGTCATCAATCTTATGCATAGACTTAACCGGTATAAAATGTGCTACCTTTGTCAACTTGTCCACCACAACCATGATGGAATCATGTTGTCTCCAAGTCATCGGCAATCTTGTAATAAAATCCATGGAAATGACTTCCCATTTCCATTCTGGAACTGGAAAAGGATGTAACAAACCTATTGGGTGTTGATGCTCAACCTTTACCTACTGACATTTCATGCACCTTGAAATATATTCATCCATGTCCTTTTTCATTCCTCGCCAAAAGTACTCCTTTCTGGCTGTAGCAATTGTCTTCTGATATCCTGGGTGACCAAAATACGGAGCTTGATGGATTTCATTCATAACAAATCTCCTCAAATCTACTACATTTTGAATGTAGATCATATTCTTATAAGTAAGAAGTCCATCTTCTTCCAATTTATATCCCTAATACCTCTTCTCAAGACTTTGTTGCTGCAATTTTTCTTTTGCCTACTCATATAATTCATCTCCAACAGTATTACTAACAATCTCTTGTCTCAAATCTAATTGGCAAATACTAAGATATGCCACATGCATTTCCTGCACCTTCCTACTGAGTGAATCAGCTACTTTATTCTCTTTTCCCTTTATGTGTTTGATTTCAAAATCAAACTCACATAAAAACTCCAACAATCTCATTTGCCTAGAATTTAGAGTAGGCTCATCAAATAAATACTTCAGACCACAATGGTGTATCCTTAGCCCAAATCTTCTGCCCATTAAGTAATGCCTCCACATCTTGAGAGCATGTACTATGGCTGCAAGCTCTAGATCATGAGTGGCATAGTTATTCTCATGCTCCTTCAGCTTTCTTGACTCATAACATATCACGTGGTTGTCTTGCATCAGGACTCCTCCAAGCCCTTGTCCGCATTCATCGGTACACACCACAAAATCTTTCTCTGGATATGCAACTTTCAATACTGGTGTGCTGGTTAGAAGATTCTTCAACTGCTGGAAGCTTTCTTCACACCTCAATGTCCATTCAAACTTTATCCCCTTCTTTTGCAAAAAAGTGATGGCATGTGCAACTTTGGAGAATCCCTCAATGAATCTCTTGTAGTATCCTGCAAGTCCCATAAAATATCTTACATCTGTCACATTTCTTGGAGTAGGCCAATTCATAATGGCTTCAATATTTCTAGGGTCCACGGATATACCCTCTTCTGAGATAATGTGACCCAAATACTGAATTCTATCTCTATAGAAGTTACACTTACTCAGCTTTGCATACAGCTAATGCTCCCTGAGGAATTTCAATGTCAATCTCAAATGTTCTTCATGCTCTTCCTCATTCTTACAATAAATAAGAATGTCATCAAGGAAAACAAGAACAAACTTGTCCAAATACCTGTTGAAGACATTCTTCATAAGGCACATACATGTAGCTGGTGCATTTCTAAGACCAAATGGTACCACTACAAACTCATAATGTCCATACCTTGTTTTGAAGGTTGTCTTATGAATGTCTTCATCCTTGATTCTCACCTGGTTATAACCAGTTCTCAATTCAATCTTGGAAAATACCTTTGCTCCTCTCATTTGATCAAAGAGGTCATCAATCCTAGGCAACGGGTATTTATTCTTCACAGTAACCTTATTCAATTATTTGTAATCAATACACAACCTGAGTGTACCATCTTTCTTCTTTACAAACAGAACTGGTGCTCCCCAAGGAGACACACTTGGCCTAATATACTTCTTCTCCAACAACTCTTGCAGATGCATTTTCAACTCTAGCAGCTCTGGTGTACTCATTCGGTATGGTGTCTTGCACACCGGTGCTACTCCTGGCACAAGTTCAATTGTGAAATCAATGTCCCTCTTTAGAGGAAGCCTTGGAATCTCATCAGGAAACACATCCCTAAATTCTTGCAACACATGAAATTCTTCCAGCCTAGGAGTTTCATTCTCTATTGCCTCCAAAATATGAGCTACATACAACTGACAACCTTTCCTACAGAACTTCTTTAACTGCATTGCTAAAATCTGCCTCACAGAAATCACCTTTGGAATACCTCTTACCACTAGTGGGTTCCCTTCTTCATCCATACATTTGAAGGTTTTATTGTAATAGTCAAGCTTTACCCTGTGAGATTCTAACCAATCCATTCTGATGAGAACATCATAGGAACCAAGTGGTATAACATTTAGATCTACACAAGTGACCAATCCATTCATGACCAATGGAAATTTCTCTACCACTTCACTAACCTTTCTCTTAGTTCCAGTGGCTAGCTAAACTAACCAATATTTTCTATGCTTTACTTTCTTAAAAGAACAATCTCCACTACTATAGGAGTAATGTAACTATGAGTAGAACTGAGGTCAATCAAAATAGAAACACATTTCTCAACAATATTACCCGCAACCTCCACCACACTTGACTGGTGATCTTCCTAGCAGTCCTCCAGTGTTGCATAAATCCTAGGGATGGCCCTTGCTACCTGACCCACTGTTTCTACTTCTTGAATGTTATAAGTTGGCCTTGTACTCTCATTCTCGAGTGGACAATTCCTTCACATGTGGGATCCTCCACATTTCCAACAATGGAGTGGTCTCTTGTTCTGTTGTGGCTCTTTAGACCTTTCTCCCATCACTTTGGTTGGCTACTTCTCAGCTTGTGATGATTGCTTCTACTGATTCCTGAAGTTAGAAGGTTTGAAACCTTTCTTCCTTTGGTCAGAATTCTCATTCTTTTTGTCCTTCCATGTCTTATGATAATTAGGTTTTGCTTTGCTTTGCTCATAGCAATACTTATCCTTCCTTATTGCTTCTTGCAGAGTTTTAGGTTCATAAAACTCAATTCTATCTTTTCAAGACTGAGGCAATCCACTCAGGAAATGCTGGATATTCACTTTTTCATCTTTGATGTACCTAACATACCTTAAAAAATCTAAGAACTTATTTTCATACTCTTCCATGGTCTGCTATCCCAATCTCAATTCATCGAACTCCTTAATTTTGTCATCATAATACCTGTCAGAGAGGTATTTCTGCTTGAAATACTTCTTAAACCGTTTCCACTTAAGTCTCCTTTCACCGATCCTCTTTACTTGCTTGAAGTGCTCCCACCAAATGGATGCCCTTCCATTCAGATTGAGTATGCAACATTCCACCCAACCATAGGCCAGTGTGCTCCTTAATCTCTCAGCAACACTGCCACCCCCGAGATGGGCATGATTCCCCAAGGAATAAGGAAACTAAGAAGGCGCAAACATAGCCAAAGACATGTCAAAACTTAGTCAAGTCAATACGGTTGGGTTTATCAGGACATCAGGGAGCTGGGAAAAGATGACTGCTAAGATGGTGGGCTCACTGAAGATATAAGGACACCTACACCAATACTAGCCTGACCTCTAGGACACCCACACACACCCAACATAAGGAATCATTCCCTTTTCTGCTGCACAGTCCCTCGGGCCCTGACTTCCCTTCCGGTGCTATTCAGGAGGTGTGGAGAAGAAATCTATCCCTCTAGCTCTGTCTATGAGGCTCTCAAACACACCAAGTTTATCAAGTATACCAAGCCTCCATTCCCACTCCGAAATAGTCCAAAGATCAACCACAAGAAAAAAAAATCCCATATTTGTTCTTGGCCCTAACGTGGCTAAAACAACCCAGCAACAACCCACACTCGTGGGGAAAAACAACAACCATGATTCCTCCACTGAAAACAATGGGAGAGGCATAGTCTGATTGGGAAAGGAATCAGACGCAACGGACTCTCAACGTGGAGATGGATTCATATACACATAACCACAAAACTTGTACGACAACTACACACAGCAAAATTCAACAAGGAGATTCATGCACAGGAAATTTCCATTCGTTTCTGAGAGAGCCCAACGTGGATGTCTGGTGATGAGGAAAATGTCTAGGGCCCAAAATCATGAATGAGAGCTACACACAGCAAAATCGTGAAGGTAGAACGGCTCTCCTCGCTCTCTACATGAGTAAAAATGAAGAAATTGGAGGTCGTCGTCTCTTCCTTCCCATGAGAGGGTGAATGAGTCTCCCGGTGGAATGTGCATGTGGGTAAGGACTGACAGTCCTTCCACACACCACTGCCCATGCAATAACTACCCCCAACTAACTCCATAGTATTTAATTTGGCAGTTGAATGAGACAAGGAAAGGTGAGTGAGAGAAAAGGTGGGTGAGTGCTAAATGGGTTCATCAATTGACACTTGGCTTTTCCCTAATGGCTCCCAAGGGTTAGAAATTCTCCCCTCCTAATCCTTAGGAAAACCATGCCCTTTTCATTATGGTTGCATTGAGATAGCTGGTTGTGGGTATTTTTTAATTAAATGCATATTTACATGATGCCAAAATTATAATGTGTCGGATAGCATGATATACCATCGGCAACGATTTTAATTGCTGGAACATAAAACAACCAAATCGATGGTGGGGATTTTTCTTTTAGCTCCACACCACAATTAATTACAATATATACATCATATACATTTTAATGCAAACGGGGCCAAAACTGGGGTGTTACAAACAGATCCAAAAATCTGTTAATAAAAGCATCCATAGTCATGGATCCCATACGTAACTCATGAAACTCTTTCACTTTTCTGTTGAAGAACCTTTCCGACATGTATTTCTCTTGAAAAATCTTGTGAAACTTACTCCACTGTATTTCTCTTAACTCATCTTTCTTGTTGTGCTTCAAGTCTCTCCACCATCTAGCTGCTTTTCCCTTTAAGTTACATATGGGTAAACAAGCTTTCATTTCGTTAGAGTAATTATGAACTCGGAATTATTTTCTCATACCTAAAATCCATTCCTCACCTTTCTCCCTTGTGTTTATCTCTCCTTCATAGTCTGGGGCTTTTATTTTTCGCAACTCTCCCTAGAGATTGTCATCATTTGTCAGTTTCTTCTGCATGGAGAAGGAGAATCACCACTAGAAAGACTATGATAATATCCTTCTGGAGGTTTAGGGGTATGTTCTTCTTTTCCTTCTTCTCTCAAGTTCTTGGCCCTTTTATGATCAAATTCTTTCTTGAACCTGTTTGTGGAATGAGTGGTTTTCCCTGCAGGCTTCCTCCCATCATGTTTCGCAGCAATGCTTCATTAATTGCTTGTTGTTCCTTCCTTTCATTCAGATTATCATATCAGAAAATCTGCAATTATGCTTGGAGACTTTGTATGGTTTTGATTATAACATAATTTAGTTCCACTACCATTTCTGCTTGTTGGGTGGGGGTATTCAACTTTCTTTTCTAGCTGTTGTCCTCTTGAGTGTTCATGATCTGAACTATTCTTTTAAAATCCCGCAATTGCAAAATTTTAATAACAGGAAAAATTGTTATTAGTTAACAAAATTTAAAAACATACTTTATTTTCCTTGCAATGAATGTCTTGTACGCCCATTTGGACTCTTAGTGTTGAAACTGGTCTCTGATACCACTTGTAATGTCCCCAAAATTTGAAAATATTTTTTTATTAGGCTAGTCATTTATGGCCTGAACTAGACATTATCTTAACTTATTTAGAATGTGTCGTACTTTGTTTCTCTGCACTATATTGTCGTAATTTTTTCTTACTTGCTTCTCTATGTTTTCTCGATGTTGTTATTCGTGAAATGTTGTGTTGTCGTTATGTTGTTTAATATCTGAATTTGATAGATATGTATTTATATGTATGTATGTTATTTCGATTGCTTACTCGTCGGTTATAAAGTTAGATTATTTTTTTATGAATAATTCTGACTTAACTTGTATTGTCAAGGGGTGGAGTGGCGGGACTTGTTTCCCTTGTAAACACACCTCGAAGGTAACTGTTTTTAATTTTCCTCTACAGGGATTACTTAGTTATTGTGGAACTAATGCATTTATTTCCTTGTCGTGTGCAAGTGCACTTGACAACGAAAACTTATTATAAAAAGCAGAACAAGACATACTTCCCATGTGTCACTGGCACTCAGTTGGATGACGACAGACTTACAATCCTATCCTAGTGTTATTGTTACGGTTGTTAGTTGATATTTACGCAAGGCTGGGTGTTTACTAGGCCTATGTTTGCACTGGTTACTATTATTGTTTAAGGTCTTATGACCTTGTTTTAATTGTACATGCACTTAACATTTATATGGTATGCAATGTATAGGCTTATCATATTATAACTTAGCCCTTGGTTTATTAAAGTCTTTGTATAAAAGCTTGAAAACATAGCACTAGCCATTCATGGCATATTACATATGCCATTAACTATGGCTATACCCTAATTATATAATACACATGTTGGGGTTTATATGTTTCCTGGTGATTAAACATTGCACTGCGTTGTAGGGTGACATGAACTATATACTTTGGGTTTTCATTTTTGGTAATGGAGGACGGGGTGGCGAGTTTAATGTGCTTGGGAAAGCGTGGGTCTCAAGCTTAGAGCTTGGACTAGCACAATGGTTTGGTTCATTTGTGAAATGGCTATGTGATCTTTGCCTCTGGTCTGGTCTGTGGCATGGAGCTTTGGAGGTCGGTGGCATTGGAAGCTATGTCTTCCAATCTAGTTTTAGCAGCATTTTTATTGTTGTTTAGTTTGGTATTTCGGCATACTCCTCATCGTGGCATTGGTTTTGTTGCAAGTTACAGGGTTTGGACAGCGTGGGTCGTGGATCCCCTTGGTGGTCATCACACTACCCATTATGGGTAAGCCCTGCTGTAACAAGTTGAATTCGTTCCTTCTCTTGTGCGGGTGTTTTAACAGAGCTTGAAGTTCATCATTGGTTGAATGCTTGGTCTAGGTTTTAATGGCCATGAATGGAAAAAGGGACTGTCTATAAATTTATGTCAAGCACCCGATGATGCGTTTATGACTTGGGGTTTTTGTTTGGGTTTAACGCCTTCGACTGAGACTAAATGTATTTTGGTTTTGTAAATGCATACTCTGTTTAGTAATGTTGGCCATGGTGAATACTTATGGCTCTATGATTTGTTAATATGTTTAGGTTTTGGTAGTGGCGACAACATTATTTTGGACTTTGGAGCCTTTCCATAGATGTCAATGGCGTTCTCGCCATTAGAGCAACGAATCAGTAATATATGAATGAAATGTTGAATCATGGTTTTAATTCTTACATGTGTATTTAATTTTAAAAGGTCGTGACTGTGGTTTTTACCCTATGAATGAATGTTGTTTCTTTTTGCTTAGTGTTGACAAGGGTTTTAATGGGTTTATGTTAGGGTTTTACTCTTTGCATACAAATGGTCGTGAGCCATGAAATGGTTGCAGTGGGTAATTTTTAACTTGGTAATTTATATGGGAAATCATTCATAGTGTAACTGTTTCAGGCTGTGTTTTAAACTTTATGGTAATTAGTGTGGTCTATGTGGTTGATAACTAAAACGTTACAACGTTTAGCAAGGATGATAGTGAATCCTACAAGATTCGATGTGGTGAATTGTAAATGTATAAGGTGGAATCCATAGGGTTCGATCTTGGGTCACGATGGTTGTAAACGATAATTAGTGTAATGACTTGTTTGGGAAATCATGCCCATAGGATTCTATCCTGTGACTTCTTTTCATTTATGTGATATTTTGAAGAGTTATGTGCATAAAATTCTGGTTGACTTATTATGTGGAATTTTTCTTTATGATATACTATTTGGATAAAGTATTTTTTGTATTACTTATATGGTTTGGTTATTATGAATGAGAATGATTTGTGTTTAGTATTGTTTATTTATATTATATAACTTCAGACCATTATATGGTCTTGATGGCTTTAGTTTGTCATGTTTTTTGTTATTCTGATTATGGTTATGTTTGTAATAAACAATGGTAATGATTTACTTCTAGGTTCTTTTTTAATATACTTTATTGTAAGGTGCTTATAATTATGTTCTATTTTAGAGATTACACGAATACTATTGATACTAGTTAGTCTTTTTTCTTTAAATATAGGTATGCTGGGAATATGAAATATGTCAGTAGAAACCATATATAAATATATATATAAGCTCTGTTTGAAGTAGTTTTAGGTCTTGGAAAATAAATTTAAAGCTAGGCAATAAAATGTAGAAATAAATTTGGAAGAAAAAAACCCTAAAATATTCTTCAACGGGAAATAAATTGCAGACATAGATTTAGAAGTAAAACATAAACCCTTAAATTATGGAACAAGAAATAAATATCAGAAATGAACTAGAGAACACCATCCTTAAATACTTAACCAAGAAATGTAGTAGACATGAAAGGGAAAAATCAAGAACCTCATACCTGCAACGTGAAGCTACTTCAATGGCTAAAAAACTACACACTCAATTACCCAGCATTATAAAATTCAAAGACATATATGACCTCTGTATAGATAACCGAATCACTTGGGAACTACCACGTTCCACCCAAACATGACCCAGAACCATTTCTGGTTTTAATATGGATCCCCCCGAGCTGGTTCCAACATGCAAGTGGCGTAGAGCTCCTAAGGTAGGGCTTTCCTAACTAGGATATCAGGTTCTGAATCAGTTCTCATTTTTCCTCTTAGGAAAATATTCTCCAATAACTCTCTTGAGAATAATCAGGTAGAATAATGAATCCAAAAAGATGGAAGATCCCCAAGCCTCTCTTTGGATTTGGTCTTTACTGGCATACTTTTCAATCAAAGGGGCAGTTAAATCAAGAATCATTTAATTTCTTGATTTAACCCTTTTATTTAATTTAGGAAATTTTAATATTTAACTTAGGAACTTTTAACTAGTTCCTATTTGGACACTTATAGATATTTTTAATATTTAATTATCTTTTAGTATTAATAATAATAGATGGAGTCTTTCTTTATTTCTTAACTATTAATATTATTACTATGCTTACTTTTTATACATACCATGTATATATATAGAGAGAGAGATAGATAGATAGATAGATATTAACATTTGTCTTTAGGTATCATACAACATGATCCCTAAACTTATGACACTTTCTTCACTAAGGTCATCACGTAGTAGGTTAGGTCTACTAGGCTAGGAAAATCTAAACATGCTTGCATGTTGGATTCCCTTGTATAACATGGTAGTTCTTCAGTACTTGATGAGATACAAAAATTCAAAATTTCATTTAATCACTTACAAATAAGTTAGATAAGATCAATATTTTACTCGAGTCATTTTCACTCAACATAATTAATTCTTTTTAGTAACTCTTAGCACTTATCCAGAGCCCATACTCAACGCAAAAAACAGGGAGTTACAAACTAAGTGCAATTCTAGAGCTCCTCAATCAACACTAATGCTAGAATGTACTTGTAGGATACACCTAGGGATACAATGGCCAAGGATCCGATGTTCCAGAGCTTATGCTCAACATCAACTTGGAAGGCTCTAGGGCTTATGTCCAACCCTTCCAATTATATTTTCATGTGCTTGAGAGCTTCCTGCTCAACACAAAGGTTTCCATAACTCATATGTTCCAGAACTCCTTGCTCAACACAACATAAACACTCATGTGCTCCAGAGGTTCTCGCTCAACACAAATATTCAAATATTCATGTTCTCCAGAGCTCCTCGCTCAACACAAAACATCTAATTAATCATGTGCTTCAGGGTCCATGCCCAACACATAAAATCATACATAAAACATATGTAATTGGCGTACGCCCCAATATATCAAACAAATCATCATGTTCATATGCAATGGGGTTCTAGACCCAATATACCAAAATAAAACATCAAAGTAACATCATAATGAATGGGGCTGATGCCCATAAGTGTTAGGTCAAAATTTGGGATATTACAATATATATATATAACCTAGGTTTTATCATACATAATTAGATACATTTTAAAAACTTCATTTTACTGTTTTGGAATTTCTTTTCATTTTTTATTTGTATTTTGACTTTTTATATTATTATTACGCCGAAAACGTATATATCTTAGAATTTTGGGGTGGACTTCCATCTATGTTTTTTCATCTACGAGCGGGAATGAGGCAAGTGTACTGTCCATATTGATTCTATGGGCGTCGTCCAAGATCAAACAAAATGATACAAGTGGACTATCTAGATTGATTCTATGGGTGTCGTCCAAAATTAATAATTAATCATTTCAAAAAAATAAAAAATAGCTTAATTAACATGTGATAAGTAGAGTTAGTGAAAGTTGTAAAAATTAAAATTAATCTTCAACTATTCGATTATTATATACAACTACGAGCTTAACTCCACCGATTATTAGATACAACTATTAGCTTAACTCCAATGATTCTAGAACTATTATATTAACTTCAACTCTAATCACAGTTATATTGGATAACTATTAGCTTAACGATTATATACAACTATTAGCTTAACTCAACTCTAATCACTTAAGGCTTAGTTCAACTACATTTGGCATCTAGGAGTCTAGTTAATGTGCAATCATGTAAGAGACAAACTCATAATAAAATAGTTGGAACTCCTAATAAACTCCTGCATCTCATAGTTGGGCATCTAGCTATAATACAATTCGTATTACATGTTAAGGTTTTCCATATAATCTAACTCATAATTAACAATTTCAAAAAAATTAAAAGATAGCTTAATTAACATGTGATAAGTAGAGTTAGTGATAGTTGTAAAAATTAAAATTAATCTTCAACTATTCGATTATTATATACAACCACGAGCTTAACTACATCGATTACAAGTATTAGCTTAACTCCAATTATTCTAGAACTATTAGCTTAACTTCAACTCTAATCACAGTTATATTGGATAATTATTAGCTTAACTAGTAGGTTAACTCCAATGATTCTACAATTATTAGCTTAACTTCAACTCTAATCACCTAAGGCTTACTCCAAATGCATTTGGCATCTAGGAGTCTAGCTAATGTGCAATCATGTAAGAGTTGAAATCCTAATAAAATAGTTGGAACTCCTAATAAACTCTTGCATCTTGTTGTTAGGAATCTAGCTAATATACAGTTTCGTAAAACCAATTTCGATTACACATATCTTCTTTTGTTTTGCGAGTTAGAATTTGCCTCCAAAATTTCTTAGGAGCCACCTTGGAGAGGTGTAGGAGATTTTCCTGCCTTTTACTTAGATAATGTCATTTTTTTCTTATAATTAAGGATTTGTAATGATTTATCTTATCCATTTTTATCGAATATGTAGTAGCTTGCTTAATTTCTTTTCTCACATCTTTACATTCTTTATCATACCAATGGTTGGTTCTATTATTGCTCGTTTTAGTCAAGACTTCAATAGAGAACTTGTTAATGGTCGAGGAGAGGGTTGTACCAAAATTATGGTTATGCTAGTTAAGGGAGGACTTTAGAGCAATAAAACTATTATTATATTAAAATTTAAATATAAATACAATAACAAATTTAATAATATTATTTATTTAATAATATTATTTATATAATAATATTGAAAACAACTATATAATAATTATTATTATTATCAAATAATTATTATTTTTATGTTTTATTATATTAACCATAAATATTAATCTTAAAATTTTATATTGTTACTCATATTAAATATAAAAATTAATTACGATTATTTTCAATAAAATTATTATTGCACTAAATAGATGCATAAGGAGGATATGTAACTCATTTCGATCCTAGAGTGTCATTTTTAAAACAAATAATTATCTTCAATAAAATTATTATTGCACTGAATAGATGCAATAGGAGGATGTGTAACTCACTTATGTCATTTTTAAAAAAGATAAAATATTATAAAAATAACACTTTGGTTCAAAATAGATTTAAAACATTTACAAGGGCATATTTTGAAGCAAACCAAGTAATACTCTTCTTAAGGTGCGATAGACCAAAGTTGTTTTCACTCGAGGTTAATCATCATCATCATATAAAAATTAGATAAATTAAAATGCTTCGTCAACATGTACACTTTAAAAAAAAGTTTGCACCTTTAAAGATTGGATCCCTATTTGTATTTAGTAAAACCTCTTTAAAATGGATTTATGTTGGTTATAAATACAATTATAAAATGAATTATATTATTTATATAATAATATTAAAATAAAAATATAAAAATAATAAATAAATAATTATTGAAAATATTAAATAAATAAATCATTAAAAAGAGAAAACAAAATGAAAATAAACTTTACATAAAGTTATATTTAAATTTATATACATGAGTAAATAAATGTTTTTGTTTTACTATTTATAAATAAATATTGTTTTTACTATTTCTTGAATAAAAATTTATTCTTTTAATTAGTTATTCAATAATATCATAGTTGACAAGCGTGAAAGGAAACATGAAAATGAACTTTACAGTTCATACAAATCAATAAATTATTGTTTTTTTAACCAAAGTCGAATTTTGTGAAAAAACTGTATTCATACAAGTTAAAAAATTCCATGGGTTTGAACTTCTAACTATTGATTAGCAAATTTTTTAACCAGTAATATCATAATTGACAAGCGTGAAAGGAAACATGAAAACGAACATTACGAATCATTTTTTTCGAAACTCGAATTTCGTGAAAAAAATTGTATTCATACCAGTTAAACAATTCCATGGGTTTGAACTTCTAAATATTGATTAGCAAAGTTAGATGGAACCCTCTTAACAAATACCAAAACAAAACCCCAAACAAAGCATGCTAATTTCACAATGAGCCAAATCCAATATAAACCTATGATGGAATAATGACATCTTTTTTATAAAACTAGGGTAGAAAATGAGAAAAACAGGATTAGAATACCAATTTCATATATATAACCTCGACATGTATTGTGTTTCCTTACCTATACAACCAAACTTGTTTGGATTTTATACACAATGATTTAAAAGGCATGAAAAATCTTCTTGATATTATATTCTTGATATTATCCGTGACTGTGACTTATATCGGCATGGCGAACAATACATGTTATGTAATGGAGTATTTAATGCGACGGCGCCGTTCCAAAGAGCGATCTGACGACGGACAGTGCGACCGCCGTCGCATTAAATGCTCCACTACATAACATGTATTGCTCGCCTATCAGCATGGTGTCTAGATCAATGTATCAAAGTTCCAACCTCTTCACGTGAGTCCAGTGGAATTTTCAGGGAAGGTAAGGTGTGCACATCGCTCCTAAGAGGGAGGTTTGATGGCTTGACTATATAGCCTCAATAGAATATTTTTTATGGGAGGTAGATTTGATTAATAACGTATATAAATGTTGTTGCACGTATTTGTTTAATAATAATGTATATAAATGTGGTCGCGATAATCTAATCAATTAGTACAATCGCAAAAGTTAAATAAACCCTAATCATTACTATTGTGTACTATTGTGTGACTATAGATTGGCATCTAATATTATAATGGGGCAATTCAATAGTTAAAGTTTGTACATAAAATATATAAAATATATTGTGGCTGATTATCTTTTCCCTATACAAATTAAAAAGGGAATCTAAAGAACTACCTATAAATGGGAGCTTTTTAACAAGGGGAAGATTTTGACTTTTCGGCTGTTTTTCAGCCGGAATCCGGTGAATTTAACTTACAAAATCTTGTAATTTTTGTTGTTTGTTGGAGGATTTTAAATGAAAACAAGTGGCAGAAAAACCCCAAGCACCCATATTCTGTAAGATTTAGCAATGTTTTTGCAAGTTTTAAAATTTCCCTGAAGATTTATAGCCAGAAACTGGTAAAAACCAACGGAAATTAAGAGGAAAACCGTCCCCTAGTTAGACAACACCAACAAGATTAACTCAAGTATAACAAGTGTATAGCAGATATTTTTTACAAAACTAAGTGTTGGTTAGTATTCATAGCTGTTTGTATTTATGATTGTCATTTTTGAATTCAGTGTTTCAAATCCAATACAAGGCCATTTTTGGGTCCACTTAAGATCCTAAACATAAACCCAAAAATGACAACCTTGAATACGAGAGAAACCTACTCTTCAGTTACAGTATTGTGTACTCAATAATAAGCCGATTACAAAATATGGTTCATATATTAGAATTTTTCTATAAAATTATTGGACCGGGTAGGCAAACAGGCTTGAACTTTCAGACAGAGCAAGGCCCATATTGTTGGCCACTGACCTATTTCTTGTATTGGAATACAAGGCCATTTTTGGGTCCACTTAAGATCCTAAACATAAACCCAAAAATGACAACCTTGAATACGAGAGAAACCTACTCTTCAGTTACAGTATTGTTTACTCAATAGTAAGCCGATTACAAAATATGGTTCATATATTAGAATTTTTCTATAAAATTATTGGACCGGGTAGGCAAACAGGCTTGAACTTTCAGACAGAGCAAGGCCCATATTGTTGGCCACTGACCTATTTCTTGTATTGGAATACAAGGCCATTTTTGGGTCCACTTAAGATCCTAAACATAAACCCAAAAATGACAACCTTGAATACGAGAGAAACCTACTCTTCAGTTACAGTATTGTTTACTCAATAGTAAGCCGATTACAAAATATGGTTCATATATTAGAATTTTTCTATAAAATTATTGGACCGGGTAGGCAAACAGGCTTGAACTTTCAGACAGAGCAAGGCCCATATTGTTGGCCACTGACCTATTTCTTGTATTGGAATACAAGGCCATTTTTGGGTCCACTTAAGATCCTAAACATAAACCCAAAAATGACAACCTTGAATACGAGAGAAACCTACTCTTCAGTTACAGTATTGTTTACTCAATAGTAAGCCGATTACAAAATATGGTTCATATATTAGAATTTTTCTATAAAATTATTGGACCGGGTAGGCAAACAGGCTTGAACTTTCAGACAGAGCAAGGCCCATATTGTTGGCCACTGACCTATTTCTTGTATTGGAAACCTAGTTTTGCAGTGCACTAGGCCGTGCCTATTTCACCAAAGAAAGAAAGATTTGTCTAGAATGGAGCATGTACATGAGCTTAATGGCGCTGAATACCTAATGTCAAATGGAACAAACCATCTTCAAGTGCAGGATACATATATTCTGCCTCCAAATGAACGTCCCCGGTTGTCTGAGGTCTCTTACTCTCAGAGCATTCCAGTGGTGGATCTCCAGGATCTAGATGGCCCTAACAGAACAAGGGTAGTGGAAGAAATCAGACTTGCATGTGAGGAGGATGGCTTTTTCCAGGTACATGACCCTTCAGTGCCCTTCCTCATGTAATTGCTTTCCCTTTTCTGTTCCTCTACTTTCATCCTGCACTCACACCAAAAAGTATTGCATTAGGAATAACCTTGCCAAAAAGGTATTGCATCAGGAACAACCTTGCCGTGGAACCTTGTACTCTAGGATATTTCCATATCAGTTTTGTTTAGTTTTATGGCCATTTATATCTTCAGAACTGCGGAATATATTTCGAGTTTCATAAGTTAGTGATTCTACTATTATTTTTGTGGCCACATATGTTGTGATCGATATGATCGAATATAGATAGTGAACCATGGCGTCCCAGAGACAGTAATGAAAAGCATGATGGAAATCGCCAAGGAATTCTTCGAAATGCCTGTGGAAAACCGAGCATACCTCTACTCAGAGGACCCAACGCAGCGGGTTCGAGTTTCTACAAGCTTCAATGTTCGTAAAGAAAAATTTCACAACTGGAGGGATTATCTGATCCACCCATGTCATCCTCTGGAGGAAGTGATGGGCTCTTGGCCTGAAAAGCCTGCAACCTACAGGTAATCAATTATAAATTGTTGTTTCTTAATGTATAAGCCTTTCAAATAACAAATGACTTGTCTTACCTATCTTTTGTTTCAGAGAGATTGCAGGAAACTATGCTGCCGAGGTGAGAACACTGGTTTTAAGACTTTTGGCTGCCATTTCTGAAGCTCTAGGGCTTGACTCTGATTACTTGAATAGTATTTTTGGAAAACACAGCCAAATTATGTATATTGTATACTATCCTCCATGCCCAAATCCAGATCTTACCATTGGTACACCAGGCCATTCAGATGTACGCGGCATCACTGTTTTAATGCAGGGCGATGTCAGTGGCCTCCAAGTACTCAAAAATGGAAAGTGGGTTGCTGTAGAGCCCATAGCTAACGCTTTCGTCATCAATTTGGGAGATCAGTTACAGGTAATTTGTAGGAGCAGATCCATTAAATAATAAAATTTATTGGAAGAGGATAATCGGTCAACCATTTGCTTTTTTAAAGAATTTTCCTTTATTTTCATCAAAATATTATTATGCTGATTGCACAGAATGTTGAAGCACAGAAGGTTTCAACAGAGTATTCAACCCATGATTTTGTTAAAAAATTGCTTTTCGAATTTATTGTATAAATGGTTTCTAACCGCTTTGAAACATTCTTAAAAGTAATCTCAAAATTGATATGAGAAGTGACCCCAAATTTTGATGGGAAATATCTCACTGAAACCATCATCACTTCTTAATAACTGCCATCCATAAATCTTTTATCTGCCATCTCATTAAATAAATAAATAACAATCTCAAAATTTATTGATTTGAACTTATTTATATGATTTTAAAAAATTAGAAAATACTTAGAATGTTTATTCAATACCCTGCTCTATTTTCCTTTGTGTAAAAACTATTAATCATAATAATTTGGCAGGTCGTGAGCAACGGGAGATTCAAGAGTGTGGAACATCGAGCAGTAACCAATGCGTCGACTGCACGTATATCAATTCCAATGTTTTATGGCCCTTCAGATGATGCTCTCATAGCTCCTGCTGCATCCCTGGTTGATGAACAGCATCCGGCTCTGTACAGAGGATATACACTTGGAGAGTTCTTGAGAATTTTTTGGGATGGGGAATTGAAGAGCAAGACCGTGTTGGATCATTTCAAAATCGAATATCCAGAGAATAATGGTGTTTGTCGTGGAGATTGATGGAAATGGAGGAGGAGCAGACAAAAACCTAAGACAGAAAACTTTTTCTATTAAGGAGCTTCCGCTCAGGCCTCCTTGCATTCCATAGAAACGCCAGTTTTATAACAGTGGGGTTCGATCGCCTTTCGCGAGGCTTCGAGGTGTTTCCAGATTCATCTACTGCAATTAGATTTTCAACAATTACATTTACATTTAATGCCCATGAGTGATGGTTGGAATTCCTTTTCAACACTCTGTTAATTCCAACAATCATTTTACAAACTCGCAAATAGATTTTACTTCTTGTTCTAGTCTTTTTCTTTGGGCTTTCAAGCAAACTATAGATCTGGTCCAATCAACTACTCCCTCAATACTTTCAACACTCTTTGTTAATTCCAACAATCATTTTACAAACTTGCAAATAGATTTTACTTCTTGTTCTAGTCTTTTCTTTGGGCTTTCAAGCAAACTATAGATTTGGTCCAATCAACTACTCCCTCAATACTTTTTTGGGGGGGCTTTTAAGCAAACTATACATGTGGTCCAATCAACTACTCCGGCAATACTTGAAGCTTTGATATCTCCAAATTGATCTCTAGCAAACTTGCAAATTGATTTTACTTCTTTGTTCTAGTCTTTTTCTTTGGGCTTTCAACCAAACTATAGATCTGGTCCAGTCAACTACTCCGCTAATACTTGAAGATTTGATATCTCCAAACTGATCTCTATCTATGAGAGATTCACATAGTGCTAGCGCACTACAACTATGCCTCCAAAAGAGGGCTTACAACAACTTGGGGAAACCAAGCGTGTGACTAAGGCTTTGGACCAAAAACAATGAGGTGTCGGGCACAACTTATCATGCACCTCAAACAGATTACATTCTCATAAACAGATTGATATGCAGATACAAGAAATCAATTTTTCGCAACAAAAATGAACATTTTGTGGAGTTAAAGAACGCACGACATGAACAAATCTGACTTAAACTCCATACATAACAGGAACAGCAAAAAGCATGAAGGCAAAGATAAACAGAGACAGTTAGAGACAGTCAGAGAGCAAAAGAAAATGAACTACTGTTATATTAAAAACTGCTCTATATAAAGTAACAAAAAAACTATGCAAAAGAAGCGGGAGAACCCAACATTCAATGTCGTTGGTTGAGAGCTATACCAACCGAATTTACTCACCGACGTGAGCTTAGTTGCAACGTACACCAACACCCCCCCTTAAGCGAGAGGAGGAATACACGAAAATAGACAAAAATGGGTCCTGGCAACAAGGCTTGCTAAGGTGCCCATGTACAAAATTATCAAAACATAGATAGGAAAATATGGAGAAGAACTGAGACTACCCCCCCTCAAGGACAATGTCCTTAAGGCACGAAGCTAAACAAATCTAGTTTGTGCCAAAGGTTTAGTGAATATATCGGCAACTAGCAATTCAATCTTGCAGTACTGCAAACCAATAATTTTTTCATGAATTAGTTGTTGGATGAAATGCATGTGAACTTCTATATGCTTGGTGCGTTGATGCTCGAGAGGTTCCTTGGAAATATGGATAACACTCTGATTATCACACCATATTACAATGGGCTGCACTTGATGTAAACTAAATTCTGATAAAATATGTCGAATCCAAATAGACTCGGTAACAACATTAACAACACCTCGTTACTCTGCTTTTGTAGAAGAAAGGGAAATTGTTTCTTGTTTTTTGTTGGACCAAACAACAGGGCTAGAACCAAGATGGAAGACATATCTGGATGTGGATTTGTAGTCATCGAGATCACCAGCCCAGTCTGAGTCAGTATAACCCACTAAATATGCATTGCCATTGGATGAGTACTGGACGCCATATGTGTGGGTTCCTTTAATGTAGCGAAGAATTCGCTTTGCAGCTTTCCAATGGAGCTCATGTGGTTCCTGCATGAACAAAGAAACCAAGCTAACTGCATATGAGATATTCGGACGAGTGTGAGTCAAGTAGAGTAAGTTGCCAACAAGTTGTCGATACAATGTAGCATCAACCAAAGGAGTAGAGCACTTTGTTGACAACTTTACTCCGGACAAAAATGGTGTAGGTGCAGATTTGCAATCCATCATGTGGAATCTGTTCAACAGATCTAATGCATACTTGGGCTGTGAGAGACCTATCCCATATGTAGACTTTGTCACCTGCAGTCCCAAAAAGTAGTGAAGCAGCCCTAAATCTACCATATCAAACTATTGTTAAAGATCAAACTTCACCTTATCAATCAAGATAGTTTAACTCCCAGTAAGAATGAGATCATTCACATAGAGAACAAGGATGAGAAGTTCATTATCCTTATGCAAAATATACACATTTGAATAAAAGAGGCAGTGAGATAATCCTAAAGAGAGAAGGAAAGAATCCATCTTCTCATACCAAGCCCTTGGGGCTTATTTCAAACCATACAATGAGCTTGCACACAAGTGAAGAGTCTTGGATAAATCCAAGAGTTTTCTCCATGTAGATATATTTTTGCAGATCACCATGAAGGAATGCACATTTGATGTCCATTTGTTGTACAGCCCACTTGTGAGATGTCGCTATAGAAAGAATAAGGAGAATAGAATTCATCTTAGCCACAGAAGCAAAGGTTTTAGAATAGTCAAGTCCTTCAACCTAGGAGAATCCTTGAGCAACCAATCGAGCCTTATATCTCTCTATTGTACCATCGACTGCATGTTTGGTTCAATATACCCACTTACATTGAACCATTTTTCTGCCTTTTGGAAGAGGGACTAAGTCCCAAGTGTAATTTTTCAACAATGAATTCTGCTCATCTTTCATGGCAACATCCCATTCTTTAATACCATGGGCCTCATGAAAATATTTTGGATCAGAAGCACTGGCCATAAATGCTCTAGGAGTTCTATTAAGAGAGGACCTTGTTCTTCTTTAACCCAAATAAGAAAGTGGTAGATGAGTGCTAACTTATTATTCTTCAAGATCATTTGCATGAGCAGGCGCAGTCAACTCAAAAGAATGATCATCATATGGAGATACAAGATGTTGAGGAGGATGCTCATCAAATCTAACACTCCTGCTGATAAGCACTTCATGAGTGTTGGAATCCAATAATACGGTATCATTTAACATCTTCTGGGTGGCCGACAAAGATGCAAGGCTTACTTTGCATGTCCATTTCCCTACATTTTTCTTTTGGAATGTACGCCCAATCATTGCACCCAAAGACCGTTAGATGCCCAACATAAGGTTTTTGTTCACTCCAAACTTCTTCTATTGTCACCCCTTGAATAGCCTTGTGAGGTGTACGATTTTGAACATAGTTTGCACAATTTAATAGTTCAAACCAAAACTATGGGCCAAGGCCTCTTGCATGAATCATGCAATTTTCCATCTCTTTCAAGGTACAATTTTTCCTTTCAGCAACACCATTTTGTTGTGGACGGTAAGGCACTATATGTTGCAGTTGAATACCTGCAGTGGCACAATAGTCTTTAAATATGTTGTTGATGTATTCTCCACCATTGTATGTCCGCAAAAAATTGATAGACATTCCAGATTGTTTTTCAACCAAGGCTTTGAACACAAGAAAAGAGTCGAAGGTCTCACTTTTATTTTTCAAAAAATAGACCCATGTGCATTTAGAATAGTCATCAGTGAATGTAAGTAAATAGCGTGCCCTTTGAGAATATAAACTTGGAAAATGGCCTGAAATGTCACTGTGAACAAGTTGAAGAATTTCAGAAGCTCTATGAGATTTTCCTTTATCAAAACTATGTTCAAGATGTTTTCCAAGAATATAGCCTGTACAAACACCCTCAAAAAATGAGATAGGCGAAAGATCGATGACCACGTGTTGCTTACTAAGTTGCTGAAGATAACGATAATTCAAGTGGCCAAATGGCTCTTAATTAATTTGAGTGAGCAAGCAATACATTGGTAGGAGATGTCAGCTCAAAATGAGAAAATGAATACAAGTGCGCATGATTATCCACTTTCCCTATGCCAACAATTTGTGAAGGATCCTCAATTTCACGAATAATTACTGGATCAGGGTAAATAGGATTGTTTTTCTTGCACTAGAATTTGTAATCTGGTATATTGAGAGAAAGTTGGTTGAAATTTTAGGAACATATAAAACATTATGGACCATTCCATCCTTCATTTCAACCGAGCCCTGCCCTTTAACGACCAAAGGTGAAGCGTTTCCCACAAAAATATGCTTAGTTTTGCATGAATTAATGGAAGAAAACATATTTTTATGGACAGCCATGTGATGGGTGGCTCGAGAATCGAATATCCATTCAGGTTCAACTTTAGAGGAAGAAAAATACGCTCTAGTAGAGAGAGCCTTAGCATTCCATGTATCATTTCTAGGAGAAGATAGACTGACTCATTGTGTTTCTTCATTTCTAAAGACAAGACAACTAGTTTCTTAAAACAATGAGATTATGAATGACCATCCTTTCCACAGAATGCACATTTAAGAGGATTTTTCTTTCCTTTAGAATCTGGTTTAGGAGATGAATGTGAAGAATTATCTGATTCTGTATTGTTTGTTTGTTTCCCTTTAGATTCCCTTTTATGTGCCACTCTTAAATTTGAAGGTGAGCTAGCTACTAATGCATGAGACTGAGAGAATTTATAGAGCTAAGAGATCCCATTTAAATGATCTTATTCTGCTCACGAGTAAGTCTTTTAGCAAAGGAATCAAAAGTAGGCATTACAAAAGCTTGACCCAAGGCATCCCGAGTTGAATAAAATGTGGAAAAAAACACTAAATATACTTCTCCTAACTTAGAGAGAACTGCCTATGAGTTGTTCATCTTTCTTCTCAAAATTGCAGTCCTTCAGCTGAAGCCTAAGGGATTTGAACTTGGAAATAAAGTCTTGGATGGTATCAAAATTATTAGGATCCAAACTAATGAGTTCATTTTCCAGTTGATGGCCATGAATGGCATCTGTTTTACCAAACAAATTTTCAAGTTGATCCCATGCTTCATGGGGAGTGTCTATGCTTTCCAAGTTAAACAAAAGTTCAAGTGAAAGAGAGAGAGACAAATTAATCCTAAAGCTTCATCACAGCGATTATGCCATTTAGGCTTCTCAACATTTTGAGTGGGTTCTTTCTATGATCCAGTGGTGACCCTATTCATACCTTTACTCCTAAGTAAAACAACCATGGTTGATTTCCAACTAAAATAGTTATGAGGAGTTAAAACAGGGATTGGCAACTTATCTACCATAGTAAAGAAAAGAAGATGCCAAATAAAGAGAATAGAGATCACCGAAAATGTGACTGATGATGTCTTCAAGTAGTAGCTTCTGTACAGAGATGCTCAGAGCAGAGAACAAAGAAAATATGGTAGAAGAAACTTGAGATGCCCTGCAAAAATGTCTAAACCACTGCAACCATCCAGAAAGAGATGGAGGAAGCTAACGCCCCGGTGCTTTGATACCATGTGGAGTTAAACAACGCACAACATGATCAAATCTAAATTAAACTCCATACAAAACAGGAACAACAGAAAGCATGAATGCAAAGATAAACAGAGATAGTGAGAGAGAAAAAGAAAATGAACTACTATTATATTAAAAATTGTTGTATATAAAGTAAAAAAGAAAACTATGCAAAAGAAGTGGGAGAACCCAACATTCAATTCCATTGTTTGAGATCTATAACAACTGAATTTACTCACTGACGTGAGCTTAACTGCAATGTACACCAACACATTTGACTCAAACCACAGTCTTCACTCACATCCTCTTCACAGTCTTCCCTGACATCTTCTTCAGGGGATCTGCGATCCTTATTTTGCTTGTTGTAGTCTTTAGCAACAACATGCCTCAATAACAATCCTACATAGATGTTGATCCAAAATGACTCGAGCTTTAACTTCAATCACATCCCAATCCTACAAGATGACTCGAGCTTTAACTTCATGTTGATCCTGCAAAACGACTCGTGCTTCAAATTATTGAGTTCTCCTCTAGAGCCACTTTGACGTTGAGGCTGCAAATCGACTCGAGCTTTGGAATGAAACCCCTCATTGTGAGGTTACCAAATCCGTTTTTTGAAAACCGAAAAACAAACGGGAAGCGGGAGATGGGGTTTTTAGTCAGCGGGAATAACAACTCAACCTGCGGCTTCAAAGCAAATGCAGCTTCAAATTTCAGTATGCAACCAGAGCACTCAACTCATGCATAGATAATATGGGGATTTCTCAAAGCTAACAAACAGTTTCTCAAATAAGTCAGGGAACATATCTACGGGTAGGTTCTCCTCCTACCCAGGTCACGACCAAACAAAAACGGCTCAATCTACAACAAACAAGCAACTCTCTTGTTTACTCGGCTTCTTCCCTCAAGAACTGCTACAAGAGGCTTCTTATAGTAAAAGACAACTCTTATATGAAGTAGCAATTACACTAAATGACATGCTCTCAAAACTCTAGCACACACACAACTCTCATGCAGCTTGGGTCGTCTACCTCTGCACCGAAGGCTGAAACACTATGCAAACTCCACCATACCCCCAAATGAGGAATCAGATCCTCATGTGGTTGTAGGTGACGTTTTCTAACTCACCAAGAGAATACAACACAACCTCAAATAAGGAGTCACTCAGAAGTCCTAATCTCCTACCATAGGGCATAGCGCATACACTATGAAACTAACTACTCTCAACTAATCCTATTCTTATATCATAAGATCATTACTACTTCTCACTCATGATCCCGTCACGGGGCCTTCACTTAGTGAAACCATGTCATATCACCTTTGTTCATGGGATATTAAAGAATACCCCTAATTTCACTATATATTGATAATTATTACAAAAATCCTTTTGTTGAGCCCCCTTCCCAATACATATTTCCAATTTAGAAACCACTATTTTTACAATATATTCCTTATTTTTACTAGAAACCCCTTTTTATACCCTCCCAATACATATAAACCCCCCACACCTTATTCCCTACCCCCAAATACCTAGAATATATTGACCTTATTTTTCAAAATTAAAACCCCCCTTTATGAATGAGTGTGATAGGATATTGCTCAACAAGGTGAATCCACTGTGGATCTTGGGCCTCCCATGAGAGAGTTATGCCCAACCACCAAGCTCTGATACCATGATAGAAGGGTGAATCTGCGGACCTGGGTAACACTTTTTGGCAAGCGCATTTTGGCAAAAAGGAAAAAATGCACCTCGGTCGAGGGTTTAACAAGCCCTCGACCGAGGTTTTAATAT
>LPNX010985772.1:230109-290694 GCA_001517045.1 Pseudotsuga menziesii
TAGCGTCCCAATTATCGTCCAAAAAAGCATCCCATATAAAGCCCAGAATAGCCTCTCAAAAATCGTCTGGAATAGCACTAGGAATTGCACTAGGTTTAGAGGTAGGAATTGTGTTTGGAAAACATCCGACATAACGTCAGATTTATTAATTTCAACGTCAATGATCAATGTTAGTGTCAATGCCAATGATCATGATTCATGTGATAGTATTTTTGGATCTTGATTTATCATAGTGGCACCTAAATTATCGTAATCATGCCATTTTTGGATATTGATTAATAATAATGAGGGGTAAATTACCTTAATGCCACCTAAATGGTTGTAATGGCATTTAAGTGTCCCCAACAAAATTTTATAGACCCTAATGGCATATGATTGTCCCTAACAACATGACGATGATGCATTATAATAATTATGATAGAGTGTATGGATATGATTTGATAAGTATAAGACTATGTGAGGTAGTAGGGTTCCTTGCTCAGTATTATCACAACTATATTGATGTTGATTTATTGTATGATGTTGATGGCGATGTGGTTGTCAACGATGATTATGCATGTCGTAGAACTTTTGGATCCTAATTGATTCTAATGTCACCGAAATGTCTGTAATGATGTCTAAACGAACCTATTATCATCGAAATGATTGTAATGACATATAAATGACCTTAACAATTACATGACATGAATCATAATGGTGATGAGTGATTAAGAACACTAATGGCATATGGCTGACCATAATGACAATGATGACGATGATTTTGTTAATGATGTACCTAATGTTGAGGATGAGGATGATAACAAGGATGATGATCAAGATGATGTTGATGTACCATATGACATTGATGATGATGATGATGACAACGTCGATGTCCATGATGATGATGCATGTCATAATACTTATGGATACTGACTGATCCTAATGGAACTTAAATGTTCATAATGACATGTGAGAGACATATTAATATCACCTAAATGGTTGTAATGACATTTAGTTGTTGTCGATGACATTTTAGTGACCTTAATGGCATTTGAGTGATTGCAACAACATCACAAGGATCCAAATGGTGATGACTGGTGATGAATTATAATGGCATATGAGTGACCCTATCAATGATGATGAAAATGATGTGGCTAATGATGTATTTGTAGAACGATAATGACCTTGATGTTGTTGATGATGTACTTATTGATGTTTATTTTGATGATGAAAATGTTGACGATTATGATGATGCAATGTATGATGTACTTGACATTGAAATTTACTTGTCCTTGACAACATTTGAGTGACCTTAATAGCATTTGAGTGACCTTAATGGAATTTTAGTGACCTTAATGGAACTTGTCCTCAACATCATTTCAATGATAAGTTGGATGTATTGCATACAAATTAAAGAATATTCAGTCCAGTTATTGCTCCAATTCGAATGTTACTTCTATGTTCAATTTCACTATGCATGTTTATGAATTTTTCACTGTAAAATAAATCTCCTTCATTATTATTTCATTGTGAGGTTCAATATGGTGTGAAGATATTGTGGAATTAATAATTTTACATATGAAGAGTCACATTGTGTTAACAAACTTAAGTTGTTAATATTAAAAAATTAAGAGTTTGAATGTAGACGCCCACATTCTATTTCAAACATGAAGAGTGAGAGGGAATGCTAATAGAAATTTTTTCAATTGTAGTGGAATTCAAGACCAGCACATGAGTTGATTAGGTTGTGGATTCGACACAAATTAATGGAAATTTATCATAACTACTTCAAGGTCAATTTTTAGTTTACCCCTCGTTGCTTCTAGTATGTGTAGGAATGTTCTATTTAAGATTGTTCAAGGTGATATATTGGTGAGAGCTCACTATAATTAACCCATGGTTAATTCTTAATGTACCCCTAGCTATTCTTAAGAGAGCTCTACTAAGAAATCCTTAAAATAGGTAGATCATTGGGAGTTTACCACAATAGCTCATTTTTTAATATCTATGCACCTTTAACTTGTCCTACTAGACATAGGAAGGCATAACATGTGAATCCACATAGCAATAGATCAATGGGAGTTTACTACAACTAGCTTAGGCCCCATTCTCAATGCATCTCTAACCACTCTTGGTAGGCATGGATGATATCTACTAAAAATATTTATATAGTAAATCGAGGGGAGTTTAAGTTAATCCCTATATATTGTGACACTACATTTCAATTGTTTTATTAGTATTTCTTTTATTGATTAATATTTGGTTTCTCTCTCTTCTAATTTTATGTTATTTTGGGAATTTATTGCATAATAATTTACAACAACAACCCATGTTTGATTCTCATTGCACCCCTCAAATCCTAGTAGAGTTATGAGCCTTGTACTTGTGAATCCCTCAAGCAATGGATTGATGTGGGATACACCAACTATCGCAAGTCAAATTGTCAGTGCACCCATAGCCATTTCTAATAGGCATAAGAGGGTTCTACCTAAAAATTATTGAAGTAATGAAATGGTGGGAGTTTACCACAACTAGTCCATGTTTGATTCTCAACATACCCTTAATTGCTTCAGATAGGCATAAGAGGGCTCTAACCGAGAATCCTTGATGTACTGGGATAGTGGAATTTTAACATGGCTAATCAAATTTTGATTCTAAATGCACCATTAGTTACCCTTGGTAAGTGTAGGGACCTCTTCTTAAAAATACAGTGGTATATCAATGGGAGTTTACCACAAATAGCTTAGGTTCAATTCTCAATACACCTCTAATCACTTCTAGTAGGAATAGGATGACTCTCCTTGAGAATCCCCAAAGTAGTAGTTCTATGAGAAGTCATCACATCTAGCCCATTTTTAATTCTCAACACACCCATGGCCACTCCTAATAGATGTTTTGGGGATCTCCTTGAGAATCCATGAAATAATAGATCAATGGGACTTTACCACACTAGCTCATGTTCAATTCTTAAAGCACATCTAGTTGCTCCTAATAGGGGGTAATAAGGCTCTACATGAGAATATTTGAATCGGTACATCAATGACAATTTAATACAATTAGTTGAGGTTTGATTCTTCGTGCATCCCTAACCACTCCTAGTAGGAATAGTAGGGTTCTATGTGAAAATTCCCAAGTGTGAAAAATTAGTGGGAGTTTACTACAATTATCCTAAGTCCATTTCTTAGTGCACCCCTAGTGACTCTTGGTAGGTGAAAGTGAATTCTATCTAAGAATCTCAAAACGATAGATCAGTGGAAATTTATGACAATTAGCCAAAGTTTTGATTCACAATGCACCCCTTGCTACTCTTCATAAGCATAAGTGGGATCAAGACGCAAAGAGTAAGAGACAACTATAAGTAATTCTTATATTAAATTTACCATCTAAGTCTTTAATTTACACTATCAACTAAGATTTGACACGTTGGATTGTTGTGATCTTCTTATCACTCCTTACCAATGCGATTGCAAGAAATTATTTTGAAGGTGAAGTCCATAAGTTTAGGTCTTCTTCTTTATTATCATGCCTTTTGGTAAGACAATAAAGAGGGTAGTGGCATGCAACAACATGGAAAATAGTTTCGACATATAGGTTATACACATTATTTTTTTTCATTAAATAACTTAAATTCCTACTCATGACTATCGATTCACTAAATCATGGACTGGTACAAATCACAACAAATTTTAGAGGTCCGATCCCTTAATTACTCACACCTAGAACTTTCTCAAATCTAGCCATTAAAAAACTTACTTTCGTATTTTGGTTAAACTTAAAAGGCGGATTGTTGAGACTCAAACACGTAGTGAGTTGCAAGGATTCAATTGAATTAGGAGTGATTCCATTTCCCCTCCATCCCATATATGTATATTTTCATGACAATTGTTGAACAAAAAAATTTGATGCCTCGACCCGGTTATGCTAGATTTGCTAACTTCGTTGGTATGTACGAATTTTTTTTTATTGTTTTCTAAGTTGTGTATTATTTGTTCTTAGGTGTCGAATCCTTATAATTCTTACATGTCTCAATCTTGGATTGTGCATGGATTCCCCAATATGGTTATGACATAGTATAAGTAGTTTTCTTTGTATAATGAAGTGTGCTCAAAGTGGAAAAAATACAATAGAATAGTTGTTAAGTTACTGTTAATGATAGACATATGCCAACTTAATGTGTTCAAAATAAATTTTATTGAAAATATATCATTTTTTCATATAAACATTAAGAAGTGCTCAATTATTTAAAATTGTAAAAATTTAAAAGAACAGTATTTGTATTTTTTTGGTGAAAAGATTTAGTTAATTTATACTTGTGAATTGAAGTAAATTATTTATATTACCTTCATCTCTAAAAAAACAAAAATTAAGATAGACACTTCAAATTTCAAATTTGATCACCTACCCGCCCTTCAAATTTGATCACTAAGTACATGTCGATTCTTATAAAGACCTGCCCTTCAAATTTCTGATTTTTATAAAGGCCCATCCTTTCAAATTTCAAATTTGACCACTGATCTGCCCTTGAAATTTGATCACTGTAGAATCGTTGGTCAACTTTCACCTATAGAATATATTTCACTGGTCACTTTTCAGTCATGATTGCCCGCTCCTCAACTCAGAACTAGAGCCTTCTCACATCGTAAGGCACTTACTCTTGATCTACTAATCAATTGGGATGGGCGCTAATCCACTACCCCCAAAAAACCCCATGGAGATGAGATTCAATGGATGGTATAGTTAGGGCACACTTGCCACATATTATTTATCTTCTTGTGTTTTCAGGCACTGTTCAGCAGATAATTCAACTCCCAATGAATCCAACAGATTATTCATGGGATTTCTCCTCACGCAGCTATGTCAGAGCTTTCAAATTTTTTCCACGGTGTTCTCTTTCACATGGCAATGGTGGCTTAGCAATTTTCTGCACGTCAATGAAATGTGGTCACGATTTTTATATCCTCCCAACTGAAGCGCAAGAAAACGAGAAGATGGGGCTGAGGGATTCTTTACAGGTACAGAAATGGTTTTCTAGTGCATGCATCTTTATTTTCTGAAACATAGAGTGGTCTAGAGCTCAAATCCCTCGAGTGTTCAAGATCATACGAAATATATACACATGAACATCCAAACCCATCACACAATGTCTTCTGTTATGGCCTTTACGTCGAACACCTCTGTAAACAACAGCACACCCTCTAGACACCATCTGTTAGTCAAATCACCAGAAAATGCACTGCAGTGATTGCAACAAGAAATGAAAACTGTGAAATAGTCGAAGAGGAAGATCCAACCCAATATCAAACCACGGATTAAACTTGTGGGAAGGATCTGAGCCTCATAATCCAGGGAGAAACTGTGTTGGAACCAATATTCAATAGCAGAATTGCTCCCAATCCAATGGAAATGACCCTCAAGTCCCTTCGTTCTAAAATCATTGAAAACCATAAAATCCCTAAAATCCCTAGTGCATACACTCTTTTTGAAATGGACTTTCATAGCCAGCCCTTGGCAGGATTCAGGGGCCCATCCTTGGCGACAACATACTTGAAACACTCTCTTTACCCATCAGTTTAAGCTGAGTGGAAGCCTTGTGATAGCACATAAACAACCTAATTTACTCTTGTCCTACCCATTTGGATGCGTTTTTGCAACTTATATATTTTTATGTTCCATTCAAGCATTTGCGACATCTAGAGATTTTGTAATGTTGTTCTATGTTGTAATGGAAAGACACTACCAAAATTCACCTGCAAGTTGAACTAGTAACCCTTAGAAATATATTAAACCATGATCCTGAGTGCCTTACAGATCTAGAAATTCTACAACTCGAATTTGGATAGTCCTAGAAGGTCCATGTGGATCAGCGATCCAGAGTGCCCCTCCAAAAGATGTTGTTTTTAAATATTTCAAGGGTAGAAAAATTGGAAGGAGGAAGGATGTGACAACCCTTGATTGGAATGTGAGTTATGCATTTTTGTGTTATATAAAGGATCATTTTTATATTATGGTTTCTAGTTTTGAAGGATCTTAAGCATGAGATTGGTGTTGTGAATTCTTGATATTTGGTATTATATTTCAATTTAATGTCAATTACATTGATTTACAAGTAGCCTGAAATCAATAGAAACCCTTTTATATTTCTCTCAGCATCAGTTATAAGGATGACCTTGCTGTAAATAAAGGTGAACAAAATATTCTCCAACACTAAGCAACCAACCCAAGTGACAAATTGTTCAGATCTTCTTTGTTAGCAATACCCCAGACACACGCATCAAGCCAAAACCAGGTATTTTGGTGTATTTCAGTTCAGTTCACCTATTAAATTTTTTTAAACACTGAAGAATATGATGTATAAAAATTGCAGCGACACATTCGTTAAAAAAACCATCAGTACTGTAAAATCCCCGACACACTGATAGTCTTTGTAATCAGAAAGATATTAACCCGTCGATAGTCTATGTATAGCATTAACCCACATATTGTATTTGTAATCTGGAAGATATTATTACTGGGGCAGTGAAGCCTAACCTTGTTCTACAGTATCTTATTTGTATACTGTATATTCCTGAGTATAATGACAAACTTTTTACTAATTGAATATTTTTTAACTTGAATGTTATCTGTATCGAACCGAATTCAACTCAATATTCATATTCGAATTTGGTAGCTATGCATGCAGGTGTAATATTGTTAGCCTTTCCCCAATAAATCTTTGATGATTAGGAAAGTATTTTTATGATTAACTCCTTTGACTAACTTATCTTGGGTGCTTAGGGGCAATTATTAGAAATGAGATGCATATAGAGCACATGTAGATGTCACCAGAATTTGACCATGCTTCAACCTGATGGAGTAGGCATTTATTCTGCTAATTTTGTATTATACTAGTCATGTTTATCAATTTATGAGTCAAATCATTGAATACGGTAGTATCAAAGAGGATTTAAAGTCTCATAACATAAAATATTCAGGGAAAATATTTTGTTGCATTCATGACATCGCACAATGTTGCATTCATTTGTTTGAGCTTGGAAATTTATGAAGAGTAAAAACTACTTTTGTGGGATTTTCTGATGATCCAACTTTGGGAATTCATTTCTAATTAGACTTGGCATGTTTTATATCACGTTATCCTTTAGTAGCTATAGTCATTTGGATCTGGCGTGGTTTTTTATTTTGCTCCAGGCTTATATAATATCATTAAAATTGAAGACTATTAATATCTTCAAATTTGAGGTTGGATGTTTCTATACATATATTGTACAAAGCATTCAGATTTATAGTGCATATTAGATGTCATTCATCATTTTTTATCTCCACTGTCTTGTTCAAAGCTTCAAACTTAAAAGGAAATCCTGAGCATACCCTATTCCAATATGTGTCCAATGTGTTCAATCAGGTCTGTCCACAATATGGAGCCTTTAAGACCATTTAAGAGTGTTCTTTGTTAGCCGTGTGCCTAACTGTGAAAACCTTTCCGCACCAGTTGTTTTCCAGCCAAAAAGGGAAATTTAATCCAACCTGGCTTCTTTTCACCAGGAAAGTCCAAATCAATAATGCATCTAGTTCGATCTACTTTAGTACTCTACAAAGTTCCAATGCAACTTTTTGGATATTAACTACGAGGCATGTCATCCATTTAAATGCTCCATATTGATGAACCCCTAATAACCAAGGAGAGCTAGAATGTCTATTTTGGGATCAACTTCAAGAGTATCTATAGTTTTCCTAAATATGGCTTTTTAATAACCAAGGAGAGATAGAATGTCTGTTTTGGGATCAACTTCAAGAGTATCTATAGTTTTCCTAAATATGGCTTTTTAATAACCAAGGAGGGCTAGAATGTCTGTTTTGGGATCAACTTCAAGATTATCTATAGTTTTCCTAAATATGGCTTTTTTTGCTAAGAATTGCAGTAAGGTCAAGGTTTGTGTAGATGTAATATTGTTAGTCTTTCCCCAATAAATCTTTGATGATTAGGAAAGTATTTTTATGATTAACTCCTTTGTCTAACTTATCTTGGGTGCTTAGGGGCAATTATTGGAAATGAGATGCATATAGAGCACATGTCAATAGAATTAGAGCATGCTTCATCTTGATGGAGTAGGCATTTATTCTATTAATTTTGTATTCATGTCTATCAATTTATGAGTCAAATCATTGAATACGGTAGTATCAAAGAGGATTTAAAGTCTCATAGCATAAAATATTCAGGGAAAATATTTTACTGCATTCATGAAATCGCACAATGTTGCAGTCAATTGTTTGAGTTTGGAAATTTATGAAGAGTAAAAACTACTTTTGTGGGATTTTCTGATGACCCAACTTCGGGAATGCATTTCTAATTAGACTTGACATGTTTTATATCAAGTTATCCTTTAGAAGCTACATTCATTTGGATCTGGCATGGTTTTTTATTTTGCTCCAGGCTTATATAATATCATTAAAATCAAAGATTATTAATATCTTAAAATTTGAGGTTGGATGTTTCTATACATGTATTGTACAAAACATTACTTATGAAGGAGAAACAAATTTTTCTCTTAAAACTGAACAACGAATATTGTATATAGATAGATAGTCTATTAGTGGTTAAAAGTAGCCAATTGGTCTGAGAAAGTTACAACATATCTAACTATATATGAAGGTAGACCAACTCTCAAGTAACCAATGACAAAATCCCATCCCAAATTCAAGAGCCTTAGGAGCCAAAATCCTTAGGAGACATAATCCATATTGCTAGGTGTAAGGGGGAAGTGTAGTGACACGGGACACCCAAATGCCTGACATGTGTGATATAAGTTCTAACCAAAGAGCTGACAGGAAGGTCACTGGCGTGCTCTATGAAATGCCTATATGTAGAGGCTGAAGCTAAGTTACAGGAAATGACTAGAATGGTGGTGTACCAGTTCTGGAAACACAAAGAAACAAAAAAGCGGGTACAAAACACCTTGTAAACTCTGTTGTGCATACTATATGGCATTTCCAAATCTGGAAATGCTGTATAGTATGGCTGGCGACATTTCAGAGGCATTTCAGCCCTTTTCAATGACATTTCAAGCACTTTTGTAAGTTTATGGGCCCACTCAAGTGTCCATGAGGGGTGTGGGACTCGTAGGAAATGTTGTACAGTATGACTGATGATGTTTCCAAGGTGTTTCATCCAGTTTCAGTGATATTTTAGGCACTGTTTTGGAAGTTTTTGGGCCCACCCAAGTGTCCATGAGGGGTGTGGGACTAGGTTATGATTAATGCCAACCTAGTCAACTCTAATATGTAGGTTCAATAACCCTCTTGGGAAGTGCACCCTACTTATGTAGGCCTGTCACCTCTCTCGGGAGAAAACCCTAATTTATTTGTGTATAATATATACACAACTAAACCTCATTTGTAATATCATCTTATGTGATCATGTGATGTCATGAGCATAATTTAGCCTACACGCATAATTTTTTTATACAAGTGATTAAGCCTACAAGCACCATATATTTGGCATTCTTTCGTTCTAAGGGTGTGATTTTCTCTCTCAAATGCATCTTTTGGACAGCTCTAGCACACTTGTTTAGTGTTGTTCTCTACTTAATTTTTTGCAAGTTTTTCAACCCAAAAGGGATTATGACAAACCTGTAGTGACCATAGCGGGTCTTGAATACCGTTTTAAAAATATCCTCATCTTTTATTTGTACTTGATGATAACCAGACCTTAAGTCTATCTTTGAAAAGATAGTTTCTTTGTGGAATTGATCGAATAGATCATCTATCCGGGGTAGTGGGTATCAGTTCTTAATGGTCATTTTGTTTAACTGTTGGTAGTGTATACATGATCTTAAGGTTCCACCCCTCTTTTTCAAAAATAAGACCGGTGCTCCCTAGGTCAAAAATAATTTTTACCAAGTAACTCTTGTAGTTGAGATTTGAGCTATGTAAGTTCTATTATGTTCATTCAGTAAGGAGTTTTCAATTCTAGTACCACTCTAAGTATCAAATCGATCGTGAAGTCAGTGTCTCTTTTCAGGAAAGTCCATGGACTTCCTCCGGAAAGATGTCTTCAAACTCCTTCAAGACTGGTATGTCTTCTAGTTTAAGTTTATTGTCGTTTTCATTATCATTCATTATATAGACAACAATCACTGTACATTTTTTTCTTACTGATCTTTTAATTTGTAATGCATATATTTCTCTAATTGTAAACTTCCTAGGAATCCCTTTTACTTTTACAGTGTTTCCATTATCATCAGTACATGTAAAGGTTTTGTCAAAACATTTTAAAATTAAATTTTTTTTTCTAGCCAGTCCATTCCTATTAAAAAATCATAGGAACCTAAAGGAAGAATATTTAAATCAGCATGCTTAATGAAATCATTCATCATCAACTTACAATTCTTAACAAGACTAGTGAAATAACATTTTGTATCGGTGGCTAATTGTACCAACCATGACTTTTCAAACTTTTCTGGTACTAATTTACGTAATTGAACTACTCTCGTTGATATATAACTTAGAATTGAACTTGAATCAATTAAAATAGAAATAGTTTGATTTTTTATCATAACTTCGATTTCAACCAAAGAAGTTTGATGCTATGCTTGTTGGTTTTCCAATGCAACACAAATTCTGGGTATGCTACTCACCATGTCCTTAACTGTAATTGCTTCTTGGATGGAATGAACATTAAAATTATTCTTTCTTACTAGGCAGTATTTAAAGTAAGGTGTCCTTCCACGCTCCCAACATTTTAACAATTCTTTTTGTGCTTAGTTCTTGTTAAGAATAGTAGGAGGTTCTTTCACTGCAGAATTCTGTAGTTTAAAAATTTTGTAGTTATTTCCCTGATACCCACTATAGTTATTCCCTTGGTTTTTGTTGAATTTATTCTCTTTCTTTCTTGGATCAAAATTATTTGTCCTTTTACTCTTCCAAGTTGGTACATTTTGCCTTTTTTTTTGTCGTGACATAAATTTTCCTTTCTCATCGCTTCCTCTAGCGTCTTTGGATTATCATACTCGATACATTATTTGAACATGATAGGAAAACAAATGAGAAAACATTGTATTTTAGGTTTTTCATCAATTATGTACGGAACGTAACGAATTAGGATTAAAAACTTACTGCAAAGTTCTTTCATAGTCATGGCTCCTAGCCTTCATTCATAAAATTCTTTGTCCTTTTCTTCATAGTATTGTTCTGATAAGTATTTCCTTTTGAAAATATTTTTACACATTTTCCAAGTTACATATATTTCTTTTATTCCCTCGAACTTCTTTATATCCTTTGAGCATATATCAGCCTTTCCAGTCATATTATAAATGGCCATTTTAGCTTTTAATTTGTCACAACAGTTGTATTTTTAGAAATACCTTTTCACTCTTGACAACCAGGATTCTGCCTCTTCGCCTTTCTCAATTTCCCCATTAAACATTGGTGGTTTAATTTTCTTAAACTTCCCATATATTTCCTCATAGGATCTGTATTTATTTTTCATTTTGTTATCATCACAACTTTCGCTTGACTCTTACTGTTTTCTTGAGTGATTTTTAACTGACTCTTCATTGGAATTTTTAGGTTTATGCCTGGAAAATTCCAGCTTTCTTCCCTTACATTTGTAAGGTGAAATTTTAGGTATTTCTTGTTCATATTCCTCATTTTTTTCTTTTTCATTGTTATGTATCTTAGCTAACAAAATAGCATTTAATTCTTCCTGAGCCATTAGAACTCGTTCGTTATATTCTTTAACTTTTCTTAACTCTGACCTAATTTCTTTCATGGTTCTTCTTAATTCAGATATTATTATCTTGACTTTCGTTTAATCCTATCCAAACTTCATCATCCTTTAATTTTCCCTCTTCATGATTTAAAGGATTTTATGGGTTACATTCTTCCTCTGCAAACATCTCTCCATCTGCCATGTTTTCCTACAAAATACAGTTATCCTTGTCTCTCTCTTTTGTAAGAGAATTTAAACCATGAAATAAATCAAACATTAGTGTTCTGGTTTTCTTATCAGTGTAAATGTTGATCCGATTCAGGCCTAGTGTTGCAACCGTGCTTTGATACCATTATGTAACACATCTAACAATTGCAAAAAGAAAAAAATTACATGTGCTACTTCCACATATACTTAGCATATTTTCTACGATTTACTTCTGCAATTTTTCATATCTTTATCTTGTTTGGTTACGACTAGTTCTGCTAAAAGGTGACAGTGGATAGCTCCTCTTGGAACCTCCAGCCATGTCTACGCAGGTGATGTATTTTGTTTATACATGTTCTTTATTGTTTTACTTTCTATATTAGGCTGGAACTAGCCTAAGGCGTGGGGATATTGTCCATGGTCTTGACCCTAGCCTGTAAGTTGCAATGTGAATTAAAGAAGTGGCCTTACCATAGTCTATGTTATGGTGTGTGGTGATCTCCCCTTAAGCATAAGGACGTTCTTAGGGTTTGCAAAGCATATGGTTCCTCCATATGGTGACCTCTTGTTATATGAATAAAATGTAATATTTTTAACACATAATACTTGGCATGAGACTACATGGTTTGGCCTCTGATGCACTTTCTTTAATGTCCTTGATGGTTATGGTTTATATGCCATGTCATATGGTTAAACCTTAATTTGAAAAGTGTTAAATATTTCAAACTATAACATGATGGTTGCATTGAAATTCGATGGCCTTGGCATATTATAATACTATGGTGGTAATAAAATTTGGATGATATTGGTATAACCTAGCATGATGGTTAGTATAAAGGGTGTCATTCTTAGCATAATGCATGATAGCATACATGTCATGGTTCCAACACCTACGATGGTTCTTGGAAATGGTCACAATCCAAAGTTGATTGCAATTATTTTTAAATGATTGTGTTGTTGATGGTTATTATGTTTCCCTTGGTTGAATTTGGCATTTAAACACATGACTTGGCTACCTGTCAACAGCGCAACCAGGTCCTTTTACTCGACTATGTGTTTCTCCCTCCACCCTCCATCTATACAGATGGGAAGATAGGGTTTCATATTGTGGTTTAATGTGTCTATTTTGTGTCATGAGCCTCATTTCCATGAAGGTTTTGTGAGAAAAACACAAAGCCAAGATCTGCTCATGTTAAAAGGGTACAGGTGGTTCTCTCTTCTTTATGCAGTTGTCATGAGCTGAAGGGATCTTCTTGGACTACGGTGGAAGGACGAGTTGTTTATACCTTTTGCGTAGCCAACAAGGTCGTTGAGCTTTGATTTTTTGTTGAGTGTCAGTCCAGGTTTTGGGAAAGGTTTAATAGTAACTTTTTCTTCCCTCTCAATGTATTACTTGGGATTTTTTGACTTCCAAGGTAGACTGTAGAACAGAACTTGACCTTCCACCACCTCGCCTTTCACACTGTCTGTATAGGTAAGGGTTTTATTTTTTATTTCTAAAGAATTTTTTCTTCTGTTAAACTCATAATGGAATGATTCAATAATTTCTAACAATATTTTTCTTTTAAATAAGAAAACACAGGATGGATAAGGGTTCTCCGGAGGACCCGACCCTTGGCCCTCTCTGCCATTTCGCCAAGGTAAGTGTTTTTCCAATATTTAAGTTTTCTAGTTGACATTGATTTCACAAAGCATAAAGTTGTTTTGATTGTAAAGGACAATGTTAAAGTTAAGGCGTTGGAGAGGGAGGAGACAGGGTCACCTCCTCTCAGGCCCGTGTTTCCAAATGCCCAGGTAAGAAAAGAGACTCATACCATGGTTAAATCAATTTGTTTTTAATTAGTATTTCCAACAACCACGCAAACCCAACTATGTTATGGTTGCAGGTCACGCTGATCGTGTGATGAACACGATGGTTGTATGTGAATACTCTACCAAGGATTTTCCTCTGCATAGATTGGGTAGCCACGATGTGGACTTATGGCCCTATCTTTACTTTGTTTTATTAAATTAAAAAAATATGACCCTTAGGGTTTGTAATTTCTTGTACAATAGTTAAAAATATTTGTTTAAGACTCATATATCCATGATAGCCTTGGTTCTGTTGGGAAAATGAGACTTTCTTCGTGGCTTGGCTTTTGATGCCATAAAAAAATATAGTTGTAAATGTCAGCACACCCGTCGGTGGAAGTATTAGATTTGGTTTGATTTTATTTTAATTGTCCTGCACATGCTTTGTGGATATAATAATGTTAATTATGATCTTCGATCTATATGTATTTGTTTTCATAAAATATAGAATAGATTTTCTAAGTGATTTCATAGTTGAATTGCTCTAAATCTGTGATTTATATAGTATCATAGTTGGATTACTGTAGATCTATGATTTAAACAATCTCTTAGTTACTTCAGATCCTTAAAATGGAAAATAAAAACCTACAGATCCTCGATCTAGTAGTGTTATTTATTGAAAACTATCTGCTTTTAAATCCATGATTGATTTATCTTATAATTTCATGATTAGTTTAAGAAATCGTTATTCTGCTAGAATATGTTAATTCGAATCATATAGTTTGTATAATGTTAATATTATTAAAGTGAAATCATTTCATATATATTAAATGATACATATCTATACTATGAATAAAAAAATTATATCCTAATACTTCTTTTTGTGTAAGAATTTGGATGATACTCTATCTGTATATACTTATAAGCTATTACGAGATCCTTACTGTGGCTTAAATTTGATAAAAAAATAGATGAATTCTAGCATGATTAGAAATCCAGTCTACATCTAGTTTCATAAATACATACTTAGGAATATTTTGGAATCAATCAATAGAACAAGGAAATAGAGGTTCAATTTAGAAATACACAATACCAGTTAGAAATAGACGATTCCTCTTCTTTTATGTGTGGAGTTCAATTTTCAACTTAAACTAGAAATTCTCAATCCAAGTATACATGTTGTAATCCTAGAATTCCCTAGCTTCTACTTAACATTTAATCATGGCATGATTATACTAATTGATGCAAACTAGGTGCTACATTAATCGTCTTCATATCTAGAATTTAAAACACATTCTACAAACATTTAAAAACATAGATTATGAACCTAGCACCAATGCTGGGAAAAAAAAAGTGGAGAAGTTTTGCTCCCAACCAACTCCTAGAGCAGCCAAGTTACTTGCTCCAGAACCCCCGAGCTTGTTCGTTGAATCACAAGAGAAAAATCCTTCAATGTGTCATCTCCTGCATTCACAGATTCAATCCCTGTCCAATACTAGTCTCATGTTGCTCATGGACATAGTAATATATAGTATTTTTCCTAGGACGTGGTCATTTATGAGCCTCCTTCTCTTGAGCACTCAACTAGGAGTTGTGACCTGATTTTTGGGGATGATGCCTTTTTCATCTTGAGTTCTCACTTAGTGGCTTCAGCCACATGTCTTTTCCTCTTGTGGGTCAGCAAACACTCTTTAACAGCTATATCCACTTTTGTCCCCCCCTTCAACATATTTTATCAACTAAAAAATGTTTTATCTTGACTTTTCTGTAAAAAAATAAAAAAAAATAGTTAATACTCAAAGTTGAAGCAAACCAAGTAATACTCAAAGTTTATCTTAGTGGACTTTAATCATCATCATCATATAAAAATACACAATTTAGATAAATTAAAATGCTTCCTCTATATGTACACTCTAAAAAAAGGTTTGCACCTTTAGAGATTGTATCCCTATTTGTACTTAGTAAATCCCCTTTATAATGGATCTATGTTGGATATAAATACAATTATAAAATAAATTATATTATTTATATAATAATATTGAAATAAAAATATAAAATAAGAAATAAATAATTATTGAAAATATTGGATAAACATATCATTGACAACATTATTAGTATTTTATTATTAATTCCCTGTTCTTAGTTTCAAAGAAGTCATCGAGCTAGATATGATTCTATACCCACCCTACAGGGATAGGCTTGTTTACTTATGAGCGTATCGATTCAGACATTTTAATGCCAAATGAAATAAATTAAGTTTACCCACCCCAAGTAAGCACATATATAAATTATAGGGCCCTCATCATCCATGATAGATAAATTTTACTCTTACTCTTCTTTGAGCTTTTACTCTCCTTTGAGCTCTTAGTCTCTGAAGAAGTGTCTTGTTCTAGTAATTCTCTATAGCTTAAGGTCACATTGTCCATAGGACCTTGGAATACAAAAGTGAGTAATAATAAACTTTACAATAAAGTTATATTTAAATTTATATACATTACTAAATAAATGTTTTTGTTTTATTATTTATGAATAAAAATTTTTATATTTAAATTTATATATATTAATAAATAAATGTTTTTGTTTTATTATTTATGAATAAATATGTTTTTACCATTTCTTGAATAATTTCTTGTTTTAACAGATTATTCAATAATATCTAATTGGCTAACGCTAAAGGAAACATGAAAATGAGCTTTACAATTCATACAAATCAATAAATTATTGCTTTTTTTTTCAACTCGAATTTCGTGAAAAATATGTATTCATACAAGTTAAACAATTCCATGGTTTGAACTTCTACTTATTGACTCGCAAAGTTAGATGAAACCTTCTTAACAAATATCAAAACAGAACCCCAAACAAAGCATTCTAATTTCACAATGAGCCAAATCCATTATAAAACTATGGTAAATAATGGCATTTTTATTTTTTATAAAACTAGGGTAGATAATAAGAAAAAGGGATTAGAATACCATTTTCATGTTTATATATATAATTGCAAACAACTACATCACCATGTTGCCATTAAAAAAGATAAGGCATTTTTAAATACACAATGATTTAAAAGGCATGAAAAATCTATATATTCTTTATATTGTCCATGACTTATGTCGGCATGGTGTCCAACCTCATCACGTGGTTCGAGTGGAATTTTCAGGGAAGGTAAGGAGTTCACATCGCTCCTAAAAGGGAGATTTGATGGTTTGACTATATCGCCTCATTACTGTGCCTTGGAATATTTTTTATGGGAGGTAGATTTGCTTAATAACGTATATAGATGTTGTTGCACGTATTTGTTTAATAATAATGTACATAAATTTTGGTCGCATGTATATTTGTTTAATAAAATGTAAAATTAGGGAATTGCGAAAAATTTGTTAAAAGGGTTTTTACCATTTGTAAATTTGAGAAGTCCCATCACACCATTCTGCAAAAGATGTCCCACTCGAACAAGAAAGTGTATACACAACCTAACACGATAAAGCTTCCAATCCTGGCACACAATTATGCCAAAGAAATCCCATTCGAACAGATATTGTATACACCACGTAAGACGATAGAGCTTACACTAGCAATTGCGCGGAAAAGGTGCAATAATACATCGATAGGTTATTGTTGCTGGTGAAATGACTTAAAAAAAAGAACTAAAACTAAGAAAATGGATAATTTTTTCATTCCTCCTCTTCTTACTTGTATCTAGTTTCCCGTTACTTGTATCTATTAATCTTGCTCGAAAGCTTTTTTTTTGTTCAAAATCATTATCTTAAACACTTTAGTTATAATTGCTATAAAGAATTTATTAATATTTTTACATGTTTGGCTATTCTCACTAGATTTATGAATTAATGGTTCTTGTTTATATGATTCATAAAATGGATGATGACATATAAATAAATCCAAGTGAAGGTTTATGGGGAATAACATATAAATAAATCCAAGTGAAGGTTTATAGAGAAATACAAATGTTGTGTTGATATTTCATTCTATTGAACCACATAACCTTCTAGTGGCTATTATGATAGACCTATTGCGGGTGCTATATCCAAGAATAGCTCAAAATGATATTCTATCCCTTTCTTAGAGAACCCTACACGATATTTCTACATTACATGGCACTATCTTGAGATAATTTAATAAGTCATCCATGACCTTTATAATTATAATCCCACTGAGCATGCATGCAACTACTATATCCACTTCAATTTTTTTGCTTTGTTTTTCGCTACTATCTTCACTTCGAATTTTTTGTTTTGTTTTTCGTTGATGATGAATAATGGTGTGGTGATAGTTGGGGATATGAGATCTAGCGAGCGTTACAATTTTTGAAAGGTAATGTGCAGCGTGAGGCATTATAATAATTTTATACATTTTTTTTGGGTGCATCTATACCAACGACATACATGACTCTTACCCAACCAAATTATATATTTTGTCGATGTCTCTCCATGCGATGATCGCATTGCCCTAAATTAGACCACAAAAAATTCAAGAATTGAACCTTGTATGCTTTAAATCTTTATGGCCTTGTTATTTTTATTTGTGTTTCATTATCATGTGTGTTTTATTATGCCCTATTAAAGGATAATTGGATCTTAAATTAGTGGTGAACCAATGAGAAATTTCATCTCAATTTATGATTATATCTTTGTAAAATTAAACTATTTATCTAACATCATCTATAGGCTCACTACATGGGACTATCAACTCTTACAATCTATTAATATTTCATTATGAAATGATTTTATGCAAGCATCCCATATGATCATAGGTCCCTCATCTTGACCATTACAAGTCTCTCCAAACATAGGTTCCCGAAAAGTCAATAACATGTCTTAGATTAGAATGAAGTTGAACGAATGTATACAAATAATAAATCAACTTACAAAAAACACATGATATATTTCTTGCAATTTTCTAATGACCATTTGTTAACAAAGCTAGAGAATTTCATGAATATGGACCATGTATGCTACAAGTTGCACGACATTATAACATTATAACAATAGTATAGATTACAATAAAATGGCATTGTTTTCTCATACTAAAAGGACATTATAAGGCCATATTTCTTCAATACATTAGAGAATAAAATAATAAATTTGAAAAACTTTAATTGTTGAGATTCATGTGAGCATTTTGATGGAAATGTTGTTATAATGAAATGAGTATTAATTACCTTCTCCTTCCAAATGTATACTATTAAAACAAGCAGTCTCATTGTGTTTCTTTTGCACTTTGAGTGTGTCCAATTTGAAGATTGTGGCCATTCATGATATAGTTGGAAAAATATACACTTATAAAATTTTGTTATTACTATATATAATCATGGGTGGTTGTGTTTTGCATGCCTTATTACGTATTTAGTATTGTTATGTTTAATGCATGTTCCTATATATGTTGTATTTAGAAGGGTTATGGTATAGTTAAGTGGACATATGAACCGAGAAAGCATGATTTTTGTTGAAATCAACATATCCATGTTGAATTGCTCTCAACACTATGGACTTTGAATTTCATCTTTTAGTGTCATTGGATTCCTTTAGTTTTTGTATGGTCATTTTCAACTTCATATGGGTTTAGTCAATCCTGAACAAATAATCACTTGCTAATAGAAATTCATTATGAACAATGATTTCATCATTGATGTTTTTTCTGGTCTGCAATAGTATTTTACTATTCTCTTATGCTTCTTTGAAGTATCGGACTTGGAATCAAGGAACCTACATTTAAAAATGTTGAAAGTATTATTTTTATCAAAATATTTTATGCACTATGTTACCGTTGAATGGGTTTTGCCTATAAATATTGATAGAAGGATCCTTCTAGTACCAATAAAGTACATGCGCATGAGGAACAAGGATTGTAAAATGAACCTTGGGACTTGGTCGTCTTTAGATGTATAAAAAAGACTTTTAATCTATAAAAAAAACCATGTGAGAAAAAAATATTGAAATATACCCTTACCTAAAGATATCATTGTAAATTTTCCTAGATCATATTATTTGTGTCTTACCAATTATGAACATGTAACACCCCGGTTTTGACCCCGTTTGCATTAAATGTATATGATGTATATATTATAATTAATCGCGGTGTGGAGCTACGACAAAAATACCCACCATGGATTATCGTTTTATGTTCCGGCGATTAAAAATCATTACCAATGGTATATCGTGCTATCCGCAACATTATAACTTTCGCATCATGTAAATATGCATTTTAATTAAAATATCAGTGACCAGCTATGTCAATGCAACAATAATGAGAAGGGGCATGATTTTCCTAAGGATAAGGACTGGGAAATAATTAACCTTTGGGACCATTGGGGAAAAGCCAAGTGTCAATTGATAAACCCATTTAGTCGTCACCTATCTTTTGTCTTACTCACCCTTTACCCATTGTCTTATTCAACAACCCTTTTTTCTTATTCTTGTCTCAACTACCGAATTAAATCCTTTGATGTTAGTTGGGGTAGTTATTGCATGGACAATGGCGTGTGGCAGGACTGTCAATCCTTTCCCACACGCACACTCCATTAGGGAGCTCGTTCATCCTCACGTGGGCAGGAGGAGAAGGGACCATAACCCCCATTCTTCATATTTTTCCTCATGCAGAGAGTTGGGGGAGCTTCCTTACCTTTATGGTTTTGTTGTGGGTAGTTCCCATTCATGACTTTGGGGCCCTGGATGTTTTCCTCCATCATCATAAATCCACGTTGGGCTCTCTCTCAAATGGGTGGAAGTCTCTTCTGTGTGAATTTCATTTTTGGGATTTTAATGTGTGTAGTTCTCTTCACAATTGTGGGTCTGGGCATGTGAATTCACCTCCGCGCAAGTTGCATTCCTGTCCTCATGCAGATGAGAAATCATTGCTGGTCTCCCCACAAATTTTGGGTTGTTGTGGGTTGTTGTTGAGTTGTTTTGGCCACGATAGGGCCAAGAACGACTCTGGAGTTGAATTGCTTAGTCTGAGCTGTGTATTACCCAAATTGTCATTTCGGTTTTGTTCTGTGGTGTTTTCTTTTAAACCCCAGAATGGTTATTTTGTTGTGTGTGCACAGTGGATTGGTCTTTGGATTGTGTAGGAGTGGAAAGGAGTCTGTTTGACAAACCTAGTGTTTTGCAGGAACCTCTTAGACAGAGCTAGAGGGATGGCTCTCTTCTCTACACCCCCTGAATAGCACTGGAAAGGAAGTCATTTCTTAAGGTTCTGTGCAGCAAAGAACGGAATGATTCCTTGTGTTGGGTGTGTGTGGATGTCTTAGGAGTCAAGCTAGTTCTGGTGTAGGCATACCACGGGGGCATCACCTAGGGACCAATATGATATCACGTCCGTTCATATTGGGGTGGTTAAAAATTAAAAATTAAAAATCAATATATTGGTGGTATATTAGGGGTAAAAAGGGTTTTTTTTAAATATATAAATATCCAATATGTTTGGGGTTATTTTATTCCAAATTTATGCCCGCGCCCTTCACCACCAGTGCTCCACTGTGCCCTTCACCACCAATCCTCCACCATAGCCTTCCTGCACCATGCATATGCTCCACCATTAACAATATCTTGACCTGTTAATAGTTCTCAAATATGGAATCAATTTGTGTTATTGGTACCTATGCTTCCTATACTTTATGCTACGTAGCTGGCTGGCTTTCTGGCTTTCAGGTTATGGGTCTGGATCTCGATATCGAAAAGCTACTATATAACCAGCAACAGATCTAGTGGGGTCTTGGCTTTATAACTACCTTATTCTTGTTCCCCATCCAGTTATAGCGAACAATAGGGGGTTGGAAGAACATAGCAAGGTCAGATGGACCACGACACTTAGAACCAGACACTCTACCCGGAAATGACCCAGAAGTGTGTATGTAGTATGGTATGCCCGACACACTCTCTCCATTCATTATGCCAGAACTCAAGCCATAATGACCACCCAAAAAACCCAAGGCAAAAGACCCTCATAAGCGTGAGATGACATTTCATGAGAAGCAGAGGTTGAGTGCAAGCCTACAAAGTCTACCCACTGAGAAGTTGGAGAACATAGTCCATATTATTAAGAAAAGGAATCCGTCCCTATTCCAGCAGGAGGATGAGATTGAGGTTGATATAGATAGTTTCGATATAGAAACGCTTTGGGAACTTGATAGGTTTGTCAATAATTGCATGAAGAGTATGAGCAAGAATAAAAAGAAGGAAAATGGTGTGGAACAGGTACATCCAACTGGGATGGAGGACTTTCCAACAAGAGAAAGGGTTAGTTCTTTTCTTTACTATGTCCTTTTATTTATTTATTTTGTTGAACTAGATCCATTTACCCATTTTATATTGAAATTTGTTGGTTAAAATTATTTTAGTGCCCATAAGTGGTTATAGTAGGTCAACTGGACTCCATGAATTTGTTATCCCTAATTTAGGGAGTGTTTCTATACAGTGACTGTTATTATTCTAACTAAGTTTTGCTTCTCACCGATAATGTGTTTTTTCGTTATTGCCAGTCTCCTGTTGCTTCCGGAGGAGAAACCCCAAAGAAAGCCAAGAAAGGTACAATTGAGAGTTGTCTGTTAATACCATTCTTTTTTATTTCCGCCCTTTGGGTTGTGTTTTAACCCTTTACCCCACCATTTTAGGCTATTTCTTCAATTATTTTGCTTTGTTGAATGAGGGTTTCATTTGCGGTATTCAAACCCCGAGAAGGCTGCCATATCGATGATTGTGTGGATCACATGGTGGTTGTGGCGGCCTCCATTGAGAAGTGTAGCAACAACAAATCAGATGTTAGCATCTCCATCCTCAAAAGTATCAGCAGGAGTTGGGTATGTTATTGAATGTTAACTACATTTACTTTTTGAATTGTCTAAACAGGGGACCATTTTCTTTTTCTTTTCGCACAAAACAGGGGAAAAAGGAGAAGAAGACGTTGACATAGATGATGATATGCCATCTACAAATTTCCCTCCCATGGAGATTGACAAGGATGGGGGTTATGCAAGCAAGTCTAGTAGTTCTAGTAGCTCGAGCAGTGATTCGGGTTCTTCTTCAAGCGGTATGCCAAACTGTTAAATCTACACTCCAATTGTATGGATTAAATTTACCTATACACTTTGTTTTAGGGTGAAAATGTTTTTTTTCAACAGCTGTTGTGCAACATTTTGATATGGTTGTATTTATCAACGATGTTGTTTTCTTTGTTAGATGAAATAATAACAAATGGGCCAATTTGTTTAAAATGTCCATCTTTTGATTCTGGGAGCTCATTGGGGAGTGATTCAGATGCAGATGATGCACATTCCCCTGCTGCACGCTCGCTTGTAGCAGAGTCAAAAGCACCACCTAGAAGTTGAAGCAGATCTGAAGTTAAACATGGGTGAGTATGCATTTGAGTGATCTATGCCTTCACAACATAAAAAAAATTACTCTTGCTAATATATCTGGCCAAATGCCAATTCTGATGACATTAACTTGTTGGGTTTTCTAGGTTATCTACTAACATCTTTATTGCCATGTTTTATGGAACTGCATACTGTATTTTGATTTAAATTTTTATTCTCTTAGGGGGTGTTTTAGCATTTACAAGGAGAGGGTCATGTTTTTGTGTTATTCGGAAACAAAAAATTCAATCAGAAAATAAAGATTCAGATTTATGACCAATTTTAAAGAAAAGAGTAGTATTACAGTGTTTAATTGCACTCGAGTTTGTCTATTATAAGGTACCCTCATTAGACTTTCAGGTAGATTTTCTTTAAAATTGGAACTTGTAGCACGATCATTCCTCATTTCAAACTTATAGACATGAAATATAGGATGGAATTTAGAGGAATTTACTATTCAATTTTTTATTCCAAGACACACTAATCTTCAACCACGAAATTCAATTTCTAGACTTTCAAAGTGCAAATTTAACTGTAATACCTTTGGAAGCATACAAAAAGAGTGTCCTAGTTTTTGTCATTCACACTAGCTAGGCTATTTCTTCTTTTCTTAGTTTGTTAAAGTTAATATATAGCATGCTGCTAGAAATTACTTAGTTTACATTTAGAATTATGTGTAGAAGCGTGCTAAACAAATAATGTCCCATTCAAACTAATGGAAATTTGCTAAACAAACAACATTCCATTCAAGTTGAACTAACATTTTTGCCAGTGTGACAAATATGACATCCATTTAATCTGGGTATCTTCTATACAGATACAATATTAAATAAAGATGTAGTGCACTTGTGGAATGTGGTCAATTTCTGTCATTAGAGTAAAACTAGTTTATGCACAAATAAAAATGAATGCTTGTAAATCATCTATAAGATACTAGCTTTTGAAAATATGTGTAGAATATGGGTGCATATGATCTTTATCTATTCGTTCTTCATTGACTTAATTTCTCTTAGAGTTGACGCTTTTTCAAAATTTATTATAGGTTCCATTATTCACAAGATATACACAATCACATGTTGTCCAATTTTTTTTTGAAATATTGCACTCGTGATGTAGTCCCTTTGACCTATTAAATTGGCTCTAGAAACCTTGCCAATATTGAATGTTCACTGATCAACCTAATGCAACTGAAAATGAGAATCACCAAAACATTCACCCACCTTCTAGAGGGCGCATAAATCTGATTGCTAGTTGTAGGGTATAAAAGAATCAAGATGCACTCCTTCAACCATCTTGTATTGGTATTAGCTTCATTTATAGTAGACATCAAGATCTTGTACAAAGCTTAAACAAATGATATTCATATTTATACGTTCGTCTGTAATGAAACAATTCCTAGTAGATATTTTTCAAGGAATTGATTTTATGTTCTTGAATCTTAAGCAATTTATTCAAATGAAGTTGTTTAAAGACATGTTCAAGTACAGGGTTTGGTTGAATTTTATTTTTTATTAACATTACTGACATGTAAAAGTCTGTTGGTTGCCTGAATCAAGCCTTGAGGCTTGACCAGACTCTTCTGAATCTTATTATCATTGATTTTTTGATAAACACATGATCTTTTGTACATATATTTTATGCAATTATATGAATGACACTCTATGCGTGCTCTATGAATACATACAATCCTTCATCCACTTTCACCCAATTACCTATAATTGGCATCTGATAGGATTTAAAGTTTTCATGATAGTGCTTACGCCACTAGGTATGTAAAAAGGAACACACAAAAACAAACAATTGACAAGATGATTCTCACATAACTTTGAGTGGTTCCTTCTTTTTGCAACAGCATCATATTTTTTAACTAGACTCTGCAGTTTTGTTTCTATAATATTAATGCCATTCTATACATACATACCTAAGATCTGGTCCTCCATCTACAATCACCCAACCTGTTATTGGCATCTCGGTTATACATACATACCTAAGATCTGGTCCTCCAACTACAATCACCCGACCTGTTATTGGAATCTAGGGTTTCAAGATTTCATGATATTACTTATAGGGGATTACATCACTGAGATGGTATAATTTTGAAATATTAGAAAAAAACATCTATAGTTGTTGGTATTCCACAACTTTGTCACATAATTGAATTTTCCATGTAGATATTGAAGTCTTGGTCCTGTTTCATTTTCACTGAGGGAAGATGATTCATCTTTTCCTCTTATTTGATCTTAACTTCATCTACATTTTGAGTATCCACTCATCTAATTGGTTTTTAGCAAATTCCTGTAAACTTGGTTCACATCTTTGTTTAGACATCTCCATACATTTCAAAGAGAAAAACGAGTGCAAATCTTTCCAAAATCCTAAACATTGGGGGTATATAAAGGGTTCGTAAATCTTTTTTTATCTGATACTTTCATACATAATATAATCCAATGGAAGTGTTGCAATCTTCCAATGGAAATGTTGCAATCTTGTCAATCTTCATGGTCAAATCTACTTAATTCTGAATGAATGGGATATGAAATTATGTTTTCTTTTCTTAATTTTAAATGAGATATGAAATTATATTTTCTTAGTATAAAGTTTAATGAAGTTGAAACCGCTCTCAAACACCCTAAAACATTTCATAGTAAAAATATAAGTAAAAGATAAAAAAGAGTGTTAACTTTTTACTATAAGAATTTAATACTATTAATAAATTACCAAAGAAGGAGGGAAGGTGAAAGTAATATCATAGTAATTTATTTTTTCCTTTTACACAATGGAAATAGACATCAAATTGCAATGTAAAACTAACATGATTGGTATGCTAATAATTTTGGTCATGATGCTTGAAAAACGTTCTTGCTATACCAATTCTCTCGATGGAATGTCAGAATTCAGATGGTTGGTCAATGGTTTGGGGTCAAGGAGTTGTTGATATTTCAGAATTATAATTTGATTTCAAATAATATATCTTCGTGTCCCATCTACATACTGAACTTGTGACATCACTAAGGCATCAATTAAGTATCATTATTTCTGGAGTTTATTTAAGGATGTCATTTCTTCTTCCATAGACAACAAGTACTCTAATAGAATATTTATATGTTTTATGCTAATTTTTTGAGCACTAACATTAACATGGACATGATATCTCATTTAAGATGTAAGCTTCACAGCATAATATTATCCAACCTTTCATATCTAGTGTGATAGAAATAGACTCCAATAAACATTACAACTTTTAATTACTACTTTAACAAAATTATGAAACATCTCTAGTGTCATCGTTACCAGGGCTTGCAAGAACCTTTACCTTCTTCTCTAAAGCAAGAATTGTTTGTTGGAATTCACTAATATTTTTGGCAGCAGCTGAAGTATCTCTTTTTTCCTGCTTGCATTTCATCCTCATCAATGAAGTAGTGTAAACTTTAAAGCTGCCATCTTTCCATCTCTCGAAGTGTCAAGTTTGTGTCTACTCTCTAGCTATATTTGCAGGTTGGGACATGTGGTCTCCAATTCTTGGAAACAAATTCCTTTCTTTAAATTGATTTCAATTAAGCTTGAGCAACCCTAAGTTGGAGTTCAAGCTCTTCATTCAAAGACACTTGATTTCTATTTGATCATTCCTCCATTTTATTCAACTCTTTAGTTGCGGCAAGTTTTGTTTGTAAATCTGTGTGAATTTTTTTCTCTGATTGTAGGAGTTGAGCCATGAGAGCCTATTAGATTGTTGTTTTCCATTTGAAACAACCCTTCTCGCTCTTCCTTTTCAGTTTGATGAGACTTGAGAGCCTATAGATTGTTGTTTTCTTTTTGAAACAACCCTTCTAGCTCTTCCTTTTCAGATTTTATCATATTAGGTTTCCTTCTTGGTTTGTTGGTTTCTTCATTTAACTAACACATGCAAGAGTTTTTTTTTTAATAGGAAATTTTCAACTCTCCCCACAATTATTAAAAACAGAGTTCGACTCAAAATATCCAAATATAAAGTGTAGTCCAATTAAAGGTTCATTTTCATTTGCAGTCGGAGCTTTTGATTCATGATTCATCATCCAATTTGAGTTGTATGTTGATTATGGCCCTCATGGTTAATACACATTGAAGTGAGAAAATAATTTACAAGCGAGTCTAGTGCAGACCCCACTTCTTCCACAAACTCTACTATTTGATTTTTTCTTAGAAGGAGATTTACTGTAAACATTGGCAAGCCTTTGAATGATAGAATCCAATGTTGGATTCTGTCACTAGAGGACACATTGTATAGCCTAGGCATTTTAAGAATGTAGAGAACCATAAGTAGTGAATGGCATGCTCTTTAATAAGTCCCATTATTTTATGATAGATGCATTTGATCTCTAACTATGAGAGGAAATTTTGGTCCATTTGGAAGAAGTAAATGGACCTATTTCATCTTCAAAATAACTTTATTTAGAGATGTATCTTGGTGAAAACTAATATGACATTACTCCCTCTAGATAACTATTGTTCAATCCATCGTTGTTTAAAACATTCAGACAAGTTAACCTTTCTTTTATTTTGTTAATTTGTTCAGCTTCAATGTTGTGATTTTGGAATAGCAACTTTCACCTTCTCTAAGAATCCATCCTAGCTTTTCCCTTTTGCATGAGCATCCAAAATCATGCAAAAAGATCTCTGGGACTAGAAAGGGCTACCTCATTGGCCACATTTTCAGATTGTAAGGTAGAAAATTGTTGGTCTCATGTTGTGCATTTATTAGTGACTAGAATCTCTATTTTTGTTTTTGTAGTGGCAACTTCTAAAGCACCTTTCTTCTCCATCACAGGTAAGGAATTTCTATTTTTGGTCCAGATTCACTTCAATAGGTCTTTATGATTGCACTTCTAGTTTTTCAAAAATTGTTACAGACTCTACAATCTCGTCAAACGAAACTATTGCTAACTATCCCATCTCAAATCAAGGTTAAATTATTGCATCATTATGCTATGAACGAACCATATTGCTAATAATTTACCCTTTCAAATCAAGGTTTATCTCTATAGCATATGGAACTCGAAAGGGTAAATTATTGCAATGCTGCCTGCTACCAGTGTTTTTCTTCAGCTAATTTCACTGGGATCCGTTTTGCTATAAATTATTGATGTGATAGTCATAAGTATTAGTGGGATGAAATAGGAAATGCATAGGTATTCTGTGATAATATTTAAATACCCATTACCATCATGGTTAGTCAAATTTCATACCATATTTATCACTGTTGACAGTTTCAACAGCGGCTGTTTGGAGAGCTGTGTAATGGGATGAAACTTTATTTTCAAAAAGGCATCACTTGCTTTAGTTGGGTGGGGTCCATACATACTGTACACCATTTTCTGCAGTCCCCGACAGAGAAAAAAGTATGCATGGGTGGTGACTGGCAGCTATGGTATTCTATTGTTTTCTATTCCACCGTTTTCTTTATGCCAGTAAGAGTTTATACTTCACAGCTTTCAATTTGTAAGGTGTAATGATTTAGGTGTAATTTGTACATGATTACACCTTTCCTTCTCAAAAGGTGTAATCTTGTACACTTCCTTTTCAAAAGGTGTAATGCATTAGGATGACTTGCATTTTGAGAAGGAAAACAAAACAAACAAATAAAGAAACTATTCATATGGAATCTGGATAATAGTAATTAATGTAGTATGTCTATTCTTTTAAAATGATGAGCACAGAAGTGCAATAATTCTACTCAGTTCCATGATTATGTGGAACAAGTACACTTTACGGGTAGGTCATGGGGATATCTTACTTTTTTTTCGCACAATGTTGAACCTCAGTAACTAGTTTGTTTGATAACAAGATTAGTCCTGAATATCTTACTTTAGTCCTGAATTTTGCAATTTTTGGATCATAGTGGTTAGTGTCAGAGCAACACTTTTCTTGTTTCGACTACATGCTGGTAGAAATGAAGTTGTTTATTACTCCACTTCTTTGTTTTGCAGTGCTAGTATTACTTCTGATGTTGTGGCAAGTGCTTTTATGGGGGATTTAAATGTCATTGGTTAGTTTAGACTTCTGAATCTTGGTTCTCTTTAATTTAGAATTTTATGTTAATTTGCTAAATATTGTGGAAATAAATATAGAGCAACAGCTTATTAGATTAATGAATGGTTCAGTGGGAGTAAAAAAACAAAATAAAAATACATAAATAACAGTGTCTAGTAAACCTGGAAAGAAATTTGCTTATTAGATTATACTCTGACCATTGCAGGTACAACCATGGCCTCTTTTCTAATGGACAATCAAGGAAGAAAGAGCTTGCTTATAACCAGTTTTACGGGAATGGTAATATAGCCTTTGTATCATTTTCATGAATCACTATATAATACTTCTCTTTCATGATTTTGAAATATGGTTCCTTTTATCTATTCAAATTTCAGGTCATACCTTCTGTTTCTATGTAGAGAAAAGTAAAGTAATTAAATAATGTAAATATTATCTAGGATCTTTTGTATTGCCACAAAGGCTATAAGCCCCACTTCGAAATTTGATTCTCATAATAATTAGCCATTGCCTGGACAATGTTGTTAAATGTGTCTAGACTCTAAATAAGGATTAGTTATAACTTCTTATCAGTTCCTTGAAGAGCGGATTCAACAAATAAAAAACACATGTCCTCAACACCTCCCTTATGCTTGTAAATGTTATTGGTATGCTTCCTGATGGTTCCTTCGTTGTGACCTCTTCAACTATCCCTCCTTGGATTTCTTTTGCAACTTTATTCCTTTTCCTTTATGCTTGTGTAAAATTTCTAGCAATAAATGCTTTAAAATGTTCCAGACAAAACTGGTATATTTGCTGCTCTCTGGTATTGATGGGCCTTCACCCTGAATATCTTCTAATGCAACTATCCACTACAATGCACAATTAATGGTAGTATCTATGAAGCCCATATTTCATCTATCCCAACTCAATCAACTGATGCTCATCCTCATCTGCTCAGTTGCTCAAGGATTACCATCAATAGGTATGACAACTTTCAAGTCAATCACCAATATCCGCACAGGTGTGCAAAGATATGGCAGTCATCAAGGGTATATTGAGTGTGCTTCTGGTATTAAGCCAAAATTTTTAGTCACTATAAGTCTTCTCAAACACAACAACTTCACTTGTATCATGCCCATATCAATGTGTAAACATCTCATGCCTTTATCACCACTGTAGTCACTGCCAATTCAACAAATTATGTTTGTCAATTGCTCTGCTCCTCACTGATCATGTCAAGTCACCGTCATATCACTTTCAAGTTGTTACTAACATAAAACAATGTTTGTCAACCTGTCACTTTGCTTGTCATATCAATCCAATCTACTATCTCTGTCATATCATTCTACAACAAGGTCTACAGTCATCATAGGTCTGCTAAATGCTTCAAGATTATCAAAGGTATTCTCAATTCGATGTTGTTCATCATAGTATGCATCATGTATGCATCATCATCATCACAGCATGCATCATATATGCATCATCATCATAGTATGCATCAATGTCATCATTGCATCATCATCAGGATTTAAGCTTGTTCCCAAAGAGGTATTTTGAAGATACCTTATTTTGAGATGGTTTAATAAAGTTGTAAATTTAGGATGTCTCTAAGATTGATCTTTGATATTAAATCCTAAAGTTAACCGAGAATGCAAGAGTAGAGATCAGAATTCCACCCAGTGCCTTTGACCTTTCCTAAATTAGACTTTCATCTTCAACTCTTGCTGCAAATACATTTGGATTCCTTCATGAGGTTCATTCTTTATCATTGTGGTAAAGTGTGATCATTGAAAACCTTTTCTTTGCTGCTAGAAACAAGAATAACACATGTGGGAAGCCCAAAATTCAGTGCTATATGGCTTCATTGTGGCTGCCTCAGTTAGAAAACAAAGATAATTCAAAGGTGCTTTGGATGCCTTCATATCCAGAAATAGTGTCCATATGTCTTCATGCATGGCATGAAATAGTGTCCATACATGTCTTCATGTATGCTCAGAAATCATGAGACCATCGGATCAAATGTTGTTGTGCGTTTCTCTTTTGATACTGTACCTATTGCACTCCTTCTAATTCTCCTTATCTCGCTACCTCAGTGACTGTTCAAAACTCAGAGGTACATCCTTCACTCCTCGGCTGCCTCAATGGAATTTAACACTTCATGCTTGAGTTGTCATCAAAGTTCGGGAATGTTCTTGTATGATTTGAAGGACCCAAACAAGTCCAAAACCAGACTTTTTGTATGTGCTAAGAAGAAGATCAAATTCAGACTGTGTATGAGGACCTCAAATTTAGAGTTTTCAACCCCAAAACAAGTCCAATATAGGAATGCCATATAGCAGCAAGAGAGAAAATTTTTATAACAAAATCGGGATTGGTGTATTGGCTTGGACTACTCCCACCTGAATTTCCTCGGTCCACATCACCTCAGTCCAATAACACCAACGATCTCATGTATACCTCTTAGTTGGAGCTCTTTCATAGAATCAGAGACACTTCCTAGGCCAGCCTTGTCTTTAATCTTAACACCAACCCTCTTGAGCTGCAATATTCTATTTTCATTTTGTCTTACTTTTACTGCCATATTGCTATGTTTTCTTTTTTTCCATTATGCTATCCTTTCTCTATACTACCCCTCTTTCAAAGTTTCCACTGATTTGAGCTCTTAGCTTCAGGACAGTTAGAAATTTTATGGTAGAAATTTTTGTTCATGTTGATAAATATAGCAATCTTCCATCAAATTCTTTAACATTTCCTAAACACTCTAGAGCATGAGACCTTTGATTTATACACTTTCCCTTCCTTACACATCAACCAACAACAGTTCTGAGGAACACAAGCATCCATGGTAATGTGTTATCACATGTTTATATTAAATATCAGAATGCATTTCATGTTTCTATGGAGCATACAACATTATTGAATAGGCTTGTTTGTGTTAGTTGTCATTTTTCACTAGGAATGTTCATGTTAGTTGTTGAATGAAGAGAATTATTAGATATCAGAAGGAAATTCTTGAAGCAGCTGCATTTCTGGTATATCAATTATTGAATTAGAACATATTTGATTAGTAATGCTTGCAGTGGTTACATTATTGTCTTTTTACATGTACAGTGAGATTTATTTCAATAGTAGTCAAAGGGGTTTGTTGGGGTGTTGTTATTGCCCCAACAGGGTTTGTTTCTTCATGTGGGCCTTAGCAACCTGCAAGATGTCCTATCCATGGCATATGTGGATTTGGCTTATCTAATATGGTGGACTATTTGTATCTGTCTCTCCTTGTCAAGAAACAATGGCATTTTCTGATTTATAGCGATGGTCTTAAGTTGTGGTTTAATGGGAAGGGGGTGAGAGAAATGTGGAAATAAACATCATTTTTTCTCTGGTTGGTTTCTTTTCTAGAATTTGCAAGCTGAACATCCTTCGAGACGTTGTATCAGGTCTTTCACTATGGTATAGATTCTTCCATTTGATTGCTTATTGGCATTCAACCATATTGTATCAAATTAATTGCCACGGAAGGTTTTTGTGATCTTTGTCATTTTTTCCCCTAAAAGTAACTTAATATTATCTGGAAACTATTTGGATCACAAATCAACAATAGTTTTGGCAGCTAACTGTGAATGCCAGTGGATGAAATCTAAATAATACTATTACTTGTCTTGATATAATATGACTACGCCATGGATAGGACATCTTGCAGCTTGCTAAGATTATTCACCTGGTTTGCTAGTACAACCATACTTGACTTAGGACATCTTGTAGGTTGCATATGTGGATTTGATGTCGGTGAAAGAATGGCAGATTCCAGTGTCAACAATTTATATCATCAATATATCATGCCTCACCTTAATTTTAATTGCAGTGTCCTTTTAGCACCACAACATCTACTAGATTGCCTAGGTAACTAGTCATGGCAACTAGAAATGCCATAGCACATGTAATCAACAAGTTAATGATAATTTACTAATTATTTGCACCTTTGACAGGCTCTTAATTCACTTCATTGTTTACACTCTTAGACTTGTCAGTCTAGATATGCATAGGTCATAGTATGACTACTCTTGAATTTTAGGAACATGGGAGTCCACCAGATATACTAGCCATGATTAAAGGAAGTTTGGTTAAACTCAGTTAGTCTATAAGGCAGACTAGGCAGGATTAAAGGAAGTTTGGTCACACGTAGTGAGTCCAATAGATAGACTAGGAAAGATCAAAGAAAGTTTGGTCAAACTTGGTGAGTTCATCAGGAAGACTAGGAAGGATTAAAGGAATTTTGATTGAGGTTACCACTTCATATCATTACAAATTCTATTTCATATTTAAATTAGTTACCTTTTAGGTTGTGTCTTTTACGGGGGAGAGGAAAGTTGTGACTGGCTATGATGAAGCTACTAGTGCTTTGGATATAGAGTATGAAAAAGTGGTTCTAGAAGCTCTTAATAGAATTATGATAAATAGAACAACATTTATTGTTTCTCATTGTCTAACTATTGTCAGAAATGTTGATATGATTGTTGTGATTCAGCGTCGTTCTATTGTTGAAATGGGTAAAATTTTACAATGCTTCAATCTTTTCACCTTTCTGAAGTGTACCAGTGGTACTGATTCTAACTTCACCATTAATTTCATTGTGGGTTGTTTGAACATTATAGGGACATTGAAGGTGATTGGAATCTTGCAAAATTTAGACTCTCCAATCCCCTCCATAATGGGAAAAGAAGAAACTCAACTGATTTCGTCTTTTTCATGTCTATAGTTTTCCCTCATCTTTGGGTATGTTCTGTTCTTAAGATCTATTTTATTTTATTTGCAGCCTACAGAGGTCTTCAACTTCACTCAAGATGACCTGTTAACAAAGGATATCATGGTACTGGATACCCGTAGCAAGGTTTTCATTTGGATTGGTCAGCATGGAAATTCCAAACTGAAGCAACAAAGTTTTGATATTGGATAGGATAGAAAATGTTTTTATTCTTTAGAAGTAAATTCGGTTTTGAAAGTCATGAATTCCTATTTGACAAATGGAAAATTAAAATTGGTCTCAGACGTTGTAAATAAAAGGGCTATTTTGGGTTACGAGATCCATAGAGTCAAGCCAACTTCATACCCAACACCATCTGCCCCATTTCATGAATGGATGTGTTCGAGAAAAGTTGAGCATGCACATCCCTGTGGCATCATTAAGTTTCTGTTAGTGAAATATAATTAAAGTGCAGAAATACATAGAGTGTGGAGTACAGTTTGATGGGTTGTCTCTAGATACTCCACTTTACATAGTTACTGAAGGAAATGAACCATCTTTCTTCACAAGATATTTTGCATGGGATGATTCCAAGGCTGTGGTAAGTTCTATTAGAAAAGAGTTACGCTCTATTGTTTCTGACATGTAATAACTAAAATGGTTAGTTATTCAAACACCATATATATTGATAGAAAAGGAACATGAAAGTAATGATAAATTACAAACATGGTAACGGGGGATTCATCTAGGAGTTAAAGTGCTTCGTTCTACCAGAGAGATCATAATTCTTCTCTCTGCTCTTGTATTCATGCTGTGCATTTTTTCTCTGTTGGCCAAAAATGTATGTGTTGGGGGGGATTCATTTAATTGAATTAGGTGTTGTGTTCTTTTTTTCTTAATAAAAGCAGTAAGGTACTCATTAAAGTTGTGGTAACTCTAGTTGGAGATGTAGTACCATGATTGACCAGTGGAGGATGTAGCATGGCATGCAGTTCATGACCATCTCTTTGGGTTTGTAGGGGACGACCATCATTTGCTTCTATGGGATATCAGGAAAGACTCTGAGAATCCACTTCATACTGTTGAAGCTCACCAAGCTGAGGTAATAGCCCTTGAACTATCTAAATTGTTTTTGGTGGAAAATTTAACCAGAAAAAAAAATATTGTTTAACACATTTCAATATCAAAAGTTTATCCTTTCGTTTACAGATATCATCTTTTGAGTATTGCTACCTTGTTTAGTACATTCAAAACTTTCTTGATTTCCTATTAGAGGTCCAAATATTATCACCTATGGTAAGAGAAAGTAGCTGTCAAAGTTGCATCTTACATGACTGCATGTTATATTAAGCATACTTATATTCTTTCTCCTTGACATTCCTTGTTTGATTGGTCTATTCGTTCAAGGAGCTCTCCAGGAATTTCTTTGTTTGTTCTTGTAGGCGGATTTGAAATTTTTTGCATATAAGTTTAAGTTTTCCTCGTATATATTTTGTTAAAGTTGTTTTCTTGTAATAGTTTGTGGAGATGATGCCGAGGTTAACTATTTGGCTTTCAATTCTTTCAATGAATGGATTGTGGCTACGGGCTCTGCAGGCATAACTATTGCATTCCATGATATTCAAAAGATGGACATAGTTCTTCATATGTGTGCACACCACATGTATGATTATTTTTTATATTTATTTCTCAGAAATATAAATAGAATCTGAATATGTTGCTTAGATAATCTTGTTTAACTTTTTTTATATACATGTATGTTTGACGTTGCTTAGAGAAAGGAAATGATAACTAGATAAAAGTATTATAGTATAGCTTCAACCTATAAGAGTTTTTCCTTGATTCTATTGGCTTAGAGAGAGAGAAGTTCAGTGGAAATCTACCTTAAACAATGACTACCATTTATGTATATGTCCTTGCAGAGAAGAAGTGTTCCAAATTGGTTGGAGTCCCCAAAACGAAGCTATATTAGCATCATGTGGTTCAGATAGATGACTCATGGTTTGGGACCTCAGTAGGTGAGATTAGGAAGGAATTATATAGGTCCGCTTTTAAAAATCAGCTTATTTCAGGCCTGATGTATATAATTGTAAAGCATACAAATATTATTTCTATAATCTATTACTGAGTGGCACTAGTCCCTTTATCTTTTGCAATAGAATTGGTGATGAGAAAAATACAGAGGATGCTGAAGAGGCACCTCCCAAGCTGCTATTCATACATGGAGGACACACAAGCAAGATTTTGGACTTTTCATGGAATCCAGCTGAAGAATGGGTCATTTCTGGTGTTGCTGAAGACAACATTCTTCAAGTGTGGTAGATGTCAGAGCACATTTACAATGATGACAATGATTCACCAACAACTTAAAAGGTTTGTCTCTATTTGTACAATCTAATTGAATGTTTACAGGACCTCAGAAAACCTGGAGCTTCTTCATGCCATACTCATGGCACAAAGCTGAGGAAGCCTCCTAGCAGGAGTATCAGCAGAAAGGAGCTTGTATACCACACTATCTTGAAGGATTTTCTTCTATGAGAGGACAAAATTTTCTTGGCATTTGTGAAAATTTATTCGAACATTTAATTTCTCTTGTGAAAGTATGGAGCTTCTCTTCATTTACAGAGTTGTGCAAAATGGCCCTTAATGCTATGAATTTTCATGGAACTGTAATCTTATGATTTTCTAACACAATTTGAAGAAGGATTATGTGAGTCTTCTTTTAGCTCGTTTTCTTAATTCCAAATCCATTTTATTTGTATCCACATCTAACTTGTAAATATTTTGAACTGAACTATGTTTATCATTTACATAAGAAATTATCTAGACATTATACAATTTGGGCTGATTTTGGTTGTATACGGTTTCAAATTGTATAATATTTACACTGCTTCTTTACAAATACTCACATAGCAAATTTTTGGCAGTCAAAATTATGTTTGAATGAGTGTTACTCAAGTTTACACCCTAGATATTTTCATATAGTATTCACAGACCCTTTCAAAACTAGAAGACGAAGTATTATAAGCGTTAATACTAAAATAAGAAAACAACAACAATTTACTAAAATAAAACATAGTTATAGTCTCAACTATTCTCTCTATATGGGTAGTAATTTGCTAAACTTGAAATTTAAAACTTAAACTCAAAAGACCTTAAAATGATTTACTACATGGTTATTGTGGTCCTTTTCATTGGGTAAGCTCTTAAGAGATGAGATTTTGTAGAAATATTATATCAGTGTGACATATAATGAAGACAAATATACAAATAGAGTTTACATGGCTGATAATTGAATGTTTTTTGATAATTTTTCCACTCATTGTTGAGGAGACAAGTGGACTAGTATCTAGTTAGCAGAGGGTTGAGGATATTCTTAGGCCAATGTCTATAAATGGCCTAAGAATCGTCCAATAACATTTAACTTGTGTTCTTAGCTTACTAAAGTAGTAAACGGCTCTAAATGAACACTCAAATTGCTTTTAAGACAAGAATCTCAATTTTCCTACACATCTGTTGCAGCTACAACTGTTTTCCTCAAATTTCTTAAATTTTGGTTCCCTCCTCATGATTTAGCGTTGTTTTTAATCATTTGGATCCTTGAGCCTTTTGGTCGTGCTTTAATTTTGGATGGTTTTTTGAAGATTACCTTTCATCCTGATTTTCAGAAATTGCTTGTGTTTGGAATTGTTGTAGATCGCAGATTTTAGAGTTTATTTTGCTAAGTTGAAAATGGATCAGGCCTTTTTGTCCTTTGCAAAGCATCGTTTCGGAGGAGATAGTTTTAACCGTTGCTGAATTTCAAATTCTTTAAGCACTTAGCATTTTTTATTTTTTGATTGGAGCATTTTTTTATTTTGATCGGAGGTTGTAGATTTTTTTGCTTCTGCCGTTGCGGCTCCCAAACCAGCTAGCTACCCAAATTCTAAAGCGCTCCACCCTCCGATGCTAGTCGCATGCCTATAACCTTTTTTCTTCCGCCGCTGCAGCTCCAAAAGCAACTAAGCACCCGAAGTGTAAAGCGCTCCGCCCGCCGATGCGTCAATCTTTTAGTCGCTTGTCCGTAGTATTTTCTCTTCTGCCGTTGTGGCTGTACAAAGCTTTCATCTTCTGATGTTGATGTCCCTCCGACTTCCGATTGAGAACTTTCCCGCCCGCATCTTAGGTCTTATCTTTCCCGACTCCAATAGGCTTAAGTGATTTCGCAGTGCCCGTCACTTTTAAGACCCGCTTATGCAGTGGTGAATGAATCTACCCTTCCGACGTAAGTATTTTGAGCCGCCGATTAGTTTTCCATTTTTCGTCATGGATGATGTCTGTCAAGCGTGTAGGTGGACGAGGTAGTGGTGTCGGCGTTTGTTAAAATTCTCAGATCAAGTGGTGCACCTGGCCATTTCTTGTAGATTAGCCGTTTTAGTTGGTTTAATTTGAAGTTTTGTTTTAGAATGCCACCCCTGTGAATAATGCACATTGATTAACTGTAGGAAGATCCAAAAGACTTTTCATATTGCCGCGGCGCGAAGGTACAGGTAGGAGGCAGGATCTCAAGGGGCACGGGAAAAGTAAAAGACAAAATTGAAAGCAACAAAGGCGTAGTTCTGAAAGGTCCGTCAGTTACTCAGCCAATCATGAGCATGCGCAGAAAAGATGAAAAGAGGGATATGAAACGTTCGAAGAACCGAAAAGTCACACGTTTGGGGGGAACCCAAGCGGTCTACTGTTTTGTTTAAATATTTTAAAGTCAGAAGTTACAGGGGATTTTTCCCTGGAAAAACTTGTAACTTAATGCTTGTAAGAGGAACTATTTCATTTTACAACCAGAGACTGCAAATTTTGCCTGTTGGAGGAAGTGCTATGTGGAATATGTCAATGTGATTAAATGAGCAATGTTGAATGTGAACTATTTCGTTTTCAGCTGTGTCTCATTAGCTGTAAGAGCGTTCTAATTTCTTGAACCTATTTTCTTGTCTGAATGTTCTTCAGTACCTTTATGATGTCTTTTTCCACTATGAGTAATGGGAGTTTTAACTGTTGATGAGCTATCTTATCATATATACTTTTATTCATGTTTATATGTTTGGTTATAAGAACAACTATCTGTGATTTGCCATAACACATGAACAGGGGTGCATTACTCATGAATTAATACCCAGCTCTGTAGAGATATTTTAGTTAGTATTTATTTTCTTGCATGATTTGGATGCTTGTGAGTTCTAAGACGAGAGGTAAGAACCTGCGCATCACATTGTGATTGCTCTTTGCATCTTTATCACCCTGCATTGTTAATTAGGCACGTGCATATCATACTTAAGTCAAAAATACAAAAAAATACACGGTGGACCGGGCCGCAATCGGTAAAACCTTTGTTTTTGTTACTTGACCTATGGTAGCCGGACCGTAAACCAGACGGATTCCCTATACCAAACAGTCATAGGCTAGTTGGGAACGTTGACTGGGGAGAATCCCTTGCTGTTGTTGCCTACGAATTTCCAGGCGTCAACAGTTTCTGGCGCTAGAAGGAGGGTCGCCAGTGCATGGCTGGACGAGGAAACCCATTTTCCCGAGATTATTCCACCGGTAATAGTTCTGAAAGCAGTGGGATTCATAATCCAATTCCAGAAGAAAGGAGTAGAGAACATCTATATTATGTTGGCAACGAGGTTGTTAATGATCTGAGAAGACACACCAGGGCATATGTGAAGAATATTGGAGGATTTCCAATCATCCCTGAATTTCCTAGAAGAGAATATAAAATGAAAGATCATCCTATAGTGGAAGACTCAGTGCTGGTTGGGGACTGGGAAGAACTTGTAGAAACAGCCTTACAGGAAGTTGTGCTACCTTTGAATCAAGAAGGTCCAGATACTCCTCACAGTTCTCCTGCTCACACTCCTATTGGCTCACCTCCTCACTCTCCACCCAGACTCATGGCAGGCATAAATGCTAATCCACCACCTAACCCACCAAATCCACCACCTTCTTGGAGAGCCAGATCACCTTTAAACCTGACACCTCCGTTACATGATCTACCTCAAGCCTTTGACAAGATGTTGCCCAAATTCGATCCGAGTGATAAGATTCTAGTAGATGACCACCTGCAAAGTTTTTACTTGGCAATAGAAGGGTTAAGGGCCAGGTAGTATGAGGATGTAGTCTGTAGACTATTCCCGCATACCCTTAAAGGAGCTGCAGCATCATGGTACTTTGGGTTGCCTGTAAACTCTATTCCTGATTGGGATACCTTTGAAATTATATTTAGGAGTAAATATGTGACTCAGAAGACTCATGAAGCCCTCATGAAAGGGATATGTGCTTTAAAGAAAGAGAGAAAGGAAAAGGTGCACAGTTTCACCCAAAGGTTTGCAGCATATCTCAAGAATTTTTCTAAAGCTGACAAACCTTCACACAAGGTCCTGATTGAATATTATACTTCAGCTTTAGGCCCTGAGTTAGCCATGTTTTCCAAAATAAGGGCCAAGCCTACTTTGGCGGAAACCTATGAAGAGGCGGAAGTAGTGGAGGCTGAAAGAGAAAGTATAGAAGATTATCCCGAACAGTCATGAGAGAAAGGTGCGGGAAGGAAAGCCTTATTGTTTACTAAGCCTAAGGAAGAGAAATCGCCAGATTTTGAAAATAAGGCAAAAATGATGTAGAAGCTTTCTAACAAAATCATAGACTTGGAGAAAGAGAAGGAAACACAAAAGTTCTATAAGCCCTATTATAAGAAAAGAGAGGATAAAAATCAATCACAACCTCCTCCTCACAATTCTGCATCTATGAATTTAACAGAGGTAGGCATGGACAATTTTTGCACTTTCCACCAACAACCACACTCTGAAAATAATTGTCCTCAATGGATAAACTCGGTGATGTTGGTCATGAATCAGCTGTTGGATTCTATATTAACAGAAGATGGAGATGAAGAAAGAAAAGAGAGTACCACTTCAACGAAGGAACAAGAAGAGGAAACCATGGTTCTGTGGAATTCTGTTTCGTTATTTGATGCTGAAGAGGAAAAGAATCGGGGCCACAAGGACGTCATGGAAACCAACATAAAAATAAGGAGCCAAGGGCTAGCTAAAGAAAACAGTCTCATACTCCCAAAGATCAAAAGGCTACAGAAAAATGTTAAGAAATTTCAAAATAATTCCGCAGCTGATAAAATTCCTAAATTCACCATTACCAGCCAGGATCCTAGGTAGACTGATACGTTCGCCAAGCCCACTGAAGAAAAAATGAATGTTGATAAGCCACATCTTACTAAACTGCAGATGGATTATGACATCATGGAAGATATCAAGAAGGCAAAGGCAAATGTTTCACTATTTGAAATGTGTAAGGTGTCGCAGCAAAAAGAAAGACTATTGAAAGCACTTGAAGCATCGGATGAGAAGCTTCCCACTGACAATCAACCTCAGGAAGAAGAAGAAATCAGAGAAGCCAACAACACATCAGACACCTAGCCTGATCTCCTTTGATTTTCATAGGCTGATGAAATCGACTGTAACATAGTAAACTTAGCAGTAGGAGTAGACTTGCGTGCAGTAGTTAGATATTTTTGGACATTGTTTTTTGATGGCTCTAAGACGTTAGAAGGGTTAGGGGTCGGTTGTGTCCTGATTGACCCTCAGAATAATAAACATTTTCTCTCATGTATATTAGAGTTTGATTGTACAAATAACACGACCGATTATGAAGCACTGGTGCAGGGTTTAAGGAAAGCGATCGAGTTAAAGGTAAATAATCTAAAAGTTTTTGGAGATTCTGAAATAATTGTTAAACAGATCCGGAATCAAATACATTGTGTTTCCCCTCACCTAAAATCTTATCAAAATGAGGTATGGGATCTGCTCAAATGTCTAAACGCATTTAATATTGTTTCAATTCCCAGACTTAAAAATGCAGCAGCTGACTTGTTGGCCACATCAGCTGCTAGGCGCGTACCTACTAATAATCGATACTCTGTTGAATTTCTTTGCAGGCCCTCGGTACCTGATATGATCACCAACCTACGAGTATTCGATGACGATCGGCAAATTATAGAATGCTTAACAAATGATGAGGTATTTAAAGGAGCAATCATAGATGATGAAGAACATCAATCCGGGCTGAAGTATGATAATTTCATTCCTAAAGGAGTTAGAACGTTAGAAAGAATGTTCGATTTAAATGAAAAGTTCAGAAGACCAGCCAACGTGAAGACTCACAACTCATCTCTACAGTTCGAGTTGATAAATTTAGGGACTGAGATGAATCCTAAATATGTGAATCTTGAAAAATGTTGTTCACCAGCAGAAAGAGATAAGTTCGTCAGTCTGTTTAAACAATATAAAGATGTTTTTGCCTAGACATACGAAGATTTGAAAACATATGACACCAGCATCATCAAGCATGTTATTCCCATCAAAGCTGGCGTCAAACTGTATCAGCAGCCTTTAAGAAAAATGCATCCAAAATTGGAACCGTTGATTCAGAGTGAAGTTAAGAAATTATTGGATGCCAGAATCATTTTTAAGGTCAGACACTCAGAATGGGTCTCAAATCTGGTACCGGTGAGGAAAAAATCTGTAGAGATTAGGCTATGCATGGATTTCAGGAATTTAAACCGTGCTTCAAACAAAGATAACTATCCTATTCCACCCATGGAGCAACTGCTACAAATGGTCTCATGGTCTGAACTATTTTCTTTACTAGACGGATTCTCGGGCTACAATCAAGTGTTAGTAGCTGAAGAAGACAGGTTGAAGACAACATTTAGGACCAAATGGGGAACTTTCACTTATAGAAGAATGCCCTTTGGGCTTATAAACGCTGGAGCCACATTCCAGAGGGCTATGGACATAGCCTTCCGCGGTTTGATTGGACGTAGTGTGGTGATATACCTCGATGATATTACAATATTCTCAAAGAGGAGAGGAGAACATGCATTCCATATAAGGAAGATTTTTGAATGCTGTCCGAAATATGGCATCTCACTCAATCCCAAAAAATGTGTGTTTGCTATTACGGAGGGTAAGCTACTTGGTCACATAGTTTCAAATAAGGGAATATCTATCGATCCGGAAAGGATCAAGGCCATTGAACAAATTCCCTTGCCCCATAATAAAAAAGGGATGCAATCATTTATGGGAACAATTAACTTCGTGCGAAGATTTGTGCCTGATTTCGCTCAGATTGTCAATCCTCTGCAGCAGATGGTGAAGCAAAATGCACAATTCAAGTGGACTGAGATTGAGAAGAACACATTCAGCAAAATCAAAACTATTGTTGCACACGCACCCTCCCTGAAAAGCCTAGATTTCGACAAAGATTTTATTCTGTATACCTTTGCATCCGATGATTCACTAGCAGCTATGCTTACCCAAAAGGAAGATGGGGGGGATGAATTCCCAATATCTTTCATGATCACTGGTCTACAGGGGGCCGAATTAAATTACCTAGCCATTCATAAACAAGCTTACGCAGTATTCAAAGCAGTGAAACAATTCAGGCCTTATATATTAAAAAATCGAACCAAGGTGATCGTCCCATACCCAGCTGTAAGGTCCCTTTTTGCACAGAAGGAGTTAGGAGAAAGAAGGGGAAATTGGGTAATAACTCTTCAAGAGTATGACCTCGAATTCAAGCCAGCTGCTATAGTTAAAGGGCAGGGATTATGCAAACTGATGACTGAAAATGGGAGCAATGATGAACACGCCTGGGAAGACGAGGCTGAATTACATTTGATGGATGTATGTCCTTTGTTCACAGCTCCCGATTCTTGGTATAGGGACCTTGTGCATTACCTGTAGGCAGGAATGTTGCCAGAACATTGGAATTCCAAGCAAAGAAGAGCGCTGCGTCTTAAATCAGCTTCCTATCAAATTGTTGAAGGAATATTATTCAGAAAAAATTATGACGGAGTTCTTCTTAGATGCTTAGAGAAAGAATATGCGAAGAAAGTAATGACAGATTTGCATGATGGGCCTGCTGGGGGACATTATTCAGGATATACTACAGCTCACAAAATCCTCAGAGCCGGTTACTACTGGCCTACGCTCTTCAAATATGCACACGCACATGTCAGGAAGTGCGATATTTTCCAAAGGTGTAGTGGGAGACAACCTAAAGCAGCAGCACCCCTAAAGCCTGTGATGATCGCTGAGTCGTTCGAGCAATGGGGGTTGGATATGATTGGAGAAATAAAACCAAATTCCTCCCTACAACACAAGTACATTCAGACCGCGACCGATTATTTCACTCGCTGGGTCGAAGCTATCCCGCTGCGCAAGATAAATGAAGACACGGTCATCAGCTTCCTACAAGATCATATCATGACCAGGTTTGGAGTTCCAGTTTTGTTAGTCTTTGATAATGCTGCTTACTTTTCATCAATTAAATTAACTATTTTTTCTCATGATAAAGGGATAAAATTGCATTATTCTGCTAATTACTATCCACAAGGAAATGGCTTGGCTGAATCCTCTAACAAAAATATGATTAGAATTTTAAAGAAGACTGTAATAGAAAACCAGAGGAGTTGGCACTCAGCGCTACCAAATGCCCTTTGGGCTGATAGAGTCACCCCCAAGTCTTCGATAGGAGTGTCTCCATATACCCTTGCATATGGTAAAGAAGCCATTCTTCCTCCCAATATCATGCTACCTTCTTCCATAATAGCTCAAGAATCTAGAGGGTCGGATGATGAAGTTTTGCAAATAAGGATCTATTCTTCTCCTGAAAGCAGAAGAAGCTCGATCTAAAGCCAGAGAGCGCTTTAAGCAACAACAAGAGGTAATAAAGAGATGGTTCGACAAACATAAGGCAGGAACAAAAGATTTTGAAGTGGGAAATTTGGTTCTCAAGTGGGATCACCCCCATGATGAGAAGGGAAAACACACGAAGTTCCAACAGTTGTGGGTAGGTCCTTTTCAGATTGCGGCAAAGCTTGGCCCTTCTACTTATAAGTTGCAAAATCTACAGGGGTGGGAAGAGAACTTACCAGTAAATTATTTGGTTCTCAAGCCTTATTTTTCCTGAGTTTTGTTTGAGTTCTTCTGTCTTGTATATAAATAATCTGGCTTGGTCGTCTTTTTGAGTCTTTGAGTCATGAAGTTTAGTTTTGTTTTAGTAAAAAGAAGCAAGCTTTGGTTGCATGGAGAGCATTAGAATTATGGACTAACTAAAATCCTTGATTATAAGACTGTGTATTATGGTTTTATCTGATAGAATTTCTTCTAGATTAGCAGTTTTCCTAAATGGCTATGAATGCATTGAAGTCCTGCTTAATCCCTGTAAAGTAACTCAAGATTAAAGGGTCTAGAATACTATTTCGAGGCTCCATCCATCTCACACTTAAAAAATGTCCTAGGGGTGACAGCAAAAGACCCATGGAAAGGAAGCAGGGTAAACAGTATATTATATATAAATGATCCCATGCCAAGAATTGAAAGCCAAAAGGCTATGAAGAGTAAAAAATCCCAAGAAAGCAATGTGTATCAAAACAAAGTATTAAATCATATGAGTATAAAATTGCCAAAAGTTCCTCTCCGTCCGTGAGCTGAAAATTAAATACATCTCTCACACAAAAGGACACTATGGATAGAGGAGCCTGAATGAAAAATTCAGAAAGAAAGGCATGAGGAGGACTCAAAAGGACAAAATTCCAAAAGCACAAAAAAGTGCAAAGTGGCATGGGAATGAGGAACAAATGAATATTTATGTTTACCAGATGTTACAATCCTGTGGTGTCCAAGCTAGAAGCTACCCAAAGATAGAAGTAAAAAATGAAACTCATATGACTGGACTCGAAAGAGTTATCTTGACTTTGAAATCTTGGTTTCCATTTTCCTAAATTGGACTACCCTCAATGATTCAAAGTTCATATATCTGCCATTTGGGAAATCCATACATCTAGAAGAGTTCAACATGTTTATTTTATTGTTAAACAGTCTGTTACTCAAGGAAGAAATTGTCCAGAGGTCTAGGTTCACCAGGTAGTCGCCAATTGTTGCAGCTGCAACTGTTTTCCCCAAATTTCTTAAATTTTGGTCCCCTCCTCATGATTTAGTGCTGTTTTTAATAATTTGGATCCTTGAACCTTTTGGTCATGCTTTAATTTTGGATGGTTTTTTGAAGATTACCTTTCGTCCTGATTTTCAGAAATTGCTTGTGTTTGGAATTGTTGTAGATCGCAGATTTTAGAGTTTGTTTTGCTAAGTTGAAAATGGTCAGGCCTTTTTGTCCTTTGCAAAGCGTCGTTTCAGAGGAGAAACAGTTTTAACCGTTGTCGAATTTTAGAGTCTTTAAGCACTTAGCGTTTTTTATTTTTTGATCGGAGCATTTTTTATTTTGATCGGAGGCTGTAGCCTTTTTTGCTTCCGCCATTGCGCCTCCCAAACCAGCTAGCTACCCGAATTCTAAAGTGCTCTGCCCTCCGATGCTAGTCGTATGTCTATAACCTTTTTGCTCCCACTGCTGCGGCTCCCAAAGCAACTAAGCACCCGAAGTGTAAAGCGCTTCGCCCGCCGATGCGTCAGTATTTTAGTCGCTTGTCCGTATTCTTTTTTCTTCCGCCATTGCGGTTGTGCAAAGCTTTCATCTTCCGATGTCGATGTCCCTCCGACTTCCGATTGAGAACTTTCCCGCCCACATCTTAGGTCTTATCTTTCCCGACTCCGATAGGCTTAAGTGGTTTCGCAGTGCCCGTCACTTTTAAGACCCGCTTATGCGGTGGTGAATGAATCTACCCTTCCGACGTAAGTATTTTGAGCCGCCGATGAGTTTTTCATTTTTCGTCGTGGATGATGTCTGTCGAGCGTGTAGGTGGACGAGGTAGTGGTGTCGGCGTTTGTTAAAATTCTCAGATCAAGTGGTGCACCTGTCCATTTCTTGTAGATTAGCCATTTTAGTTGGTTTAATTTGACGTTTTGTTTTAGAATGCCACCCCTGTGAATAATGCACATTGATTAACTGTAGGAAGATCCAAAAGACTTTTCATATTGCCACGGCGTGAAGGTACAGATAGGAGGCAGGATCTCAAGGGGCACGGGAAAAGTAAAAGACAAAATTGAAAGCAACAAAGGCGCAGTTCTGAAAGGTCCGTCAGTTACTCAGCCAATCATGAGCATGCGTGGAAAAGATGAAAAGAGGGATATGAAACGGTCGAAGAACAGAAAAGTCACACGTTTGGGGGGAACCCAAGCGGTCTACTGTTTTGTTTAAATATTTGAAAGTCAAAAGTTACAGGGGATTTTTCCCTGGAAAAACTTGTAACTTAATGCTTGTAAGAGGAACTATTTCATTTTACAACCAGAGACTGCAAATTTTGCCTGTTGGAGGAAGTGCTATGTGGAATATGTCAATGTGATTAAATGAGCAATGTTGAATGTGAACTATTTCGCTTTCAGCTGTGTCTCATTAGCTGTAAGAGCGTTCTAATTTCTTGAACCTATGTTCTTGTCTGAATGTTCTTCAGTACCTTTATGATGTCTTTTTCCACTATGAGTAATGGGAGTTTTAACTGTTGATGAGCTATCTTATCATATATACTTTTATTCATGTTTATATGTTTGGTTATAAGAACAACTATCTGTGATTTTCCATAACACATGAACAGGGGTGCATTACTCATGAATTAATACCCAGCTCTCTAGAGATAGTTTAGTTAGTATTTATTTTCTTGCATGATTTGGATGCTTGTGAGTTATAAGATGAGAGGTAAGAACATGCGCATCCAATTGTGACTGCTCTTTGCATCTTTATCACCCTGCATTGTTAATTAGGCACATGCATATCATAATTAATTCAAAAATACAAAAAAATACGCGGTGGACCGGGCCGCAACCGGTAAAACCTTTGTTTTTGTTACTTGACCTATAGTAGCCGGACCGTAAACCAGACAGATTCCCTATACCAAACAGTCACGGGCTAGTTGGGAACGTTGACTGGGGAGAATCCCTTGCTGTTGTTTCCTGCGAATTTCCAGGCCTCAACAACATCCCATTGCAAATGTGCTTTAAATGTGGCCTCCATGTTCTCCATGTTCACCTTATTATATCCATCTTTTTTAAGGTGGGAAGTTGCAATTTTCCCCTAATTGATTCCATCACTTGCACAAACTTTAGCAATGATTTGGATGAATAAAAACCTCATCATGTGAGAATTGGTGTAAGACAAATTACATCAACCACTTTTGATTGTCCCCATTGTTTCAGTGATTTGTAGTTGATATCCCTTATCAAGGACAAATCTTTGTCCATACCAAATCCATGGTGTTATCACATTCATATCTATCATTGTTTCCAATGGGTTTTTGAACGTCCATCCTTGTCAACTGTTAATCATTTTAATGTTTGGAGTATTTATGTGAGACATGATGAGTATGTGACCATTGACTAATATCTTGATAGGGGTGCACTCTATATGCAAGGTTACAAAATTTTAAACACAATGTTGTATGTTTTCGTATTAAGCTCTGATCTTTTTCAGGCACCTGGAAAAAAATTATTTGCTGTATATGTTCAGTTAACACTTTATCAATGTTAATCCTATCGGAGGTCATCCACTCATTATCCCTAGCTAGCACTTTGATTTGAACTTTTTCACATTGTATGTTTTTTCCTTAAGCTTTGATCTTGTGCAGGCACCTAAAAAAAATGACAAACTAGTGTTAATTTAGGAAAAGAATGTGATCTTTGTGGGTGAAGTAATGTGCATCCACAATATACATCAAAAGAAGCAAGGTGCATTGTAGAATGCATGTGGGGTATCATGTCAATATACTAGGTAGAAATATAAAGGGGTATAAAAAATGTAAATGAAAAAATGGATACATGCAATACATAGTGAAAATAGGGGTTTTTTAAAATTCGGAAGGCATATTGGGAGGGGGTTAAAAAACACGATTTTGGGAGGTATTTTCCAATATTTTTTGAAAATAGGGGTATTGTTTCATATGCCACTAACGAACGTGCTATGGCATGGTTTCACTAAGTGAAGACCTCGTGAGGCATACTTAACTCTTCAGTGAGCCCACTAGCTTAGCATATATTGATTCCATCTCCTGATAACCTAATAAACCCAACTTTTTGGCTTGGTTATGTGTTGTTGTGTACTCTTGGTTTGATAAACCCAACCGTGTTTTCTTGACTACGTTTTGACATATCTTTGGCTATGTGTTGGCTTGCTTAGTTTCCTTATTCCTTGTGGGAATCATGCCCAGCTTGGGGGTGGTAGTGTTCCTGAGAGATTAAGGAGTACACTGGCCTATGGTTGGGTGGAATGTTGCAGCGACATAGCTGGTTGCGGGGCATTCTTCTTCATAAGATAAGTATTCTTGTGTTTAAATCCTTGCAACTACATTTGATAATGAATTACAATGAACATGTTGAATGCTTGAATGTATGGTTTTGCTTCCGCTGTATGGTAATAATGTATGCATGTTTTAGTTCAAAGCATTTCAATTTTTATGATTATATTCATGGGGCTAGTAGCCCGAGTAGATAGCAGCATCGGTAGCATCCTTTTTGTCGGTCGGAGGGTCAGGGACGTTACAGAACATGACCATTTTTGTACAAAGGAGAAGTTAATTTTAGTAATTCCCAACAAATGACCACAAAATTAGGCGAATAGAACTAAAAAGAACAGATACAGGAGTGTGAAAGCAACTGCTAAATCAAAATAGAGAGAAGAGAAGATAAAGAACAAAGTGTCTTGCAAAAGTTAAATATTTATCTTAGAGAAGATATAAATTAAAATAAGGTGCAAATACCATAAAGTCTCTATTAGCACCCAAATCTACATGTAAAAGTTTTTCATTTTTGGCCCGAGTCTTAAGATTCCTTCCTTTTGCTAGTCTCTCTAAAAAATGTGCTACCAAAAGTGAGAGAAGTATAAGAGCTAACCAAAACACCCCCATCCCGTGGGAATATGAGAGACCAATTTGTGCTTAAATCACAATTTGGTTGTTTAATTTGCAATTTGGGTGATCTAAGTAGTTTAAAAATTGGAAATTTAGTCTAAGACCGACGTAATAATTTGACCGAGTTTTAAATGTTTTAGTTCACTAACAAAATGTCGCCGAGTTTTTCATAGGATCCCATTATTAACCCAATGAAATCTTGCATTGTGCTCACGTCCTCTTCTTCTTCCACTAGTCAAATTTTAGCTTAAATGCTCTTTTGTTTATATTTAAAAAAATCAAACTCCATTTAAGCTAAAAAGTCGATCAATAAAAGTTAAATGAATTATTAAAAGTTGTTATTTTAAAAATCATTTTATAATAATGAATTTTATAATCATTTTTATTTATAAAATCTCTTTACTTTATCCATATACTTTGTTTTTAACCCGTTAATTTATGCATGGTATTTGGGTCCAAAAGGTATTTTGTCCTCTAGAAAGACACGCTAAGCCCGACTGACATGTTTATTATCGAGTCATCTAGTGAAATGCTCAAGATACACCAAGTGACAAAGCCCATCAGCGAAGAACCCATGGGTATCTTTCATTGCCCAACACGTCCAATAAATGCTACATTATTTGTGTATATATCAAACAAAAAGAGTTGTGCACCAAGGAGAAAATGTGAGTTCCTTTCGTTCTGTAAATCTAAGGCAGTGATAAACGCCAATGTCATGTTGAAGAAATATAAAGTAAGTGCCCACGTATGAGTTGGTTGATATGTGTACTCTTGGATGATTAAAACAATGTTCATCCATGCATCCAACTGTAAAAAATATGCCAATAGGTGTCGATTTCCTCAACAAGTGTATGAAGGAGTTTGTGTAGATGTTTGGGCTACAACAAGATGTTAATTTCATTTTATAAATTGTCGGTAAAATGTATAAAAAATATTGTCTTTATATCCTAACTCAACCCAGATCATCCATTCTAACACAAGAATGATTTTAAGAGTCTTTGTTAAGTTTTTTCTGAATGCAATGTAATATGCTAGATCCAACAAAGGCACGGCCTTGGCTAGGTGGAAGAAAGATAATTTCCTCTTAGCTTTGTGCAACAATTCAATGCTAGCCTGTTTTGATTTTTCCAAGCCCATCAATTTGGGATAAGTGGCTTGACCATCGATCAAATCCTTTCCTGTAGTCTTTCCCAATTCTTCTGATGGTTTTGTGACATTGAGTATGTCATCCACAACTTGAAACAGAATCCCCATGCAACTGGCATACCTTCGAATTATCTCCATTTCATCCTCTGATGCTCCACTAACGATCTCCCCACACATGACCGATCACTCCAAGAGCACTGCAGTCTTGTGATTGTGAATCCATTCTAGATTCTCCATATCAATAGAAGCATCCCCTTCACTTGCAAGATCAAGAAAATTCCCACCCATAATCCCTTCAGAACTAGTTGTTCTACCTAATTCAAATACCGACCTCGAAAACTTATCATTCCCCGCAGTTTTTGTTGTGGAGACTGCAATTTGCTCAAAGGAATTTGAGAGAAGTGCAACTCCTGCAAGAAGATCAATGCCTTTGCCGAAGAGCTTATGGTTTGTGGGATGACCTCGGTGCTTATCATTATTGTCCAAGCAAGGGAAATCATCATGTAGAAAAGTCATTGTATGAATCAATTCTATTGCACATGCAACAGGCATAACCAGCTCTTGGGTTCCTCCCACAAGCTCACATGCAACAATACATAGAAAAGGATGAACTCGCTTCCCTCCTAAAAAAGAGAATACCAGATGTATTCATGTAATTTTTTTGGATAATGAAGTGGAAGATCCCTATCAAGTGCCTCGTTCACTGCCATTTCCTTGGCAAGCATGTACTCGTTGAAATCGAATTCAACGCCCTTCTTCATTTCTTCTTGAAGATTCAACAACTGAACAATTGTGCTTGAGGGTCGAGATGATGATACGAGAGCACTGTATAAAGATAACTTCCTCTTCAAATATCCTCTGACGCACAGCTGCTCGCTATTAGAAACCCCTAATGACATTGAAGCTCCAAGAAAATGTTTTAACTGGATAAAAACTCCTTTGAGAGGATGCAGGGTATGAGATCTTGCTGCAATGTTGCTGTAAGACATGGTTGCAGTACCACTGTAAGCCATGTCGTAGTTATATTTAAATCTATGATTTCTTCCTGCAATCTAACTGTAAAACAAAAATTCCAATCAGGAAATATGTGTAGAGATTTGAATATTTTTTAGTTGAAAAGTTGAAAATCCGAAATTAAATGAAGAGAATGCTAGAAAGGGATAATCTAACCGTGCTTTAGATTATGGGGGAAGACGAGTAAGAATTTGAGAAGGAATTTGTTGCAACACATACGGATTCACGCTTAGTGATTACTTCTACTTGGAATGAATTACATTGTCTTAATTATATTGTAAGTTCGCTTATATTCCAATCTATGGGGTTTGCCTATGTTTCCTTGCCTAGATTAAAAAAAGCTAATGGAATATGCTGATAGTATATCATTCAATAATAAAATAACCAAATAGACTACCATCTTGAGATCACTCATAATTCCCAATGATATCAGCATTAAGCCTCTTTCCTTCTACATGCCGAGATGCTTTCCTTCTATTCTGTAAAACGCCCATAGTTTTATTTCTCAAAATCTTAATTTTGGTATGTCCCACATTCCATGATTCAAAACAATTGGTTTCATGATCATTTGGGTGTCAAAAATATAGGATTTTGGAACACTGAGCATCCAAGAAAAACCCTCTCTCTCTATATCCATGAAAATCCTTCTCCTTTCCTTTCCGGAAGGATGGTATCTCAGGGGATCCACCCTGAGAATAAACAACTATTGCAGAAGCTTCCCTAGAAGCTAGTTTGTTCATCCATTATTCCCTCGCCATCAGATATATGAGTGCGTGACTCCAAACCCAAATCCTCAAAAGTATTCAAAAATCCATTTCTGATGGATTCTTCTTCTTCAGAGACAACATAACTCTTGTGCAACCCGTGATAAAAATCCAGTTCCAACAATGACTATTAACAAAAGCTACCCCATTGTGATCTCTGCTCAAAACTATAACCGAAACTAAAAATTTCTCGTTGTTTAAGGAAAGGAAACTCTTGTGCCCTTGTAAACAAATACTCCCTTGCTGATCTACAAGAATGAAAGGCCGATTGAAGAAATAGTTAAAATGGGTCCACAGTTGCTCTTCCTAGCATTATGTTCCTTGCACAAACTATAAATAGTCCATGATTTTCCTTCCCAAATGGAGTTCTTGGCACAACAGGCCCAGTAAGTAAAAACTTGCAATACTTGCAAAGAATTTTTTGACCATGTAGATAATCTACGAGTTGAAATCAATCTAAATCGAGCGAAGAGGGAAGAGTAACGTCCAAGGAAGAGGGCAAATTTTCTATAGGTTGGGAGTTGAAATGCTTGCGAGAGGAAAATGATGGAGGCAAAGTTTGGTATGACTCTGAAAATGACGTGCTAGTAAGCTGATACACAGCGGGGTGCTTGTGAGCCGATATGTGTCGAATCCTGGGTCTCCCAAGGGAGGACGAGTACTACAGTGTAAAAACAAAAGATCTCATGGAAAAACGTCTATCGACGTAAATCCATTCTCATTATGCTCAGAGGACGTTTTTAAGAGGTTTAACACGTGGCAGCATGTTATTCGTTAAAGTAAAAAATTTAATGTTTTAAGAAGTTTAATACATGTCAACTTGTTAATTGGTAGAGTGATGACCAAACGGGTACAATACTTTTCAAAACATACCTCAATAGAAAAAACGCCTATCGACATAAATAGTTAACACGATAAAGATTCCAATAGTAAAATGTATGCACACCTACCACTATTCATTGTCGCTCCACATCAATATGAAACATCAAAGAGGTTTTTAAGAAGATGAACCATTGCCATCATTCTATACCATGGTGGTAGACCATGGTGGTTGTCGTCCGGGAGAAGGGAAGGGAATTGTATTGAGGTATAGATATATAAAGCGCATGTATAATAGTATAATTTGAGTATAAATATGGATATGAATATGATTCGATACATAAAAAATATCTAATGAAAAAAAATCTAGTACTAATGAAATATAGCAGTGGAGTGATTATATATAATACTTTTAATCAAATAGTTGCAAGTATAAAATAAATGTTCAAAAATATTTATATAATAAATCAAACATATATTTAAAAAACAAAAATAATTTTTTTTAACAACATGGGATAAGGCTAGTTCAAAGATGAAAACTATTTATTAATATATATTTTAATAAGAGAGTGTGAAATTGAATAGTACTTATGTTTTATAGTGTTTAAATAATTAAAGTTTTGGTATTTTTTGATTAGTTTTCAAAATGTAATTGTCCACTAGTAAGAATCGGTATCTGTATTACACCTATCAAATATTTGACAAATTTGAATTTCTTCGGAGTTTCCATTCTTAAATTACCAATACAACGAAGTTATGCTACTATAAGTGTATGAAGGCGTGTGAATGATGGAAATTGTGAAATAGAAGTGGTATATTAGATATGGATATTGATATTAAAAGTTGTCAAAACCGCAAATTTTCACAAAAAATTAAAATTTTGAGATAGCATAAAATGTTACAGTTGCAGTTAGATAACTGCTACCAGTCATTATAGGATATGAAACAGACAAATAAAAGTAACCATTTATATTTAACACATAACAATTAATTCTATTTTAATTTTGATATGTAATGTAGGTAAACTGCATTTGATTAATTAGTTCTCTTGATGGTTTGAATGACAAGTAGGTGAGGAGTCATTTTCTAGTCGGGGCTTACTTAGCAACTGCTAACGTATCTAGATTTTCTGCATCTTTACAGGCTTGACAGGTAAATTTTGACCCAGTTAAAAGTTTATTAAGGTGTTTTAACTAGATAAAATTCTTAGCATAGAAAGATACTGCTAGTGTAAAGATTCTTCTTAGAAGACTCAAGAATCTGCAAGGTAAAGCTTGTTTCTCTTATTTGACTCACAATACTATTTTACCTAGTCTCTGTATCATAGAGGTTATTAATGTCGCCTTTCTGTTTGACTCTTATCAGTAAGATCTTAAGATAGATAACGATCTCTTTTAACGTTACTTTATTTGATTTCCAGTTTTAGAAAAGCTCATGATAATAGTTCATAACTCCTCCTTAGACATAAGAGTCTACTATTATTATCATCAAAATAATTAAAATGATGCTTAATGTCATGAAAATAGACCTAAGTCTTCAGAATATAAACCTATGGTATTCTTTGCAACTCTGTTTCAATTAGGATTCAACACGGTAAAATTTCCAGCTTAACATCACTTATGATTTATGCGATATCCTCTATTTAATGATCGCCAAGATCGTGATTGGAATCCCATTTTGTTTATGACAAACATTATACGATGACTTCACATTACCCTACTAACTACTGGATTGTAAAAGTCGTGCAATAATATTCTAGATAGTTTATTGTATTAAACTCTAAATTCTAACTTAATCTTGATCCAAATTTACTTAAAAACTGGGTTCATAAAGTGGAGTTTCAAAGATCATGTATCTGTAGGTTTTATTTCCTACATCTAATACCTTAGATCCCTTTTAAGAATAAAAGTTATTCCTGTGTATAAATATTACTATATTTATATTCACTTTATTATCTTAAACCTAATTCTTATTGTTTTAACAATCATTGCTCCTGATTGTGAGACCAAATTAATAAAGGAATTAACCAGCTTATACAAACTTCTATTATCCTCTTTATCTTTTCTTATAAGTTGGATTATAAAAGGGTTAAAGGATCTTCACTATCATAACATCGAAAACATAAATAAATTCTTTGAGGAACAAGTGCCTTGATTCCAATAGAAAATAGACTTTTTACCCAAGCTTTGAACATTATGTTAACGTTGATATAACACTCGTTTAACGCCGAGGCTTGACTCCATTGGAGCGATATAGTATTGACTTTATGTTATAACATGATATCATTACATGCATATAGTATTTGATTATCAATTATTTGGTTCGAATGTTTGCAGTGATAACTATATAAAAGACCCACGGAGTGGTGAAAAGATCTGAGTACACGTGAAACCTTCTTTGCCATGCAAATCGTGATTTAAAAGTCGTCATTGCAACCCTAGTTTCTCATTGTTTCATCTAAGGCTTGGTATCTGCATGGTTTGGGTTTTACTATAGCCGTTGAGGGGTCGCAGTTGGCTTGCCTCCAGCTCCACTGTCTGCGCAATAACCTTGAAGAGTCATTGTTAGTGTGAGAGTTTACGTCATAACTCGTGAACGAAAAGTTTTCTGCAAATACTTTGTTGTGCATGTGGGTTGTTTTACACAGTCGCTAGTTACAGGGATAAAGTCGTGTTTTTTTTGCCACTGCCTTGATTTGCTCTTGCTCCTATTGGCAGCGTAGCTTGCATTGTGTGTCCTCCATTGTCTCTATCATTGCAAAAATGAGGGTTTGGATTTTCCTTACGCTGGTTGCAGTGCTGTTGTTCCTTCACGACTCCCTCATCTTCACTTCTAGGTGAACACGGTAGTTGCTGTGCTTGAGGTTTCGGTCTGCCTAACTCTTGACCTCAGTTTCCACAGTTCAGGTAATATTCTTTTTAACAAATTGCAAGTTATAAATAAAATGTGATTTCAGTGCTATACCCAAGTGTTAATTTAAACTTTGATTTTTTTTTAATTGCAGATGACAGTTTGCAAAACCCTTGGAAGGATATGCTTCGCAAAGGACTGACGTTCTATCCATGGGTAAGCCCTGGTTACCAAATGGCTCTCCCTGCTTGTGCAGACCTTAGGGGATAGTTTTCAGATGGAAGGAATTACAGCATGAATGTTACCTAGTCTTGGGTTGTTGTTCTTCAGTTTACCAGTTTTTTTTTTGGTTTTTGGTTTAACCCTTGCTTTCAGCAGGGTGACTCCGGCATAATGCCGTGACTTGTAAAGCTTTCTTCTTGTATAAAAAAAAGATTTTATAAACATGTAAGTTTAATACTTGGTCTGTTTAATTAAAAAAAACCCCGGTTATAATGTGGGTGCATCAACTTAAAGCTGGTTTTTGTACTCTGTTTATGTTTAAAGCCTTACGACCTAACATGTAATACACCGTTTTGTTTTAACTAAGAATTCTCCTTCAAGGTTGAACTCCGTTTAATTTACTGTTATTAATAGGACTCTGTGAACTCAGAATTCATTACCTTATTTGACTGTGTAGTAATATATACTGTTTATTATTTGTATTAGACTTTTGTTAATGGTTTTGAACTAGGGTTAAACTATTGGCATTATTTATATTTTTTTGGTGTTCGCTCAGAACATGAGCTAGGGTTTTCTTCGAATGAAACCATGATTAAAGAATTCTTTTGGTTTGTTAAGTGAGCTCTGCTACTTGTAAAACAAATATTATTTTGAATAATATCATTATTAGAGTGTAATGTTTTTTCTTAAATTGGTAATTAAATCATTTATTTGTTAAAAGTACTGTGACTAGTTAGTAACAGTTTATTTGCTTATGCTTGTACATAAAATCCAACCACTGGATCATGACTTGGTTGTTTTTATTAGAACAAGGGTATTATTATACTAGGGTTTGACCCTATAGTTCTCTTTTGCAGAAAGATAAACCTATTAGTATTTGCAGTACAGTTCTTACATAGATATGCAATGTTAATTTATTAAGTTCTTTTTGTTTTTCTAAATTGTTATCTAAGGTTTAGTAGGATTACTCGTAAACATTATTTTAGTAATGAGTCTGTTTTTAAATAAAAGAATAACTCTTTTCCAAAAACCCTTTCGATTTATAGTAACTAATTCTCTTAGTTAGTTAACAATATAAATAATTAAACTAAGTATTTATATTTTCTATCTTAATACCATAATTATTTTTCATATCACTATCCTGGGTTAGTAGTATCTGTTAGTTTTAAAAACTATTATGAATACTAGTAAACTAGATACGGTATTTGATACCTTTGTTTGAACTGAAAGTAAACAAGTAGTTTAGCTTTATTTCTTCTACTGCATAAGCAACAAGTTAATAAGTCTGATACAAAGAAAATAAACATGTGACATAGCATAGATTACCATCCTGCATAATTTAAATTCGATAAAAAAAATAAGATACTGTGTGTAGCATATAATCTATTTCCTATTAGAGTATTTATAAAGAAGATCCTTCCACCTGTGCTGAGTTATTTCTATTTCTTTTTTTAATGTACTTACCTACATAATCTGGTTAACAAGAACATATAAGAACAGGTTATTGTTCTTTTCTGATAATAGTCTTCATACAGAAATAAGTTACGTTGATATAATGAAATGCATAATATATCAACTCATTTCAGATTACTATCATATCTTCATCTATTTTAAACACATTGCCTGTGTTGGAGTACAATCTGGTCCTTCCAGATGTGGAAAAACACAGGTTAGGATTATTTTTCATCAATGTCAGATTCAGTTTTTCAATAACTAAAAGCTTACTAACTCTATCAGTTCACAACTAAACATATAACATTCATTAAGTAGGCAGTCTCACATTTAACCATCTAACATAGTAATACAAAAAGGCTGTAGAACTTGATTAAGCTGGACAACAACAACATTAGGAGTCCGTTCCTCCCTACCAACTCCTGGAGAGCGCTCAAACAGTGTCTCCTCAGGATCCCCGATCCTGTTCCTGGTCTCCTTGGCTGAGAACTGTTGGAGCATGCAATAAGATACTAGTCTAATAACTCAGTACTAACTCTGCACTCAGCAGTAAGATCCTTCAGCTGAAAAGCTGTATTAGATCACTTTCTGTAGTTTACCCCTCAAACACATTCCACAAATTCCCTTCCCAATGAAATCCTCTAAAGTACATTCACCTGAATGGTTCTCTTCTTGGAATGAGCAGCCTCAGCTCTCTTCAATGGGTAGTTTTATTAACATTGCCTAGGTATTTTTGGGTTAATTGTCATTAATTAAATAATCTGCTCTGATCCCACTTTCTTGGGGGATCATGACCCCAAATGTAGGGAGGTTTCCACCTGCAACATTGGAAGTGTTTGAGGATGCTGCCACTTGTCTATTTTCTCTCCATCCAGTCTCCTCCACCAACTTGACTAGTAAATACTCTTTTAACAACTCTCCCAAGCTGTTGTCTCCACTTTTATTTATTTATAATTAAAATATTCAGAATTACATTCACACCCTTGACTCTGCTGAGTCATCATTTACAACTTAGCATAAAATTTAACATATTGTCTTGAAATAAAATCAAATATGATAATATATTTTTTTACAAAATTGGGGCATGTGACAAAAGTGATTTAATACGGGTTTAGGTATTAGATCTATTTTCACTTTAAATAATAAGTTGCCATTTCAACACATGAAAGCCACTAATGTTGTAGGTATAAAGTACTTAAAGCCATTATCCAAACCTTAGCCAAAGGCATTTCCCAATGCTTTGGAGATATTCAAAAATGGCCAAATTATGAAGTGTATTATGCCAATATTCTTGGCTATAAGGATGCATGGACAAAAGGAGGGCATATTGAATAGGAGGGGAAACATATTTCAAGGAAACAACTTAGGGAAGGTACTTGTGGTACTTTGGTCATACAACATAAAAGACATGATTTTTTCGGCAATGTGACATGGATAGTTTTACTCTTCATGGAACACTTTGCAATTGTTGAAGTGTATGCAATGATGTAGTGTATAAGCATGAGGTGGTATGGACACGACAAAGAAGAAATTGTAACAATACATGCCACACAAAAGGATTGGGTTAAATGGTTGTGTGGAGATATGAGCACACATATATTTGGACCACAAAGAGGAATGGAGAAAAGAAAAGGTTCAAAGGCTACCACTATACATCATGCTACTTGCTTTACATGTAGAGTTGTGAGAAGGTGGTGTGAAGCCTACCTCTTCACAAAGCATGAACAACTCTATATGGCTTGTAGAGAAATGTAAAAATCATGCACTGCACCAATGCTCCATGTGATGAAGAAAAATGGTAAAGTATCAAATATTATCAACCACACAACTATTCAACAACCAAACAGATACTACCACGTGGAAAATTTGAGGAATGCTTGAGAGGTCATTTATTGCATAATAGGAGTGGAACACCCAAGGGAAAAATGTAACATTCCTTGAGTCTCTTTTTCTCCTAAAGGGAAACAAATAGATGAAAATAACATAATAAGGAGGCGATTGGAAGTCAAACATTGGATTTTGGGAACTTAAACAAGCTTTGGAAATGCTAAGAAAAGTTGGAGATAGCCCAAACATAGCCATGAAAGATACATGGGTTTTTTGTCAATCCCTTGGGTTTCATAACAAAAGGTAAGAAAGAGGAACAAGTTAGATAAATCCAAAACTCATTAAAATCCATCTTGAAGAACAAAGGACAATTCCAAATATGGTGAAGAAGAATCTACTATATTATCACTAAGTGTGTTCACATTTGATGCAAGAATTCCCATGAGATCTAAATGTACCTATAATAATATAACAAAAAGAGAATGCCTCGAAGCACAAAACAAATGGTTGCTAATGCATAGCAAGATGGAGTTACAAACATCAAGATTGGATTGGTCCAAAGACAGATTATCTCCAACCACTAATTATATATTACTTCAAAGAGTTCAAGAGAGTAATTAGAACAATCAAAATGTGTCTAGTCCACTACATGTAATTCTTTGAACAATGAAAATATGAAAAATAACATTATTTATTGGTTTTGTCATTGCGTCGAGAGGTGTTTTCTAAAGCCTGAGTGGTTGAGATGTGTCATGCCTATAATAGTGATTTGGTACATATCAAATCCACAAATAT
>LPNX010985772.1:292323-312641 GCA_001517045.1 Pseudotsuga menziesii
TAGAGGCACATTATATATTACATAATTCTTTTCATAAATAGTTACAAAATAACTAAATCCCAATGTATTTGTAATGAAAGCCAAATTTAATTATTAATCTAGGTTAATTAATGTAAATAAACTAAGAGGTGACTTCAAAAGTCACCTCTCTTCCCCAATTATGGTATAAATTACCGGGGAACCTATTATGTAATTCATCTCTACATTTATAAAATATACATTGCATTATATTTTCTCTTAAGTTCTCTGTCCATTCTTCCGTTCTTACTCTTTCATTGGTATCCGAGCTTCTCGGCTCTCAGCACCATCCCACCACCTTGTATCCTCCACACTCCCACCTCCATTGCATCCACCTCTACCTTTCCCGCGCTCACTCACGCTGCCCTCCATCACCAACTACCACCTCTCTTCTCCTCCCTCAGCCACGTGTGCCTACCTCCACCATCCTCTCCAACGCCGGACTCCCCATTGCTGCACTGCTCCATTCTCTCCACTCTTCCTCCCGCCGCTCCATCCTCCATCCCTCCCTTCACTCTCCATCTACACCTCCATCTCTATCCAACTTCCTACCTGCGTTCACCCACCTACCTCTGCTCCTCCATTCTCCCATCCTCGTTCCTTCCCTCTTCCACCTCTGCACGCTCTCAAACCATGCATCCTTCTCTCCGTCGCCATCCCCTTTGCATTTCCCCACATCTTCCAACCACCCATCGTTGTTCCCTCCTCCTATCCAATCTGCTACGCCATCCACCTTCATTCTCCATCGCTCAATGCTGCGTACACGTGACGGTTGGTTAAATCCATTTGTTAATAGTAAATTTTTTAATATTAATAATATTTATTAATATTATTATTTATTAATGTTATTATTAATTAAAAAAACTATATTATAGTAATCATTGTTATTATAATTACTTAAAAAAAATGTATTATAATAATAATAATTATTATTATTACTTAAAAAAAATAGGAAAAAGGGGAGAATCGTGGCGGGCTGGCATTATACAACAAATAAAAATAAGTCCATGTTCAGCACTGGGAAGATTCCAGCAATCACCAGATCAATGGATGCTCGGTTTGATCAAATCAATGAGAAAATTAACAAGAATTACGAGGAAATCCACGTAAAAATCAAACAAACCAATGATGATTTGACATCAAAGTGGACACAATTTACGTCAAAAATAGAGAATAGCTTCCTCACTCTACAAGAAGACCAAAAGAAAAATCAAGTATTTTTAACCGCCATCTTGGACAGATTACAAGTCTTGAATCACTGCAACCAAACTCTCCAAGAACTTCGGAGCAGCCAGATCCTCTATTCAACATGTTGTCCTCTAACGCATATACATAAGGATGCCAAATACGGGTGAAAGTCGAGTTACCCAAATACGACGAGGACCAACGACAATGCATAGCATGGATTAACAAAGCCGAGGAATACCTAGACATCCACAACATCCATTATGACAACAAGAAAATTAAATATGCCTCCATGCATCTAGAAGGCAGCGCTTGGAACTGGTACTTATGGTGGAAGAATACATTAAGAATATGTTCTTACAACTGGGTTAGCTTTAGGAACGACCACATAAAAAGATTCTGTAGTGCCCCATTTTGTTAGACTCTTTTATTATTCAACTATATTATTATTTGAGGGCATTTTATCGCAAATGACCCGGTTAAATTTTGAAATATATGTTTTGATCATGTTGATACATTTGGGTACTCATGGAATTTTGTAATGCACCATTGTAGTGCCTTGTTGGACAAACTATTTCAGTATTAAAATATGTTATGGTTTCAGGGCATTTTGAGTACAAATGGCCCGGTTTAATATGATGAATTAAAACGACTTATATGTGTATTGATTGTTGTGTCACAATGATTGCTTATGAATGAATGGACATTGGTAGATAGATTTATATAATGTGATATGATTGATCTTAAAATGTGTGAATGAAATATATGAACAATTTTCATTTCTTAAGATATATTGGTAGATGCTTTGACAGTTTTCTAGTGTGACAGGGACCCAACTACGCAATGACACAAGGTGGTGTCAATGCCACATGAATTTCAGTTTGAGTATAAATAGAATATCAGGTGATATAATTTATTTTAATGATATTTTGATTAAATTATGTAGTGCGATTAATGCACATGGTTTTCATGTGTGCAGGCACATGATCTTGGATCCCAATCGATCCACAAAGGATGATGGGGTTGCACGGAAGAAAGTACCCGTATGGTTAGCACATATTTTCCATGTGGCAGGTTGAAAAGTGAGAGAGGCTTTTACCTGCAAGAGGCATGCTGCCGTGAGGGTAGGCCGCGGACTCGGTCACTCACGAGGATCAACTGAGGGGTGCGCAATGAGGTGTTGGCCTTATTCCTCAGTAACCATGAGTCTCTCTACATCGTGGATTGGACTGAGTTAACATGGTCTCAGCCATCGCACTAACTTCCCGCCACGGAAAGTGGGATATTTGAAGGGCATGAAGACGATCATGGCACCCTTGATATCACTTGGAGAAACAAAAGAAATTATTAAACTATAGGGTTGTAAATAAGTAATAGCTAAACAATAAACTTATGACTTGAAAATAAAGTAATGAAAAGTGCAACCTTATGAAATAAAAAAAAAAATCATGATAAACAAAATAAAAGAAGATTCTAAATATTAACACATTGCACACACAAAAATAGCAAATCAAAAGCAAAAATCTAGGAATGAAATTTAGGAATAGTTAAGTAAAGAAATCCTAAAATTAGAAGATTGGATAAATGCATATGACATTACATAAATGCATATGACAAAATATCCGTTGAAATAAACAAAAATGAATTCAAATAAGAATAAAAAAAAAATAACAATAATAATAATTTTACATTATGAAAACGATATAAATAAAGGGGTAGGGTTTGAGTAGGGGATGCTTTTACCCTAATGTTGGACGGATGAGAGAATGCAGAAGCGGATGGTGGCTGTAGAGAGTTTGGTTTATTAGGTGTGAAGGGGGTTGGGAGGCCCTTAGTGATTCTACACACTTTGATCGTGCTTGGGTACTTCTTCTTGCAACCCCATTCAGCTCGGGGGTCCTTAGGGAAGCGGAGTACCCATTGGAATGGTAGGGAGGTCAACCGGTGGATCTCTTGTGATTGGGAATTGATCGATGTTCGTGGGAGCTTGACAAAGTTCGTGGTGCAGCAACCTCAGAAAGAACAAGCCTGCACAAGGAAACTCAGGTTTTTATGGATTGTTAGATCTATGTTATATTTTATTATGAGATCTGGATTCATAAATTGTTGTATTTTATTTAGATCTGTGTTATATTTTATTATGAGATCTGGATTTAGAAGTTGTTGTATTTTATTTAGATCTGAGTTGTATTCTATTATGAGATCTGGATTCAGAAATTGTTGTATTTTATTTTAGATCTGTGTTGTATTTTTATATTTTAGATATGTATTCGTATTTATTTATAGATCTGGGTTCGCATTTTATCATGAGATCTGGATTTAGAATTTGTCTATATTTCTGCGTGTTGCTCAGAGTCGGAGGATGCATTTTATGCCGGTGATTTCTTTTTATTTTCTAGGAATGCTTGTAGCGACCTGTGTGTGTGATTTCTATTCTGGACCACTTCACTGGTGATTTTAAACCTCGGGCTGTTTGTTTTAATGTCATAATTTTCAAATCGTGGCAGACTGTTAGAACGATTGCTCTTGTGTCTGGGAGTAGGCCCATTTTGGGACTGTGTTGTAATTGTTTCTTTTCCTGAACCCGATCCACTGTCCTTGGTTTATGCAGCAAACACGTGGGTCCTCAAAGGTTGCAGGATCCCATTGTAATTTAACCTCAAATGGTTCTGCACTAATTCTTTTTATCAATTAGATTTTATCCTTCAGATAGGAGGTGTTCAGATCTACCTCATCTACATCTAACCCCAAAGCAAACCCTGCGATCTGCTCTAGATCTGGATAGCCTTCCATCTGCATGGAGCCTTACCTTCTGGCCTACCTTTCACGATCTTACCTCGCCATATATATAGACTTCCCCTTCAGAACGGCTTTGTGACTGTCATAATTATTATTTCCCTTTAGCAGTAGAAGGAGCAATGTTCTCAGCGTCACACCGGGCAAAAGGATTAGCAGTTTCACCGGCATCCTTTTCATTCCCAGTCGAACCAACATTTCCATGAATCTTGCCACGATTAATATAGATGCCTCATCCAGTCAGTCGCTGATTTCTTGGCAGCCCAAATATAAACTGATAATATTCTCTGAGTGATTGAGCGTTTTGTTTTATTGGAACAATAGATTTTGAAAAGGTAACAATGCATTTTCAAATATTTAAGGGGCAAATTTAGCCCATTGCCTTAAAAATGAATTAGTTAATTGCTAATCTATAACATTACCTGTATATATAAAAAAAAATGTTTTCATAATATTTATTAAAATTAAATTTTCCTTGTTTATTTAATATTAAAAATTCTTTTACCATGATTGCCTGAATGCTCTTATGAGTGCAGGAGATGTCAAATGAATATGTGAAACTGATCTTGGATTGATAACTAAATGTCGTTTTACAAAGCGTATGTATAAAGTCAACAAGCAATACTGACCAATGTGCCCTTAAAGATTAATGTGAAGGTAAGCTTTGTAGTATTCAAGTAAACTAAGAGAGGCTTGTGTACCACATGTGCTGGATATATGTCTAATCACAGGCTGTAAAATAAAGTATGTTCACTGTTTATGAAGGCCTTGATGGCAGTAGGATATTTCAATGTTGTTTTTCTGCCTTTAGATTCTCATCCATTGTATGTTTTTTCTTTGTGGTCGTAGAAGCATTGTACATTTTGGATGCTATCTTTTGCAGAATAAGTTTAGTCAGCGGTATACTAACCAGAATTTCTAGAGAAGATGTATTTCATCCAGAGAATGGGGAACTCCAACTCACCCATAATTGCTGTAAAAGCTAATATGTTTTAATATTAGCATTCTTGTTTCAATTTCCTGGTTAAATTGTTGCACCTCAAGATTAGCCAGAAGTCACAAAGTATGCAGGCTTAGTATGTGCTCAGGCTTAGTATGGTTAAAATATCATAGAGATGGGTTAGGTGGAAGATTATATAACTTTATAATACAGTCTGCAGAGTAATAAGTATGAAGACTTATTCTGACATCATATCTAAAAGTTAACAGCTTTTTGGTATAATTCTATCTCTGAAATTATATATAAAGTAATGGTTTTATTTTATTTTATGATATTTCTATTATGAAGTTAATATATATATATATATAGGGTGCTCCTAAAATATGAGGTATGCAAAATTAACCGTTAAATTAGCATTATGGAAATTTGTGTATTTCTCTTGTGAAAATGTAATATATATATACATAAAAAAAAAGAGTATGTGTATTCCTTGTTAATAGACCTTGGGGTGATAGGGAGCGCTACAGATTCCAAGGCGTTGAAGAAAAATACTTCTTTGCCAAAATCATAAGGTTACGACAAAAAAACAGTGTCGATGAGTACACCTATGAATGGGAAGCGCTGTCAACTCGAGTCCCAGAGTTAACCAATGACCAACGACTATAGACCTAAATACATAGTCTAAAACAACACGTTCGTGATGAACTAGAGTTACACAACATCTCTACCATGGAGGAAGCACGATGTAAAGGCAGGGTTATTGAGAGCAAATCCGTTCATACAAATTTTGACCAAGACGACTCCAAAAAGAACCCCCTCTGTTCAAGATACACAAGAAATACAAGGTATACACCACCTCAACTTAGGGAAGGAACAAACTTAGTTTAAAGGCTTAGAGAATAAAAGAAGGAAAATGTAAGTTCTGTGGAGACAAATGGGATCCTAAGCACAGATGCTTACAAAAGAAATTATGTGGCTTGTGAAGTAGAGCTAGAAGTCAATGAACCAATTGAGAATGATGTAAATAGCTAAGAATACTACCACCCAGGAATCGAGGGAGAATCCCCACACATCTCATTAGCCACTATTTTCGGAATCTCCCAACTGCAAACATTGAAGATTAAAGGTCATATAAAAAACAATAACGTCATAGTTCTCATCGACTCTGGTAGCACCCATAACTTCGTTAATGTCAACCTTGCTAAAGTATTTAACCTATTTATTCATCCAGTACCTAACATGATGGTTATGATAGCAGATGGAAAGAATATTGAGAATGTGGGAAGATGTCACAATGTTAAGTTACAAATGAAAGAATATAACTTAGAATCAGATTTCTTTGCGGTACCACTGGGAGGAATCGACGTAGTATTAGGAATAAAATCGTTACAAACCTTGGGTACATACTTTGCAAATCACCAAGAACATTTTATTGAATTTCATGTGTTCAAGAAAACACACAAATTATATGGGTTCCAACCACCTCCGACACAACTGGTTACAACACATTAGATGGAAAAGCTCTGTTGGAAAGATGCACCAATGTACATACTTCAATGTTGAGAAATGGATATTCTAACAAGTGAAGGAGATATGGACAAACAACCAGAGACACAAGAGCTAATTCGAAAACATCGCAAGGTGTTTCAAGAGTTACCTAACGCGCTCCCAACAAACAGAAAAACTGAACACATAATCGAAATAGAACAAGGGATAAAACCTTCCAGTAACAACCCATACAGATGTCCACATCAGAGACGTTGCGATAGTTCACGTAGTCATTGTTGTCAATTAATATTTGAGGACAAAGCTTCCTTAAGGGAAAGGCAATGTAATGAAAGCCAAATTTAATTATTAAGCTAGGTTAATTAATGTAAATAAACTAAGAGGTGACTTGAAAAGTCACCTCTCTTCCCCAATTACGGTATAAATTACCGAGGCACCTACTATGTAATTCATCTCTACATTTATAAGATATACATTACATTATATTTTCTCTTACGTTCTCTGTCCATTCTTTCGTTCTTACTCTTTCAGTATTAGTTTGTCTTTCCTTGATTTGATTTATTTAAGACAGACATATATATTCAAAACGTAATGACCACATATGGATGAACACAAGGTGTGTCTCTCTTATAAAACTATGGGATCCATATCAAAAATAACTATTTTCAAGTCTTAAACTTAATATAATATTTGTTTTGTAGGATTTATGTGTTTTCATTTAGAACATGATTCCAAATTCAAATAGTTGACCTCTTAACTATTATAATCGAAAATATATTGGATTAGTATTGTTAAGTTAGTAGTAGAAAGACAAGAAAATCCCAATTTGGAACCAAATTGGAATAGTTGGTGCCTTGGCTATTATAATGTAAAATATATTGGATTATGTAATATTAATTTAATTTACAATAACGATTTAGCTATTCTTTTGTTTGTTAAGAAATTCCCGTAACGCAGGGCCCGTTCATTTCTACCACTGGAGGAGAAACTACAACATAGGGGCCTCTAAGTCGTTAAAATCATCCGGGGATTGCACCTAGCTTGGGCCACACCAACCCTTAACATGGATTGATTTTGGGTGTCTCCTCCCAAGTAGCTCACCCCTAAGGGGTTTGAACCTGGGTCTCCTTTCTAACGATACCCACTCCTTAACCAAATTAGCTAGCAAGATTTGAAAACAATGAGTTAGATATTAGTTTTGGGTAAATACCTATTTTAATTCATAATTGCAAATTGAAATAATTTACACTTATAATGGAAAATAAATTCGATTATGTATTGTTAAGTTAATAAAAGAACCTTGAGTTAGATTTTGGTTTTGTAATAATTCCATATTAATCAATAATGGGTTAAATTGCACCCATTGCATTTATGATCTATTAATATATGTCTTTAAAATAGTTCAAACCCTAGATTTATTTAAGGTAGTTAGCCAAATACAATAATCACCACATTTAAATAGTATAAAGCATAATCTAATCAATTACTACAATGATAAAAGTTAAATAAACCCTAATCATTAGGATTGTTACTATAGACTGGCATCTAATATTATAATGTTGCAATTCAATAGTTAAATTTGTAGATGAAATATATTGTGGTTAGTTATCTTTTCCCTATACAAATTAAAAAAGAATCTAAAGAACTACCTACAAATATAGATAGAATCACCACAATTAAATACTTGAAACTCAAATCTAATTAATAGAAATGTCAATTAGTAGCCACAATCCAAGAGTTTATCATAAGTCATTGTTAGAGCCAAAAACCTCATGGTGCCAAATATTTCCATCCATTTGTTTTGGTCATTTTGTATGATATCATTCAATTTTAGCCATTTTGTATTATATTGTTTCGTTAAGAAGTTGAAACTCTAATTATTCAGTTACAATGGAAGGCATCTATGATCTATTGATCTATATCTTTAGATGAATATTTACATTGGGATTTAACACCCCTTAATTTTAAATGTGCATCTGGAAATGCAATCTGATCTAATAGTATTGTTGAAATTAGTGCATTGAGAAATACAATTGCATTGATCTAATAGCATTATTAAGATGCATTGATTTTAGTGATATTAATTGATAAGTGACAAGGATGAACATTGAAGAAAGCAGCTATAACAGTGGAAATAAAGAGAAACATATGGAATTTTGAGCAAATGGTGTTTGAAGTCAACATCCTTTTACATATGATTGATATGAGAATATGACAAAAGGTAAGGAGTGACTTTTAAAACTTTTGGATGACATGATTTCAATGTTGTAATTTTGTTTTTTAGGCAACATTGTTTTGATGGGGCCATTGCGCTTAGAACCAACATAGATCCATCTTAAATTTGGCTCTATTGAGAGGGATCAAATCCCTTGAGGTGCAAAGTGCTTTTAGAATCCACAACTTATGGTTTGCACCACACAAGATTTAATACCTATATGTGCTTGATAGATATTGTCCCAATACATATAATTTCTTGAACAATGAAGAGATGGAAAAAAATGTTATTTGTTGGTTTTGTTCTTCTAACTTTCCAAATTAATATAATACTATTAATGTACTTATCAATTTATTTATGAAAAAATAATTATTACATTTAATAAAAATATAACTATCGTCCTTTTTTTCCTTGTAAAAAAAAAAAAGATTATCAATTGATTCATGCAAAAATAATTGTTACAGTTAATAATAAGATAATTATCGTCCTTTTTTTCCTTCTCAAAAAATACAATATATTTATATAATAAACCGGATTTTGCAGAGATAAAAACAATCTTTACATATCCAAAAAAAGCATAGTGTTGTACATCATAAAAAAACATCCATGTACGGAATAAAAAGGACAAATATAAAAAAAAGTTAGACCTAAATCACATTAACTTCCATATTAATTAACACCAAGATGGAACTTCGACTTATGGATGCATACTTCGGTAGACATAAGCGAGGATCAGGATCTTGAGCACAAAAATTATTGTTGAGTGCAAGCCCTCTTTGAGTACTATTCAAGTCTTTAACAAGAAGTTTGTTCCCACGTCAATTTTAGTTATTGCTGGTGGTTTACTGCGTTATGGAAATTGAAGCTGCCATGGAAGATAAAATTATTTATATGGTTCTGTCTCAATCACAAGATTTTGACTTGGGACTCCTTGTCGTCCAGTGCCTTTTTAGCACCTTGTAGATGTGTGCTTTTCCTATAAGCTTTGGAGTCAATGTAACATATGTTCACGATTGCTGTTTTTTTTCAGAAGGTATGACTGTTTTCTTGCTGTATTAATAGATCATGGAATTGGGGTTCAATTGGTGTGGAAGGAAATATTAAACTTTGGGTGAAGGATTCCTCTTTATCCTTTGTCCGTCCTTTGGTCCTTATGTGGGAGGTATGGAGAGCACGTAATTCAATTCTTTTCCAACAGCCTTCAGTTGATGTCAGGAGCATTTGCCTCAAGACCTGCACCAAATTTGAGACTTAGGATTTTCCTTGTTTAAAGCTAAATCCAGGCACATTAGCTATCCCCTCTTCAACGAGAATCAGTTGGTGGGTTTCTTTGATGGGGTTGAGAAGGATGGGCATTGTGCAGCTGGCATGGTCCTTATGGTGGATCTGAATTGTATATTTATGTCACATTTATGTTATGAATGGATGCAGCCCTGGGCACTAATACTAAAGACAAACTCTTTTCCTTATGGGAATTATTATATTTTTCTTGGGAAAAACACATTTCAAGGATTCTGGTGATCGGGTACTCAAATATTATTGTGTTTTGGGTTATGGAAGTTGACTCAATACAATCCGTGGACCTGTTTCACTGAATGGGACATGTCAAGAGGATATTTCATCATTTTTACAATCTTTCCTTTCTCCATATCTATCCGGAATACAACAAGCATAATAATGGTCTCTCTAAGCATGCTATTGGCCTTAGGGGAGGTTTGATTTCTTGGGAAGAACACTATGAGGGGGTTGTTATAGATTATGGACAAATGAGTCTATTCTGATCTTCATTTTGTTTCTCTATGTAGTAGCTTTCTGATGTCTATTAGATTTTTGGACTAAAAGTGGTTTTATGGTTATTGTACTCATGGTTAGATGTAGTTACAAGATTATGAACATCTTCTTTTAATAAGATGATTTAACTTCACTGATTCTCATGTATATTTTATGACACAACTTTATCAATACAAAGTTGTCATTTCATTTATGAAAATAAAAATATTTAACAACTACGATGACACATGCAAAAGCCACTTTTAAATGAAAACTTATTAATGAAATTGTCCCACATTTTAAAACGAAATTATTCACATCGTGTAAAAGATACTTTTGAATATGGAAAATATAATAATGAAACTATCCCCACATTTAAAACTAGCATTTGCACCAAGAGGGTAAAAATATTGAGTCTTTCTGTTATACACCTGAATGGCACCTCTCCGTTCGAGTGCTGACATCCCTCAGGTCGGCACACAAAAGGACACTTATGGATAGAGGTTTGCCCATATTCACTATACCTTGGCTTATGATGAAGTACATTCCCTATATACCCAGCTGGTTACTTTGCCATTTTTGCTATGTTGAGATGTATTCGCGACTCTCCTTATTGACAACTCGCGCATCATTCACGAGTATCCTTTGTAGCAAGTCACGAATCCTTTTATTCGCGGGTTGCGCTTATACATAGTCGCGAATCATTCGCGGGTTGCTCTACTACATACCCGCAAATGTGCCTCTTAACATTAAAATATAAAAACACGCTCTAATAGGATATTAGTTAAGTCATTTAACTTAATTTCGTTAACTCCTATAACCTCCCTAACCTTCGAGAACTGCCTTATTTCACCCATATAAATACAGGCCTTGGGGAGGGTGTTAGAGACTTACACTTGGAGAGAAAAGTTATGCTGGTGGATTGTTTACAGAAGTCTTTGGAGCAATGAAACTCAGAATCCTTTGGTGACAGAGGAGTCCTTGTCTCAGACGTTGGGTTGTAACCTATACTCTTTCCATTATTGATAATAAAGAGATTACTTCTTCCATATGTGTTTCATATCTTGTGGTTTGATAAATGTTTATATTTCAGTATAATATGTGATTTATCTAACCTGTTTATACATATATGAATCATATTGTATCTGGAAGAGTGTTTATTGACAGGTGAAAGAGGAGCAATCCTAAAGACTTTGGAAGTGGAACAGACAGGAAGAGGATAAGCAAGGATCGACCTTCATTTAACAAGTAAGTCCTTCTAACCCTCCTATTTCCTATTCTGCACTTTAGAAGTAAATTGTCTGCAAGTAATTGAGTATGTTGGTAACCCCAAACCTATGCTTATTAGGTGCATAATCCCTTACAAAAGAACTGGCGACTCTGCTGGGGAAGCCTAGAATGCTGTAGGTCATTTATGTCCTCCTGACCAGTTTTGCTTGTGAGTCTGTTTGTGATTTTTATCCTGTTTCTTGCTTGCTTCAGCATTTGAGAGTCTTAGGGTATTTTCTTTGTTTTTGAGAAAATTTTTATACCCATTCGCGGGTTGTTCTACTGAACAGTCGCGAGTATAAAGTTGCATTCACGGGTTGTTATACTGCACAATCGCGAGTCATTCGCGAGTTGCACTGCTAAACAGTCGCGAGTACTCCTGAAAGTTGGGATTTTTAAAGAAGAGTTTGCTTGTTTCTTTTCTTGCTATAGTCCTTGTTTTCTGAGAAGAATTTCTTTAAGAATGCTGTAGAGTTTGTTTGATTGCCTCAGGTGATCACATCTTAGTGCTTTTCGGAAGCCCTTTAGTCTTTTGTGCTTGGTTTATTTATTGTTTGCATCCTGGAGTAATTGGCCTGTTTGGGTTGTTGGTTAAAGTGTCTTAGTCTAGATCAGTGATCAGTGTCTTGGGATTTGTTTTTTCCAGTCTGCCTTCTGACAGTTGCTGGTTTTCACTTGCCTTTCTAAGTCTGCAGTGATATTTGTCATTGTTTGCACCCAAGCTAGGGTTCCTAGCTTGCTTTTCTTGTTGGTCTTTTGGTTCTGTCAGCCTGTTTGCTTCAGTTTGTGGTTTTTATACAGTTTATAAGTGTCAAGTTTGCTCAAGCATAGTGCATTGTAGATGCATAGTAGATTTTTGAGTATTTTTAAAAGTGAAAACAAAACATTGTTAGTCTTTTGCATTGTAATTTTTGCATAAGTAGTGTTGTTTCATTTTAAAAATATTATCTCAAAAAAATACAAAAACATAGGCTTAGTTTCTCTAGTGGTTGCATTTAATTCATCAATATATATTTGAAAAATGAAAAGAAGTTTGTTTTATAGTAGTAGTTTGCTTTGAATATACCTTTACTTTCATTTATTTCTTGCTGAGTCAAAACACCATACAGTATATCACTTCCATTTTCTCTTGAGTAAGAAACAACCCTCTAAAATAAACGCATAAATTAAAATTTACTAGTAAGTTTTTATTTTTAGGGGCCTTTCACCTACTAGCTTAGGCTAGACTTGTGGGCTAGGAAGTAAAAACTTCCCACAAGTTATAAACTCAGACGTAGTGGACCTTTCATTAGGTAAATCCTTGACTCTATCACTGTATCTGGGAAGCTCCTCTCAAACGGGAGTTAAGCACTAGGCCGCGTGGAGGCTTGGACAGAGGAGATAGCCCTCCGAATCCTTGTCAAAGCGTAACCCAGGACTTTTGCATATCTGGGGATTCTGTCCTAGACAGAGTTTCGGGCTCAGCTACCCTGCCCATGCATACGAGTTCGGCTGACGACTGTCCCCCCAGACAGCTGGTATTGCCAAGGTAGCCTTTAGTCTCTTGTCTTTTAGGGTTCATACCTAGGTAAACCAGAAGGTTATTTCTGGTTCGCCTTGAACTGGCTTGGAAGGTAACCCTTGTGGAAAGTTCAGGAGGGTGGTGGGTGATTCCTCCGCTTGTGCCTGAGAACCCCTCAAGGACGCCAAGTAATCGTTCATCAGCTTTCTTCGAGAAAGTATATCTTTATACCCTGGTTTGATTGCTTAAGACTCTAGGATATTTTTAGTGTATGCTCTGTGGATTTGATTGTGTTTAGTCGACCTTAGGGTGTGATTTGTTAAAGTCTTAATTTTGGAGGACCAACTTGTTAGACGGTCAAGAAGGTTGAGAAACCTTCCTCCTCTCACCACATTGGAGCCTCCACCTTTACCCCAAAGGCGGAGATTAGGCACAGACGGTTCTTTTGAACCAGTAGGAATAAGTGAGGTTCTTGGTGAACCAGAACTGATAGCTAACCGCTTTGATTTTGACACAGTTGAGATAGAAGAATTGCAGACTGACGAGTTTGCAAGAAATTTTAACACACCCTTGACTGATTTGAACGATCTAGTGATCGTGCAGGTTAGACCCTTTGATTCACCAGTGCTAGGTGTCCCTGTGGGTAGAGTCATGTCTTCTGCGAGAGAAAGTTCATTTGTCTTCACCTCAACCCTTCCGGTTGAAGGGGTACTACCTCCCCCGGTTAGTGCCCCTAGATCTAGTTTTCCTTCTACACCTTTGACTCCAGCGAGCTGGGTGGTCCAACCACTGGTTCACTCAAACATAGGAGGTACTTCTGGTGACATGGTTACTGGGATTCCCAGTATACCTACTATTCCTTCTTCCTTCCCTTACCCTACCCAGAGTGGTCCAGTAGGATCCTCGGCCTTTGTCGAAGGATTCCCTTGGAATGGGGGGCACATTCCCCCATCCAGTCCATACGTAGGTCCACCTCCTTCATATGTAGGAGTGCAGTTTGGGAGCAACACCTCTTATGGGCAAAGCTTCCAAACCCCTATTTCGGTCCCATACACGAGTTCTCCCTTCTCTTTGTTTAGCAGAGGGATACCTGTTCCATTCTTTCAGACCCCATCTTCTATGGGGACGGCCCGAACCACTTACACTGCACCTCCCACCCAAAATCCTGTGGCTTACGGATGGAATCTGTTTCAAAGCAACCTTCCCACTTCACAATTGATGTCAGGGGGCAACCCCACTTTTACCCATGGGCATTCAGGGGCAGGACCCTCTAATCCCCAAGATGGTACATCTAGTGCACTCGTTAGGCCCAAACTTCCCTTTCTGGAAACTTTGAACTTGCCAGACTTATCAAAATTGATGAATGACCCGGTGAGGCATGACCCCTTGTGGCCACCTGTTCCCACCAAACTGCCCTCAGACATCCCTAAGTTTGAAGGTAAGGCTGGTGAAAATCCTGGGGCTCATGCCACCACCTTCCATTTATGGTGTTCTTCCAATTCATTGAATGAAGATTTAGTGAGATTGAGGCTGTTCCAGAGGACCTTGACAGGCACTGCGGAAAAATGGTACATTGAGCTGCCTTCTGCTGCTTTTAGTAGTTTCTGGGACTTGGCTACTGCTTTCCTTAGCCACTTTCAGCTTCCAGTCCGATACGATTTCAGAACAGACTTGTTGTCCACCTTTAGACAAAACAAGGCTACCCACATCTCGGATCATATCCAAGAGTGGAGGAGGAAAAAGAGCCTTATCAAAGCCACCATCCCTCCTAAGTTTCTATTAGAGTGGTTCCTTAAATCATTATTGCCCTATATATCTAAGGATGTTTCAACATCAGGAGTGACTAGTGAGGAAGAAGCCATACTCAGGGCCCAGCAGTTGGACTTGATTTATTCACAGTCTGGGATCTTGTATGAGATCATCCCTGAGGCACCGAGGCCTTCTCATGAGGCCGAGAAACCCAAGCCTGGACCCCATGCCGACGGTGTGGTTGGGTCCGTTGATTCTCCCACTGTAGAGTCTTTGACAAAACAACTTCATCAATTGTTTGTCAAACAGTCTACGGTGGAGGCAGCAAAGGCTTCCCCCTCTCCCCAAAATGCAAATGTTTTTGCACAAACTTCTCAAAAGGGCAATCAGCAGTCCGGCGGGAAGAAGAAGAAAGGTAAAAAAGGAGAGGGAAACCAAAACAAGCCTAAACCCGCGAACAATGCTGATGGGGACAAAAAAGAAAAGAAGAAAGTCAAGTTCCCTTGTAAGTTGTGCCAAGGGGACCACCTTACTCACCTTTGTCCCCTTATGGAACAAGCTCAGAAGCTGCTTAAGACTCAACCACTGGCTGTCCTAAAGGATCCTTTTCCCCAAGGACAGAACTCTGCTTCAGCTTCTACCGTAGCAGGGGGCAGTCAAACTGCCCCTGACCCTAATTATATCCACATGGTCAGATCCTCGAATTTGTTGCAAACTAGGAACAAAAACTATGAGAAAGAGACTGATGAGAAGGGTAAAGATGTAGGTGAACCTTCCAACCCTCTCACAATAGAGAAACCTGCGGAAATAATGCCAAAGATACCCAAAGGTGTCTTTAAGAAGACTTTGCATAACCCTAATAGGGATGCTTCCAACTACTCAATGGTTGAAGACTTGGCTCAAACCCCATGTGCAATGTCAGCTTTGGCGGTGCTACAGAGTTGCCCCGCTTAGTGGGATGCTCTCTTAGCAGCTTTAGGTAGCATGGACTCTTCGAGTCTCACGGCGAAGTTTCATTTATCAGATGTTAAAATTCGCCTCCCTTACCATGTATCCCTATCGATAGATGTTGTCCATGGTGGTAAGACCATTGGACGAGCAGTTGTTGATGAGGGAGCCTCTACATGTGTTATGTCCCTGGCCTGTTGGAAAGCTCTTGGATCCCCAGAGCTGGTCCCATCAAACAATTTACTTACTGCTTTTGATGGAAGGTCTTTCCGTCCACATGGTATCTTGCCAGCCTTTGAGATTAAGCTGGCAGGCAAAGCAGTGTTTGTTGAAGTCGAAGTGATTGATGCTCCATTGGACCACAATTTGCTTATGCAAAGGAATTGGACTTATGCAATGACTGCTGTTGCATCGGTTGTTCTTCGTGTCGTGGTTTTTCCACATGAGGGAAAGTTGGTTACTGTTGACCAACTTGATTTTACCCGAAAAGGCCATTTAGATTCTAAGGAATCCAATGTACCATTGGTTGATCAAGCCAAGCCTGCTGCTCAGAGCTTGGGGGCTAGAATGTATGCATCATTGATGGGCACATTTGATATTCCATCCCCCGTTAACTATATCGGTTCCACTAATGTGGGGAATTCCATCGCTTCGGTGGTAGATAGGACTGATCCTTGGGTTCTCCCAACTCCCCAGGAACTGGAAGTGCCCTTATCAGCAGTGGAAGTGGCATATCAAGCTATTACCCAAGCCACTGTTGATTCCATTCCAGATCCTCTAACAGTCTCGGATGATCTGGAAGAAGTCTATTTGCCTGCATGGGCGGAAAACTCTTTACATTCCATAGATTGCTTAGACACCATTTTACCTTCCGATGAAGCTATTTTGGAAGCTATGTGTGGACGTGATAAGATATGTGAGGATCTTCATCATCGGTCTTATTTCCTTCCAGAGATAAGCAAGATAGAAAACCAAGAGTTTAAAGTGAGACTGCCAGGAGATGTTGATACACCTGTCAACCCTTTGCCTAGGGAGGGAGTGTTTTCCGAGGGGAATATGGCAAACATTTATGCTACTATACCTATCAATATATCTGTGAAGCTAGATGTCGTGGAAAATATCTATATAGGTGCAAACTACTCTCCGGAGGAGATTGCTATCTACACTGCTCTTTTCAAGGAATTCCGTGATATCTTTGCCTGGTCATATGAGGAGATGCCATGCATAGATCCATCCATTGTCCAACATGAGATCCCAACCTATCTTGATGCCAAGCCAGTTCGACAAAAATTACGCTCCGTGAACCCGTGTAAAGCGGCGGCTGTGAAGGAAGAGGTTGAAAAGCTGTTGAAAGTAGGTTTCATATATCCCGTAGCTTTGACTGAATGGGTGTCCAACCCAGTTCCTATTGATAAAAAGAAAGGGACTATTCACGTTTGTATAGACTTTCAAGATATTAATAAAGCCTGTCCTAAGGACAACTACCCCACACCATTTATAGATCAGATCATAGATGCTTGTGCGGGGAGTGAGGTTTTTTCGTTTATGGATGGTTTCTCCGGCTACAATCAAATCCAAATCAAACCGGAAGAACAGCATAAAACCGCTTTTATTTGCCCTTGGGGTACATTCGCATATAGGAAAATGCCCTTTGGATTGAAAAATGCAGGGGCAACCTTTCAACGAGCCATGAACTTTGCTTTTCACGACATAAAAGCCATTGTCGAGCCTTACCTTGATGATCTGCCTACTCATTCTCGCAAGAGGATCCAACATCCAGATCATTTACGGTTGATTTTTGAGATATGCAGATACTATAAAATTCGCTTGAATCCCCACAAGTGTGTTTTCTGCGTCGAGTTAGGAAGATTGCTTGGATTCATTGTCTCTAGTAGAGGCATTCATGTGGATCCTTTAAAAGTTGAGGCCATTGTAAATCTGCCTCCTCCTCGTTCTCTCAGGTAACTTCAGAGTCTACAAGGAAAGTCTAACTTCCTTCAATGTTTCATTGTTAATTATGCCAAGATCACTAAAGGTTTCATGTGCCTGCTCAAGCAGGACACCCCATTTGTATGGGATGAAACTGCACAACTAGCGTTCTAGGCATTGAAAAAAGCCTTGTTGTCGGCTCCCTTATTACGCCCACCAGATTATTCTAGGGATTTTATATTGTATCTGGCCGCGTCAGAGTTGACCATTGGGGTAGTACTAGTTCAGGAGGACGACAAGCTCATTGAGCATGTTGTTTATTATCTTAGCTGTGCTTTGGTTGGACCTGAGCTTAAGTACTCCCATGTCGAGAAGTTAGCCTTAGCAGCTGTTTATGCTGTACAGAGGTTACGACACTACATCTTACCGAGGACCACTACTGTAGTGGAGGATGTAAACCCTTTCCAATATGTTTTATCCCGACAGATTGTTGGGGGAAAATTCAACAAATGGATGGTCATTCTCCAATAGTTTGACTTGGTTTTCCAATCCGCTAAGTCTAAAAATTCCTTAGTTTTTGCTGAGCTTATAGCAGAGTTTCCGAGGGAAGAAGATGTAGTGATTGAGGATGACTCATTCCCAGATGAGCACATATTCCTTATATCCACCTCTGATCCTTGGTACGGGGATATTCTTATATATCTCCAGACTTTGTAGTATCCTGCCGCTTACTCTAGGGAAGACCGACGTAAGTTACGCCTTCATGATAAAAACTACCTCATTATAGGAGATACTTTATATCGACGAGGGGTAGATTCCGTCTTGCGTCACTGCCTTACTCATGAGGAATAGGAGATTGTCCTAAATGATTCTCACAGTGGAGCATGTGGGGGTCATTTATCTAGGTTAGCAACGGCCTAGAAAATATTGCGTGCTGGTTATTTCTGGCCCACGATCTTTAAAGATTGTGTGGAAGCAGTGAAGCGCTGTCATCCGTGTCAGCTTTACACCAGAAAAATGCGGTCACACCCTGCTCCATTATTTCCCATCGTCTCGATAGGCCCCTTCATGAAATGGGGGATAGATTACGTGACATGCAACCCAGCCTCGGCTGGGGGGCATAAATACATCATTGTCAATGTGGACTATTTCACGAAATGGGTAGAGGCAATGCCTACTTTCAAAGCCGACGAGGAAACAGAAGCTTTCTTCGTTTTCAATCAGATTATTGCAAGGTTTGGTATTCCCAAAGTGATTGTCACTGACCATGGCAGTCATTTTCAAAATAACATGATGACCGAACGGACCACTATGCTCGGATTTCGACAAGAACATTCTTCTCCATACTATCCACAAGCAAATGGTCAGGTTGAGGCTGTAAACAAGACTTTAAAAACTATCCTTAAACGTACTATTAATGCAGCCCGCTCAAATTGTCACATCATGTTATATCCTGCTCTTTGGGCCTACTGAACCAATGTCAAGACTGCTACGGGTTTTTCCCCCTTCCAACTCGTTCACGGGGTGGAAGCTATTACGCTGATTGAATGCGAAATCCCATCCTTGCAGATAGCTATTCATGTGTTACCTGATACAACTGAGCTTGAACAACGCTTGGTACACTTAGAGCACCTTGATGAATAGCGTAGAGATGCGCTGACTGCTAATCAGGCTCACAAAAATAGGGTTAAAGCTCAATATGATAAATCGATCAAACTTAGGGTTTTCTCTGAAGGGGAACTTGTCTTGCTTTGGGACCAAGATAAAGAACCTCTGGGGGCAGGAAAATTCAAGGCCATGTGGTTAGGACCCTATGTCGTGTCTAAAGTATTGAGTAAAGGCGCATATGAATTAGTGGATTATGATGGAAATAAGCCGCCCGAGCCTAGAAATGGGCTCTACCTGAAGAAGTACTACGCTTAGGCTTAGCACTTTTTCTTGTATATTAGTGTATGTATTTTTATGTACATTAGGTTGTCGGTTTTGTTTTTTATACTATCTGCTGGTTGTTGCAGATGTCTTTCGAAATGTATGTAGGTTTCATTGATGGCACCAGCCGCCGCACTTGTAACCTAGCTTCAGTAGCATGGGTTATCTATTCTCCCACAGGACAACTTGTTGCCGCGGGAGGCGCTTGTCTAGGTCCTGCTTCTAATAATGTTGCTGAATATAGGGCTGTTATTGAGCTCTTATGGGATGCTCTGTCACGTGGCATTACCCAGCTTGAGGTTCGTTTGGATTCCCAGTTGGTAGTTTCCCAGCTCAATCGAGATTATCAGGTACGGAATCCTACATTGTTACATCAGTTCATGCAAATTCGTTTATTGTAAAGACATTTTGAAGTTATTACTTTTAATCATATTCCCAGAAACCAAAATTCATTAACTGATGCATATGCTAACTACATTTTGGATTGGCATCTCACACACATTTGATAAAATATACAGCAAACATATAAGAAACATTTGTAAATAAGCTGACAACCAAACACA
>LPNX010985786.1:0-29088 GCA_001517045.1 Pseudotsuga menziesii
CTTCATGTATGCAAATAAGGGAAAACTCGAATTGGAAAAGAGAGCTAGTTTTTGGAGTAGAGGAGAGAAAATGAAAGTTCAACCTGGGAAGAGGAGACCGTCGTAATAAGAAGTAGAACAACTATGAGAGAAAGCCATTAGAAACTAGGGAGAATCCAAAACCAAGAAAAATTCTGTTGGAAATTAATGAACAGCTATCTGTACCTATCTATGCAAACACTGAAAAGCACCGGAGCGATGGACTTTTGAGGGATTACTAAGCAGAAAATAAAGAGTTTCTCCTTGTGTTGTGAGGGAAGGTATTGTGGGTGCCAAATAGCTCGTCTAATTTAAAATCTCAGCAATGGTGATGGTAAATCATTCTCTTATTTGAGTTGGAGAAGCTGTCATGAGAGTTCTACATATCTTCTTCTTTGATGCAGGAGCACACGCATTGAAGATGCATTGTACTCCAACATATGTAGAGCTCCTTAATTCAGCTAGCTAGCGACCAATATGTGGCTACTTCCAATCTGCTTGCTATCAACTGCACTGAGTTAGAGGAGCAATTTCAGGAACTCTGTTGAAGATTGCATGCATGGTCCTTGTTAAGCTTTCAACAGACCTATTCGGTGATAAATAGGGAAACCAGAGTCTCGAGAAGGGGGTAGATCCAGAGACACTTAGAGAATCATTGTAGATACACTCAGAGGAGCTGTGCATGCCAAGGGAACTGTCCATTGATGGAACACCAATCATGTGGCAAGTGTGCCATTACTTGTCTCAGTGTTCATCAGGCCTGAGTTGCATTGTGGATGTAGTGGGTAGTTGTTTGATTCCAATAGAGAGATCAGAGATTTTTTGTAGGATTGTAAGTTATCTGCTGTAGATTGGTGTTTCTTGTTGAGTAATTCTTTTGTTGGAATTTGAGCCTCTTGTTGAGTAATTATTCTGCTAGAATTTTGAGCTCAGAGATTTTCTGTTTCTGGGTTGTATTTCCTAAGAGGAATGCTCTCATTAGCTGTTATTTTGACTCATTAAGCTGGAAACAGAGTGCATATATGTACTAAACCAGATCTGAGTAAAACGAGTTGCAGCAGACTTGGGTTGTCTGCAACATTCTTTGCCTTGGTGGTATCATATCCTGGCTAGGGGGTGGCATATACAGTAGATTGCCTGCAGTAGGAGGAAATAGCTGTCTCAGTCAGTTACTTGGTACCTCTCCATTTACTCTAAAAATTCTTGTTATGTTCTATGAAAAATTCATATTATGCTATACTAATGGAACACCAATCATGTGGCAAGTGTGCCAATAGTTGTCTCAGTGTTCATCAGGCCTGAGTTGCCTTGTGGATGTAGTGGGTAGTTGTTTGATTCCAATAGAGAGATCAGATATTTTCTGTAGGATTGTAAGTTATCTGCTGTAGATTGGTGTTTCTTGTTGAGTAATTCTTCTGTTGGAATTTGAGCCTCTTGTTGAGTAATTATTCTGCTAGAATTGTGAGCTCAGAGATTGTCTATTTATGGGTTGTATTTCCTGAGAGGAATGCTCTCGTTAGCTGTTATTTTGACTCATTAAGCTGGAAACAAAGTGCATACTTGTACTAAACCAGATCTGAGTAAAAATAGTTGCAGCAGACTTGGGTTGTCTACAACATTCTTTGCCCTGGTGGTATCATAGCCTGGCTAGGGGGTGGCATATACAGCAGATTGCCTGCGGTAGGAGGAAATAGCTGTCTCAGTCAGTTACTTGGTACCTCTCCATTTACTCTAAAAATTCCTGTTATGTTCTATAAAAAATTCCTATTAGGCTATTCTTGCTAAGAGATCTGTTACACCGTGGGGATGAAATTCTAAAAGTCCATTTCCTTAGGTTGGATGTGCATATGGTCCCACATCATAAATTACAAATATATGTGACCAAAGCTTTAAAGGCAAGAATAAAAAATAAGAAAGCAATACTATAATAAAGCAACAAGCAATATTTATATATCACATAAGACATCGCACTTACCTCTTCACAGGACTATGAGACCGAGACGGGGATCGAGATGGAGATGCAGACTTAGAATAAGAGCGAGATCGCACATATCTACGTCTAGGGGAAGGAGACCGTGAATATCTGTAGTGAGACCAGCAATAAAATTACATTTTATAATTGCAGAATTGTGATTTCAACAAAGCAGAATATGCTCATTCTCAAAGCATCCTTTATGTCCTTCATAAAATACAAATTTATTTTCAATGGCAATAAGATGTGGTTTGAAAACATGAATTACTAAATCCATATTATCAGACACAAATGGTGACACATCTCACCTTCGTCTAGGAGTGTCCGCCTGATTGTAACACACAAGATCAAAGAATTCATAAGAATCCAGATACAATTTTCAAAATATACAAAATCAACATAAATGAGAAATAATACAAGCATGTTATTTCCATTCTTTCCTTCATTCATTGACCCAGAACAGGAAAAACAATCGTATACTACAATACAGTTTTACTTCTACAAGAAATACATGTTTGGAATAGGTTAGTGAAGCTATAACTGATTTTACCATCAATGGAAGAAGCCCGGTGCTGGTACCGCTTTTCTGCAAAACCATCCATGCTTGATTGAATGTTGGGCTCCTTAAACTGCCAAAACATGCAAAGGTTGAAAGCCCTAAAACCGCATAAGATAAGAGGAAAATCCACTTACCCTCACAGAGGAAAAACCACCTTCGTTAACTTGGGTGGCCTGAGAGGGCATAAAACCACCTCCTAAGAATAGAGAACCTCCATCCGACTGACTCTGCATGCCAAACATATTTATTCTCTACTTTGTTAATCCCCGTAGAGAACAAGGGTTTTTGGATGAAATTCACAAAGAAAATAATATCGGGTGCGAAGGATATGAAGTGTAATCAAATGACAATGGTGTTTTTCTGCTGTGAATTCTTCAGTGATATTGGGGATTTGAGGGCGGAAGCAAAACTCCCGCCAATTTTCTTCCCTCCATTTCATTCGCCACTTTGTGTTGAGGGTTTGTGTTATAGGTTTCTTAGCAATTTTTCAATGTATCCCAATCTTATTGAGAGGTATCTACATCTTGAACCTATGATATGATGTCATTTGAGATTGCCATAGTAAAGATTGTGAGAACTCTTCTATATATTTCGTTCTTAATCTTAATGTGTATCCACATTGCACCTTAATTATGAGAAGAAAGGTAGGAGGTAGTAGCAGGTGCTAGGATTTCTGCAAATGTGGGGGTTCTTTAATGGAAATGCATTGCTTATAGTTTGAGTAAAATGTTATTGTTGTTGTAGAGAGGTTTTTCTAATTAGAGAGGAATGTTATTTGAGAGTAGCAAAGAAACAATTGATACCTATATGTGACAAACATGCAACATAAATGAAATTAATGCTTATATATTTCCATTAAATAGTTTGGAAAACAAATGTGTAGAAATTGTGAAATAAATTAGCAAACTGGGAAGCGTAATGATGCCTTTTCTAGCTAAAATGGAAAAAGTATTTTTTCATGTACTAGGCACCTCTTCTTTAAACTATCTACTTAGTTCTTTATCTGCTTTCAATAGTGTATTTATACGAGCTAAAATACATGGCGTGCATCCTCGATGCAGCCGAACATGGTGTACATGGTCACGAGCTTGGCACCCAAAAAAGGGCTCTGTTCGAGCCCGCTTATGATCAAATGGGTGTGTAGAATTTCAAGTGATTTAATGTGAGTACACGCTTGTAGCAGAGATGCGTAAGATTTGGTGTACATCGGATTCATGAAATCCCATTCTGGTTCTGCATTACAATTTGGATCAGCCAGCGATGGAACTTGCATGTGTCTGCAAATTTTGAATTTATGTAAAGAATATTGGCGGGAATATGGGCGAGACAAAACCAATTTCATTCCGACCAGGGATCAAATTTGAAGGGTAGGGTTTCATTTCACTTTGAAGGGTTGTAAGAAATTGAGCCCTTTCAATTTTGACATGTAAAAATAAATTTTTCTTTTCATTTGAAACGGTAGGTGTGCAACAAAATTTTATTATTTATTAAAAACAATGTATAAAAAAGAAATGACAATAAGAAGAAATCCCAAGTGATTCAACATTTACATGGAATTAGTGAGGTAAAACATGTACTCTCCGGATCCCTAGAGCATATAGTTTATTGAACTTAGATAAGGGACAACTTTGTCGGGCTGGTGAAATACTCAGTTGTTAGGTCATTGATAAAATAAGGCATTGGAATTTGGAAGGACCTTTGAATGGAGGATTGATTCCACTTGATGGTGGCTCTATTGGTCAAGTGTGATTGGGCCTACCTAAAAGAAAAACCCAAGAATGTAATACCTAATGCTTTCAGGCAACAAATTTTTTATCAACCCTAAGTTCAGCAGTTATTTTTAGAATTGAATCATGTCCTCCCCAGATGCTCAATTCAAAGTGATCAAACAAAAGCCCCAATTTTAGGTGGATTATGGATAGTCCCTCCAATGTATATCGAGTTTATACCCCTATTCGAAGTGATCAAACAAAATCCTCAATTTTAGGTAGATTATGGATAGTCCTACCAATCTATATTGAGTTTATCAGCCCTATCGAAAAGATTAAGTATTTATTAGTCCACTATAAGGAAGAACTTAAAATTCTCCAACAAATATCACTACAAGTTGGGTGTCTAGTGTCTACCAAAGTCAACAAGGGAGACTAATCATAAACACATGTTTGGGAGGTTTGCGATAGCAAGGATGTTGAAATCATGTTCTTTGCTAGCTCACTACACTCCCAGTCCCTCATTCATGAACGTCCGTCAGGGGATTCCCTTGTTTACATATATTGGGAGACAACTTGTACTTATTGTTTCCATTATTAGAAGGTTGACAGGAAAACGAAGGGGTCAGAGTCTACAACATTTATAGTGTCGATTGTTAAATATTTTATCCTTTCAACCTTTGGATTTCATTAAGGAAATTGGAATAATTTAAACACTTATATTCAAATATTGTTCTTTCAACCTAATGTTTACAATTCACGGTAGAAAGTCAAGGTGTGGATACAACGACGGCTAAGCATGGATATAGCGACGGCTAAGAGTCCAGGCATGGATACAGTGATGGCTAAGAGTCCAGGCATGGATACAGTGATGGCTAAGAGTCCAGGCATGGATACATCGATGGCTAGGCATGGATACAGCAACACCTCGTTGCTGTTACATCGGATTTTATACCAAAAAGTAAGAAACGTGGAAAACCTCCGTGGAAAAATCCGCACTTTTGTACTAGTGACATGTAGTGAAATGTGAAATGTAGTGACATGTAGTGACATGTTCACTAAGATCTTCTCTTGCTTTTCCCTTGAATTTGGGAATGTCCATGGGAAGCTTGTTAGGTACAGCCGGCCAAGACGGGTCATGAGATACCAAATCATTCATTAGTATCGACAAGTCAAGTAATTTTAATGTTGCGAGGAAAGGGAGCCTAGGTTGAGCAGGTCAATGCCATGCTCACTAATAGTTTTGGTTCATATAAGGATGGCTACTATAAATACCATGGCCTTGGCCATAATATCCTCCTCCCGTTTGACCTGTGTAGGGCTGCATGGAAGCATTATGATGTGGTGTACCTTTACTATGTGGTGCTACAAAGCCATAATTAGAGGATTAAGCAGGTTGTTGATACCCATACGCATAGGGTTGATAGCTTTGTCCATACTGCGGTCCATAAGATTATCCATGAGAAGATCCATAAGATGTCCCATGGGATGTCCCATGAGAAGCTCCATAATTAGGGATATGGGGTGTTAAATTTTCATATGCTTAGCTAAGACATCAGTATTTCATTTCATTTTCTTAACAAAACCATATAAACAGGGTCACTGAAAGATAGACAAGCACAACCATACAAAAGGAACACAAAGATTTATCCTGGGAAAACTCTAAAGGGAAAAACCTAGCAAAAGCTTCCTCAATATAGATGTCCCAAAAAGATAAAATATAAAACTAGCAAGGAGATCAAAGCCTGGTCCTCCTCCTTCTCCAGCTACTTCTCTTCTCCACTAATGCACTACACAAGTGAGAGTGTGTGTCAAATGAGGAGCCCTACACCTCTATTTATATTCATCCGTTCACTTAAGTTAACTCATCTGTCATGTAGGATCGATTTAATCACGTAGGATCGAGTTACACATGTTGGCTCGAGTAACCACACTAGGGTGCTAATGAACCACCTTTACAATTAGAGGGGACTTCCTCATGATTTTTATTAGTTCTTCTGATTAGGATCATTGGGGTACAAAGTAATACAAGTGGTTCTCCCGATAGGACCATCGGGGACCACAAAGAAATACATATAGAATATTCTTCGAAGTTATAATATTTCAACACTCCCCCTTAACGAGAAGGGTATTCTATAACAACATCAACAACAACAATAATAGGAGAGAGATAGAGTACAACATCAACATCATCAGGGTGATACATATATAAATCATTGGAAGCTTTTCAACATCATGTAGTATTCATCTTCAATCTTTAGTCTTCAGCATTATCACTACTTTGACCGCTTCGATCAGCAAAATATTTAGCATCTTGACTCTTCAATCAACAGCAACATCTTCAGCACTTTGACCTTTCAATCAGCAACATATTCAGCACTTTGACCTTTCGATCAGCAACATCATCTTCAGCACTTTAACCTTTCGATTAGCAACATCATCTTCAACACTTTGACCTTTCGATCAGCAACATCATCTTCAACACTTTGACCTTTTGATCAACAACATCTTCTTCATCACTTTAGCCTTTCAATCAGCAACAACATCATCATCATACTCTAATCTTTCGATAAGAAACATCATCATGAAAACATCATGAAAACATCAACATCATCATCATCATACTCTGATCTTTCAATCGAAATCATCATTATCATCAGCCTCTGATCTTTCGATCAGAAACATCATCAACTGAACATCATCATACTCTAACATCAACTCATCATTAGATTCTGATCTTTCGATCAGTACATCATCATAATCATACTTTGATAATATGGCATCATCATCATCGGGATATCATCATCATCACATTCTGATATTTCAATCAAAAACATCATCATCATCATCGCATTCTGATCTTTTGATCAGAAAACATCATCATCATCATTGCATTCTGATCTTTCGATCTGAAAACATTATCATCATCAGCAACATCATAATCATAAGCAACTTCTAATATTCTGATCAGAAAACATCATCATCATTAGTAGCATCCCACAGTACAAAGACAAAGATGTCTTTGGATCTCTTTTGGACTCAAAATCCAAGGATGATGCAATCCTATCACATTCTCGACAACCGAGGTCACCAGATCCATTCTGAACTAAGGTTCAAGGAAGATGCAATCCTGCTACATTATCGATGACCGAGGTTAAACTAGATCCATTCTGAAACGAAGTTCAAGGATGATACAATCCTGCCACATTCTCGATGACGGAAGTTACACCGAATCCGTTCTGAACCAAAGTTCAAGGATGATACAATCCTGGCACATTCTCGATGACCGAAGTTACATCGAATCCATTCTAAACCAAAGTTCAAGGATGATACAATCCTACCACATTCTCGATGACCGAAGTTACATCGGATCCGTTCTGAACCGAATTTCAAGGACGATACAATCCTGCCACATTCTCGATGACCAAAGTTACACTAGATCCATTTTGAACCGAAGTTCAAGGATGATACAATCCTACCACATTCTCTATGACCGAAGTTACACCGGATCCATTTTGAACCAAAGTTCAACGATGATACAATCCTACCACATTCTCGATGACCAAAGTTACACCAGATCCGTTTTGAACCAAAGTTCAAGGATGATACAATCCTACCACATTCTCGATGACCGAAGTCACTGGATAACTTTTGGACATATTTCCCAAGATGATATAATCCCTCCTCATTCTTGAAGACCGAGGTCTCCGGATCACTTTAGGGCAAGTTCCCAGGGATGATACAATCCCACTTCATTCTCGAAGACCGAGGTCTCCGGATCACTTTAGGGAAAGTGCCTAGCGATGATACAATCCCACTGCAACATCATTAGTCCCCCTTTCAAACCACACCAAGCTTGTCTCAAAAGTATTCAAACTTCACTCAGGACAAAGGTTTCATCAACACATCAGCAACCTGTTCATCAGTACTCACATACTGGAGCTTTATGGCTCCTTTTTGCATCATTTCTTGAATGTATAAATACCTAATTTCTATGTGCTTTGATCTGTCGTGGAACATAGGGTTCTCTGTCATCTTTATACAACTTTGGTTGTCACATAGAATTACGGTAGTGTCCAACTCGAGATTGAATAATCTTGACAGCAACTTTCGAAGCCATATGGCTTCACAACTAGCAGAGCAAACTGCTATATATTCTGCTTGAACAGTGCTTAGAGCAACACTGGATTGTTTTCTTCTAAACCATGAAATCATAGTAGATCCCAGACTATAACAACCGCCTGATGTGCTTTTTCTGTATGAGATAATTCCAGCCCAATCTACATATGTATATCCATATAATATATACTCATGGCTATTATCATAGTATAGCCGAAATTCTATAGTCCCTTTCAAATATCTCATCACATGTTTGGCTGCTACTAAGTGAACCCATCTAGGTTGAACTAGCTATTGAATTAAAGTGTTCACAGCAAAACAAATGTCTGGTCTGGTATTTGTTAAGTACATCAATGACCCAATGATCTATTTGTAGAGAGTCACATCCACTAACTCTGATGAGTCATTAGTTAAAAACTTTAGGTTGGAATCCATGGGGGTGGCCAAGGATTTGCATTCCAACATATTGAATCTTTCAATATCTCTACTGCATACTTTCCCTAGTTGAGAAAGATTCCTTCTAAACTTTGCCATACTTCCAGACCTAGGAAATAGTGCATTAACCCAAGGTCTTTCATCTCAAATTCTTCTGCTAGTTTCTTCTTGCTTTCCTTAATCTGTTTCTCATTCCCTGTCAAGAATAAATCATCCACATATAGTAACGGGATGACAGGCTCATCTTTTACAACCTTTAGGTAAAGGTTAGGATCAACTTTACTTTTGGTAAATTCCATGCTTGACAAGAAACCATCTATTCTTTCATACCAAGCTCGAGGAGCTTGTTTAAGACCACATAATTCCTTCTTCAACTTGCGTACGTGTGTATGTCTATCTTCAACTTCAAATCCTTGAGGTTGTTCTAAGTATAATTCTTCTTCGATCAGTCCATTAAGGAAAGCTGTTTTCACATCCATCTAGTGTAAATCCCACTTCATCATGGATGCAAGTGCCATGATAGTTCTAATCAAAGTATACCGTGCTATTGGTGCAAATGTCTCTTCATAATCAATTCCTTCTTTCTGAGAGAAACCTATGGCTACAAATCTTGCTTTATATTTCTCGATACTTCTGTCAGCTGCATGATTTACTTTGTATATCCATTTGGAGGAAACTATACTCTTTCCTTCTGGTCTGGGAACTATATCCCATACATCATTCTTAATTATTGATTGATATTCTTTAGTCATTGCTTCTACCCATTTTTTCTTCTAGACCGCTTCTTCAAAGTTTGTAGGTTCTTTATCTACAAGATCACACATCAAGGCTACATAGTTGGAGAATGTCTTAGGTTTCTTTCTTTCCCTTGTGGAGCCTTCAGGGGCTCCATACCTTTCTGCTTCTCGAATAATTTCTCTTGTCCAAGCAGGCTTTCTCTTTCTTGTTATTTCCATTATGGGAGGTTCTTGAGGTTCTGCTATGTCATGTTCTTCAGGAGCTTCATCTTCAGGGAGACATGTAGATTATTTATTTCTGGGAGATGTCTCTTCTTCATACACTTCTTCATGTTGGCATTTCCTAGATCTCTTGAGGGCTGCCTCTTCATCAAATGTCACATCTCAACTTATCTCCATGTGATGGAATCCAAGAATATATATTCTAAATGCTTTGGATACCTCACAGTATCCAACAAATATCCCCTTCTTTCCAGGTGGATCTAATTTGGTTCTTTTCTCTTTTGGTATATGAATATATACTGTACAACCAAATATCTTGAGGTGACTTACCTCAGGCTTATTTCCTGTGAATACCTCTTTTGGAGTCTTGAACCCAAGAGAAATGTGGGATATTCTATTATGTACATACACATCCATTATTTCCACTTCTGCCCATAGATGCATTGGAAGATCTTGATCATAAATCATTGTCTTTACTGCCTCCATGATGGTTTTGTTCTTTCTTTCCACAACCCCATTCTGTTGAGGATTGTAGGGAGTGGTTAGTTCCCTTCTGATTCTAGAGTCTTTGCAAAAGGCTTCAAACTCTTTTGAGGTATACTCTCCACCATTTTCCGATCGGAGTGTCTTTATTTTCTTATCTGAGAGATTCTCTATCAAGGCTTTGAACTCCTTGAATTTTTCAAACACTTCACTCTTTGCTTTCAAGAAGTATATCCAAGTCTTTCTTGAAAATTCATCAATAAATGTGATATAATATTCAAAGCAACTTAAAGATGTAGAAGACATTGGACCACATACATCTGAATGAATCAATTCTAACGTACCTTTTGTCTTTGTTTCACTTTTCGGAAATGGATTCTTGATGTTCTTTCCCTTTGCACATCCTTTGCAAATGCCTTCATGCTTGATCTTCATGTGTGGTAATCCTATCACTACTTTGTTCACATGAGGTAGAACCTTGTAATTGATATGGGCAATCCTTCTATGCCATAGTTCACTAGGGTCAGTGGATTCATGCACTAGGGTTGTTTTTGAGTGCCCCTTTAGTTTATACAAGCCTCCTTCTTCTTCACCAATAATGATTGCATCTTCAATATTCTTTCCTTTGGGCCACATGACTACTTGGCCATCTATGAAAGAAAATCTGAAACCTTTCTTATATAAAGCTGAGATAGAAAGTAAATTCTTCTTTAGACCAGGTACATATAATACATCCTTCATTTTTAGGGGATTACCTGAATCAAGTTTGTAGCTTGCTTCACCAAAACCTTTGATCGGATATTGATAGTCATCTCCTAAGGATACCTTCTGAGGAGAGCTCTTTTCTTCAATTTGGACAGAGTTTTATTTTGTCCCTTCATGTTCTTTGAAGCACCACTATCAATAAGCCAGGTGTCTTCTCCAGAAGTTATAGATCGAGAGAGTGCAGATAATAGCACAAACTCTTCTGCATCCTCTTCTCTAGCTTGTTTTCTTGGGGGACCTTCTTCTTCTTCTTCTTCTTCTTCTTCTTCTTCTTCTTCTTCTTCATCTTCATCTTCTGCTAGATGGGCATGGTTCCTTTTGTTGTTGTTGATCCTCTTTCTATATTCTTGCCTCTTTATAGGACAATTTTGGGTAATGTGTCCTATCTTGTTACAATGAAAACATTCAAAATCAGAATAGTTTCTAAAGGAAGGATTTTCTCTTACCCTTTGGATTCTTCTGGGAGGATGAGACTCCATGAAATTTCTTCTCTTGAAGTTTGATTGGCCTCTTCTTGTTTTAGTGTGAGTGGCTAGGGCTTTATCATCTACTTTTAGTAAGGCTTCCCTATTTTCCACTCTAGTCTCCTCTTGAATGCAGTCTTCCCATACAATATCAAACTTCATGATTTCTTTTCTGGCACACATCATCTAAATAAAGGACTCCCAGGGTCTAGTGAGACCATTGAGAGCAGTCATGACCATTTCATCTTCATCAAGATTATCTCCAATAGCCTCTAGTTGCTCTTTGATCTGGGAAACCCTTAAAAAGTAGTCTTGGATGGATTTTCCATGATTCATCTTGATGCTCTTCAGTTGAGCTCTTATATTCATCTTCCTGTTGATGTTTCTTCCTTCAAAAATTCTGGAAAGGGCATCATACATTTCTTTTGGAGTCTTCTTGGATGACACTTGAGGAATCAAGTGATCCTTAATGGAGTCAGCAATAATTCTTTGTGCCCTAATCATATCCTTTCTATGCTTCTCCTTGGCTTCAGCTGCTTCAGGTTCTGACACTTCTTCTTTGACATACTTATCAAGATCATTCTCTTGGAGAATGAGACCAATCCTTTATTTCCATGCTCGAAAATTCTCTATGCCTTCTAGCTTGTGTTCAAGCTTAGTGCTTAAAGTCATCTTGCTAGAGAATTACAAAAATTGAAATTTTGTGGAATGAGAAACTGACCTTACCAGGAGATGCGCTTGAATGAGGTGAGTTGACTGATGTACTTGGATTCTGGAAATTTCAATTCTTCACCTTGCAAGATTCAGCTTCTGCAGAAATTCCTATCACTGTTTCTGTGATATATCCACAATTGCTGCCCTCTATGTCTGAAATTTCGTACTGAGGTAACCTAGTATGTCCCTGATCCAACACCACAGGTTTCACCAAAATTGGTTTCACTGATTTGTATTTATGATCCTTTTCCCAAGTTGACCTGTTATAGGACTATTTAGAACAACAAAGTTGTATGGACTGCCATGTGTCACTGTTTCATCTTCTGGTTCTCAACTTCAGACCACAGAAATTGCAGTCCACTATTTTTATGGAACAACTTCAGGAATTCTATTTTGATCTATGTATCCCAATCTACAGCAATTCTGCAAAGGTGTCTTGTTTAGGGATGAATTCTAGAAGAGGTTGGAACCCTAACTTGGAGGGATCATATCTCACAGAATATAGAGAACATGAGGATGAATTTTGGACACAGTGTACATAAATATTTTATCTTTGGTTTCTGCAATTTTTAGCTCATGATCCTTCTCCAATCTTAGGATATAGCGAATGTACCAAAACGTAGCAATTTTAGTATTTAGGTTTTTTCTAGCTTGGGGTCAAACTAGGGTTTGACTTTCCTGGAGTTTCACCCAACCAAATTTCTTGATCCAGGTCTCTAAACTTTGATTTTGATGAGGAGAACAATCCTATGCCAGGCTCACTCAAAAATTTCTCTTCTGTAGAAATCCCTAATTTTCCGCACCAAAACTGAAAAATGCTCAGAATCAAATTCCGCTTCGACCGAAAGATGTGCCCTTCAATGGAGAGTCAATCTAGCCTTCTTTTGCTGATCGATTTTGGATAGAGACCCAAAAGTTAAGAAGCTCTATATTCTATAGCTACACAATGTCTTCTTTCAGGGTGGCTCTGATACCATGTTAAATTTTCATATGCTTAGCTAAGACATCAGTATTTCATTTCATTTTCATAACAAAAGCATATAAACAGGATCACTGAAAGATAGAAAAGCACAACCATACAAAAGGAACACAAAGATTTATCCTGGGAAAACCCTAAAGGTAAAAACCCAGCAAAATATTCCTCAATATAGATGTCCCAAAAAGATAAAAGATAAAACCAGCAAGGAGATCAAAGCCTGATCCTCCTCCTTCTCCAACTACTTCTCTTCTCCACTAATGTGCTACACAAGTGAGAGTGTGTGTCAAATGAGGAGCACTACACCTCTATTTATATTCATCCGTTCACTTAAGTTAACTCATCTGTCATGTAGGCTCGAGTTAATCATGTAGGCTCTAGTTACACATGTATGCTCAAGTAACCACACTGGGGTGCTAATGACCCACCTTTACAATTAGAGGGGACCGCCTCATGACTCTTATTAGTTCTTCCGATTAGGAGCATTGGGGTACAAACTAATACAAGTGGTTCTCCTGGTAGGACCATTGGGGACCACAAAGAAATACATATAGAATATTCTTCGAAGTTACAATATTTCAACATGGGGAACTCCTTGCGATGAACCGTGAGATGATCCAGAAACAAGAACATGACCTCCCAAAACAACAGGAGGTACTTGACTTTGAGATACTATCATGCAAGTAGTCGCAGTACAAACATGACTAGTAGCAACATTCTAGCCCGAAGGACCATGTGAATGAGGGGGAGGAAGGGTTGTCAAAAATGCATTCGAAGGAGTAGGATAAGAGAACTAAGGGACATGTGAATGGATGTAAGAAGTGTTCACTATGGTCACTCGTCTCGGTTCAGGTATCCGTATATGACTACTAACACTAGGTCTAGGATGGAAATGTGAGGTAGCTTCCACCACCAGGATCAAAGGTGCAATGTGACTAGTTCTCCCAAATCTCTCAGCATGGAAAGGAATAGGAGTGCCCCTAGGCGTAGTTCTAGGCTCAAATTTTGACTCGGCATGATGTGCCAGATCGTGTGCAGGGATGTCAGGCATGCCATAATGAACATGACTAGTGCTTGTGGGTTCATGATGAGTCTCGTTCCCTGGAAACCAATACCAGAAACCTATGAACAAGGGATTTTTATACCAAAATCCTATCACCATCATGTGATAAGACCTTTGACATACCTATTTTCCCTTAATCCCAACACTTGGAGAGGAAACTCACACCATTTGTCAATTCTACATAAAAATGCTCAGCACTGCACTTTCCTTGTTAGCCATGAGTGGTTCCTTGTTCGCACTGCCCTTCTTCTATTTGCTATGAGAAGTGCCACTACCTATTACCTTTTGGTCCATAAGCAGTTCTTACCAGAACCGCTCTGTAATAAGAGGAGAAACGCGGTACCCTGGGTAAAAAGGGAAAAAGAGAAGTTTCTCGAGGATTCTAGTGCATAATCCTCGTGCAATCCCTTATCCCTATCATTGTGGGTTAGTTGAGCTTGAGATCCCCCATCATAGGATCTTAGAGGCCACCTCATCCACAAATCTCTCACCCATTCCTATGCATTAAGCCCTATAAATGAAAGCTCATGGTCATGGTTGAGGGGGTGAACTCTTAAGGTATTGTTATGTTGTTGGATTGATCACTTGGCCCAAGCCATTTGAGAGCATAGAGAGAAAGGTTGGAGCTTATGGGGATGAAAGTGCTTGGTTTAATGGAGATGCATGTCAACACTGAGGCTTAATTGGTTGTAAACTTCTCCATTTTATCTTAATGCAAAGATGATTTTTGTCCCACATTACTGTTGTTGTTTGATTTTACATGTATATGTTGTTAGATTCCTTAGTCACTAACATAGATTAGTAGATTATATTCTTACAGCTTTGATGTGTTTGCGTGTTTGATCTGATTGCAAGTACATAGGGTTACTATCAAAGCATTACATTCCAAGTATATACGGCGTCTAGGGAGAGTCTTCATCCTTTGTCGTTCATTTTTTTCTGGATCTGAACCATTCAGACCAATGGAACACCTTACTATCCGTAGAAGGTGAAATATTCTTGCTTACAAATTTGGTGACTCCACTGGGAAATAGATATATGTATCAGTTGATCTGATTTTCCTCAATTCTTCAACTCTTTTCTGAATCCAGGCTCCTTCTCCAACTCTCTTCCTTCAGATCTGCTTTCTAACTTAGTGAAGTTGGGTTTGAAACTTCCAGATCTGTTCAGATCTGAATCATTTCAACCTTTTATGCTCTATTCTTGCAACCAATCTATCAGCCTTTACCTTGATTTGGTCCTTTTCTGACTTGATCTATCGTTCTCTTTGTGTTTTGGATTTTTATAGGGAACCGCGCCTATGCAGTATACGAGAAGCAGTGCCACCGCCTAAACCCATTTAGTAGCACGTGATGCCACCGCTTGATTTATGTTGGCGAGAAGCCGTGCTGGGATAGATCCACTCTGTCAACACCTTAGAATCATGGTGCTAAGTAGGCATCATTCCAAGACCTCTTTTTCTCATTTTTTTTGTAAAAATTTGAGTTGTGTTGCTTTCAATCCTACACTATCAGACTTGTGTGACAGAATCTGATGCTTGTGGTTTGAGATTTTATGGTTTAATATTGGTTTGATTGGAAAATTCAAAATTTTGATTAGTTTTTTTTATTGTCCATCCACTTCTATGCTTGTTGGTTGTGTTTATGAAAGGATTTCTTATTTCTGAAAATCTTAGGGTGTTAGTAAGATCTCTTTTCATTTCTGTTATATAGACTGAAAGAAAAACATTTGATTAGCATCTTAGTTTCATTTCTTTCTTGCATAGTCAACTTCTTTTTCCTTCATTTAAAAAATAAAATTTTTGACTGAGACTAGGTTATCATCATTGAGCATTGGACATTGGGTCTCTGATTGGATTTTCAAGCTTTCAGGTTCTTCATGTTCTATTGTCTCTTCATGTTTTAAGTTATATTTTCTTATGTTTTAAGAGAAAGTTGAAAAAATAGAGTGCATTTGCATGTAGTGTGCTTCTTGTTTTTCTTTTAGGAAAAGAGATTCTTCCCCTTCTTATTTGCTTTTAGAAAAGAGAAATCAGATTGGAAGAGTGTTGCTTGTATTTGATTTTGTGTTCAAGACTGTTGTTTGGAAGTCTTTTTGGTTTTGAAATGAAAGAAAATACTCTCTTTCCCTCCCATAAGTAGGCATACTGAACAGTAAAGTGAAAATATTTGCATATGCATACTGCATGGTTTTACTTTTCTATCAAAACATCATGCATTCACCTAACCATCCAATTTAAAATTAACGATAGTTATAGGATAAAATTTACGTAGCAATTGGAGTGATATGTTAGAGACATGCTCAGGCATCGTTAAGCGTAGGAGTTGTCGTTATTTGTCTGCATTACATCCAGGGACTCGCGTGGTTCTTCCACGTACCGTCGGTATATCGAACGACCTTTAACATATCCTTGAGGTATATAGAAAGGTACTTCACATACATGATTGTATATCAAAAGGCCCCTTATGTATGGTTATGCATTAGACAACACTACTACCAATTCGAGCTCCCACGTACTTTGAGTATATCGAGAGACCCCACTAGGATACCTTATCCATTTGAGAAAATCACTTTGGCCATCTTGTTTGGAGCCATACACCGAAAAGAACATTCGGGGAGATTACTACACATGTACCCTCGAGGTATATCGTGAGTGGCACCTTCTTCACAATCCTGGTGAGAGACCTAATTTTCTGAACTCCTCCTATCATTTTAAGTGTGCTTGTTTTGACCTATAGCTTGTGTAGGGAAATTTTTTGGTGTGTTTTCTAGATTTTCAGACCCTATTTGAGTTAGGAACTGTACAAACTAGCTAAGTTAAGACAGTCCAGAAGAGAATAGGGATTGCCACCTGATTTTATTCCTGGTTCAGGAGAAAATCCTATGGAAGCTATCGACCAAGGAGCTGCTACCACCTCCCAAGTGGGATATAATGTGGTTGTAGAAAGTGGAGGACCATATTCTTCACACTTACCTCCCTTGGTCCAATAGCCTTCTTGGGGAGATTCCTCGTTCCATTCTCCCATGGAAGGTCACGTTGGTGATACTACCCATCCAGATTTTGGTCCCAATGCTCCATTTTGGGACACCCCTATAAGACAGGCCATTGCTTCATTTGGCACTCATGTAGAATCTTTTGAAATTGAAGAAGAACATAGGAAATATCGTGCTGCCATTCTCCATGTAAAGGAGATTGATAGGTAGATAGATGACCTTTTAGGCCCAACACTATTACGGTCCACATTTGTTCCTGTGGGATATCATTCACTTGCTGATTCTATGAGGCCCATTGAACCGATCATAGATCGTCCATTAACACCCCACAACATAGTTCAAGATACCACCCCTACCACCTATCATGTTATGTTTGTCCCAACTCCTCCCAGGTCTTCCACACCTAGGGCTCAATATTCAATTCCCATTTCATCTATACCTTCTAGTGCCGAGGGTTTCGTTATCTGACGTTGGAATTGTATCTAATCAAGGACATAACTCTAACATAGAACCATCTACAATTTATGTCCCTCCCACCCATACTAATGTGGTTAATCCCCCATCCAATTCATCTCATCCCTCCGGGGCACAACCTGTAACCATTCAATCTTTTGGAGATTATGGTTATCAAATATCTATAGGTAACATTAATCATCCACCCAATCCTACAAAAGTGCCTTATGCTAGGATTCCATATCCTAGTAATAATTTTACGCCATGGGTTCAACCCAACTGGTCTTACATGCCAGCCATGGGAGGGATACCTATTCATACTGTGGGAGGTACTAGAGGATCGCCTTATGGATGTCCTCCCCCTGGGATCCTAATGGTCCCAAAGGATCTGGAAACTTTTATCCTTATGGTCCTAGTGGTCCTGGGGGGCCTGGTGGCTTTCCTCCTTCTGGCCCTGGAGGGTCTGGTGGGCCTCCTCCTAGTGGTTCCAGAGGCTCTGGAGGTTTACCTTCTCCTGGTGGCTCTCGAGGGTCTGGTGGTCTGCCTCTTGGTGGTCTTGGTGGTCCTAGTGGTCCTAGTAGTCCTGATGGTCCTGGTGGTCCCGGAGGCACTGGAGGTCCTCGACTTGGAGGCCCTAGTGGTCCTATTAGTCCTAATACCATAAATGAACCCCTTGCAGGCATATTTTCCATTAGTTCTTTGTCACAACAACCTGTCTTTTAGTCCAGTTTTGGTCATACTGGTAATTATATGCCATATCAATATTACCAGTATGTGCTTCCCAACCAACAATTACCTTTCCTAGCAGCTTTGGACTTACCTGACTTGTTCAAGTTGATTAATGACCCCATTCAACACAATCCCTCATGGGCTCCTATTCTGATAAAGTTACCATCGAATATTCTGAAGTTCGATGGGAAGCAAGGAGACGATCCAAAGAACCATGTTATGACATTCCATATATGGTGTTCTTCAAACTCCCTCATGGATGATTTCGTTCGGTTATGACTCTTTCAGTGAAATTTGACCGTCTGGCTGCGAAGTGGTACATTGAACTCCCACAACATTCGTTTGTCAATTTTGGCTCGTTGGCAACCGTGTTTCTTACACACTTTCAATTCCTTATTCGTTACAAAATGGGTATTGATATTTTAACTTCTCTATGACAGAATACATCCACCCACATATCTGATCATATTCATGAGTGGAGAAGGTAGATAAGGATTATTAAGGCCCCTATTCTAGATCAGTTACTAACTGATTGGTTCACCAAATCCTTGTTGCCTCCTATTTCCTGAGATGTGGCTATGGGCAGTGCTGTTACTGAAGAGAAGGCTATCAGTCATGCTCAATATCTAGACTTGGTCTATTCCCAGTCTAGAACCCTTTATGACTTGATTCCTCAGGCTCCTTGCCCAAGCACCGATCCCGCCAAGCCACCAACAAAAGTACCTATTGATGAGATTGTTGGTTCAATCCAGTCCCCATTAGCAGTGAAACCTGCCAAGAAAACCCAAATTATGACCCCTACTCCTTCAACTCCTAAGGTTTCTGCCGAAGTCAATTCCATTCAAAGTACTCAAACCTCGGGTAATAATAAAAAGAAAGGTAAAAATATAAATAAGAAACATGGAAACCAACAGGAGACTCCAAGACCAACCAACAGTGATAATGACAAAGGGAAAAAAAAAGCAAAATATCCCTATCTGCTCTATGGTGGGGACCATTTTTCAAAGGAGTGTCCTTGTCAGGACAAAATCTCCCAGTTTCTGAAGTCCAATCCCGCACCTGTAAAACTTACAGATCCTTTTCCCTCTCAACAACAACTGATAGACCACATGTCTAATTAGGGTAACTCTAGTTCATTAGAGGAAATTTGTATGATGTCCTTAGATACCATCAATCTGCAAACTCGAAGTCAGAATTATGACAAACCTGCAGATAAAAAAGAATATAATTCTTCTTCAGGGAAAGTTCCCTCTACTATTTCTCCTGAGTCCTTGTCTATTGTCCCCTTATCTATCAAGAATCCTACTCTCGAAATGATTTTGTGCCCATCTAAGAGTACTCTTCGGAAGGCAATATTTAACCCTAATTCCTGATCTTCTTAATTTTATAATGTAGTTGAAGATCTCGCTCAGGAACCTTGTGCAATGTCTACCCTAGAAGTACTCCAATGTTTCCCTACACAGTACAAAAACATGTTAACAACATTAGGAGCTTTAGACCCAGATAATACCAACTTGATCCATTTTAATGTGGACAACTATAAGTCTAGGTTACCTCATAAACTTGCTTTTCAGATCATTACGAAAGTAGTGGGAAATAAAGGTTTTTGAATGGTACTAGATGAAGGAGTTTTGACCTCAATTTTGTCTCTGTCTTGTTGGAAATCCTTTGGCTCTCATGAGCTTGTAACATCACCTACGACCCTCAAGGCCTTTGATGGATGAGGTTTCCAACCCCATAGTCTCATATCAGCCCTAGCAATCGAGCTGGGGGGAAAAACCATTTCCATTCAAGTAGAAGTTGTGGATACCCCTTTAGATTACAACCTCCTTTTAGGGACAAATTGGTTCTATGCCTTGACTGTTGTTGCTTCAACAGTATTCTGAATAGTCCAATTTCTGCATCTGGGGATAATTGTTACTATTGACCAGCTTGATTTCTATACGCTGGATTTTACTTGCTCCATGGATAATAACATCCCCATGTTAGGCCAGTCCCTCCTCCTTACCAGTCAATTGGGGTAGGCATGTTGAAGGATTCATCCGTTATGGAGGTTTTTCCATCCACTCCTCCTAGCACGGACACCGCGTCAGTCCATATGATCACCTATGATGTGGAAGCCTACAAGGCACTTTTCAAAGAATTCCATGATATTTTTTCCTGGTTCTATGAAGATATGCCAGGGATTGACCCATCCATTATGGTCCATGAGATTAAAACCTATCCCTCGGCCAAATCGGTCAGGAAAAAACTAAGGAAAGTCCATCCTCAGAAGGCTGCAGCTATTAAAGCTGAAATTGAGAAACTTCTCAAAGCTGGGTTTATTTATCCTGTACCCTTAAAGAAATGGGTATTGAACTTTGTCCCTGTCAATAAAAAGTAGGGTACCATTAGAGTCTCTATCGATTTTAGGGATTTGAATAAATCTTGTCCTAAGGACAACTTTCCTACTCTGCACATCGATCAGATTATCAACAACTGTTCTAGAAATGTCATCTTTTCATTCATGGATGGATTCTCTAGCTATAACCAGATTGAGATATTACCCTTCGGTCATCATAAGACAACATTCATTTTCCCATGGGAAACCTTTGCATATAAGAAGTTACCTTTTGGCTTGAAAAATGTTGGAGCCATGTTCCAACGTGCGATGTCCTATGTGTTTCATGATATTAAACATATTGTTGAACCATACCTTGACGACCTCCCTGCTCATTCAAAGTGATGGGAGGACCACCCTGGTCACGTTAGAGAGATATTCCTGACATGCCATCATTATAATATACGTCTCAATCTGCATAAATGTGTTTTTTCGTTGAGACAGGATGTCTTCTAGGTTTTGTGGTATCCAAAGATGGCATCCAGATTGATCCTTTGAAAATGCCGCCATTTTAGATATACCAGCCCCAACTAATCTCCTTGAACTCCAAATTAAGCAAGGAAAGGAAAACTTTCTCTTCCATTTCGTGTGCAATTTCGCAGAGAAAACACACAGTTATATGCGTCTCCTCAAGAAAAACACCCCATTCTTCTGGGATGACCAGGCCCAATGCACCTTTGATAATCATAAGCACGCTTTGACTCATTCACCCATGATACACCCCCTGGATTATTCAAAGGACATTCTCTTGTATATCGTTGCCTCCACTACTACCATCGCTATGGTTTTAGTGCAGGAAAATCTCCATGGTTAGGAGCACGTGATTTATTACACTAGTAAGAATCTCATGGATTCCAAAACTCATTATTCACATGTGGAAAAGTTAGCATTGGCCACGATCATTTCTGTACAAAATTTTCATCCCTACATTCCACTCCGCTGTATTGGCAGACCAGAACCCGATGTATTAAATCCTGACTCGTCAGGTACTTGGGGGCAAGTACTCCCAATGGATAGTCATCCTATAGGAATTTGATTTGGAATTTGCTAAAGCCACATCAAATAAATCCTTGGTCTTTGTAGAGCTTATGTGTGATCTTCCCTATGCTTCGACGGAATCTGAGCCCAGTGATTCATTTCTGGATGAATTCATGTTCCTAATTAGCACTGTCGACCCTTGGTATGGAGATTTGCTTATCTATCTCCAAACACAATGATTTCAATTGCATTTATCCCATGATGATCGTCGCCGTATCCATCACCACGCGAAATACTACCTCATCCTAAATGATACCTTGTATAGACATGGGATTGACTCTATTCTCCAGCGATGCCTCACTCATGAGGAGGCTGAACATGTGTTAAATGATTGCCACTCTGGAGCATGTGGAAATCATTTATCTAGGATGGCTACAACCCAGAAAATACTTTGTGCTGGCTATTTTTGGCCTTCTATCTTCAAATATTGTCATGAGGTTGTTAAGAAATGCCTACCTCGTCAACACTTTTATCCTAAAAAGCGCACCCATCCTGCTCCGCTACACCCTGTCATTTTCGTTGTCCCTTTCGCCAAATGGAGGATTGAACTGATGCATTGTAAGCCTACCACAACTGGGGGGCATGGTTACATCATCGTAGCCGTTTATTATTTCACAAAATGGGTTGAGGCCATGCCTACATATGCGGAATATGGTAATACTTCTACTCTCTTCCTATTCAATTATATTATAGCTAGAGTTGGAATCCCACAGTCCATCGTCACTGATCACGGATCACATTTCCATAATCAAATGATGGAGGAAATGAGTGCCAAGCTAGGTTTTTAGCATGGAAACTCTACGCTGTATTATCCACAAGCTAATGGTTAGGTAGAGGCCATTAACAAAGTTTTAAAGACTATGCTTCATTGGATGGTTTTAGATCATAAATCCTACTGGCACCATGTTCTTTTCTCTACTTTTTGGGATTACCACACTTCAGTGAAAACAACCATTGGTTTCATGCCATTTCAGCTTGCCTATGGAATCGAAGCTGTCTTACCGATTCAATGTCAGATTCCATCTTTACAACTTGCCGTTGAACTTCTCCCAGACACTTCTGCAAAAGAAGAAATATTTTTGTACTTGAATAACCTTAATGAGACTCAAAGAGATGCTACCTTGGCTAATGAGACACATAAGAAATGCGTCAAGGCATAGTATGATAAATCCATCCATCCTTGTGTCTTCAACGAAGGTGACCTAGTTTTGACTTATGACCAGAGATATGAAAATCTAGGGAAGGGTAAGTTCGAGTCCATGTGGTATGGACCTTTCATCATTTCTAAGGTTTTGGAGAAAGGAGCTTACGAGCTCGTTGATTATAATGGAATCCCTTTAGGGAAACCTCGCAATGCGTTGTACCTGAAAAGGACTATGCCTACATCTTTCCTAGATAGTATCTTGTATATATGTATATTGATTGGCTTTCAGTGTGCTTTTAGTATTTTTAAGATGGTTTTGAGTTTAGTGTCTACATCTGTTTATACCATGTTTTGGTCATGCAGATGGATTTCTATGGCTTTGCTGATGGTGCTTACTACCACACCTTGAATATTGCCTCAGCTGCTTGGGTCCTCTATTCCCCAGCTGAATATTTGGTCAGTTCAAGAGCAGTTTGTATAGGTCCCGCTACTAATAACATCACCGAGTATGAAGCAGTCATTGGTATTCTGACTGGAGCTGCCTCCCAGGATTTCCATGATCTAGTAGTCTTGATGCAATCACAACTCATGGTTTTTCATTTAAACCATGTTTACACCATTAGGAACCTTGTACTGATTTTCCTCTTCTAGAGAGTACGCTTGCTGGAGAGGTCATTTGATACCATCACTTATAGGCATATCCCTAGGGAACATAATGTAGTTGCTGACTCATTAGCTAATTACATCCTAGATTGGCATATTTCCCATTCATGACATTGAAATCAAACATGGTACATCGTAAATAAATATTTAAAGACACACAAAACTCATGTAAAATTCATTGACCATTTGAAACATGTAAACACTAGGTAAAAGTCTGTATATATATATACGAAAAAGTTTAGAAAAAAATAGGTCTCGAGACCTCATCTGAAGCATGTAGGATTTTAGGCAAAATCATCATACAAAATCCTGAAGCTATCATCTTTCAGTACATATATCATCCACTAGTGATGCTCATGGTAGCACATGACTTCCCAAGCTACCCTACGTAGTAGCCTACTGAACTGGCCTGGTACTCCCACTGTGGATCTCTGATATCTCATCGAGAGGTCATCTATGATAGCATCTGGGATATCCAAGGTCAACCTCTCTAGGTTTTCCTCTAACTACCCAATGATATCATCACCCTGTGGCACAAAGCGGGCTCCAGCTCGGCTGTCCAATGAAGAAGCTCCTCCGGGTCACACTGCTCCAACATCTGCATGAGAATATACAGGTCTCGTCACTTAACATAAAAAATATAAAACATAAAAAACATAAAAACATTTCATCCATTTTATGGTTTAATGATTCTTACCGATATCACCCCATTGTCAGCTAGGTGGGAGTGGTAGGTCAGGATCTTCGGTGAAGTTCGTACCTGGGTAAGAATAATCCTCAACCATGAGGATCTGATCTTGGAGCCATCTAAAGAATGGGTCACTGAACTTCACCCTTCCCCTACCTACTCCTATACAAGCCATGACCTGGACCCACCTCAGCATACGGGGTTCTCACACTCTCAAACTCCTAAAAGCCACCTGAGGTCTCAGTTGTGGTACCCACTCGAAGAAGAAGTAGGATAAAATGGAACCTAAGTCAAAATGCTTTATCTCTCCCTGCCAACACTTAGTCAGCTGATCTTTGAATATGGGAAGCATAGCTTTCACCCAGTTGAACACCATGGGTGCCATGGCCTCTATGGCATATAGCATGTGTGCCCTAGAAGCATGGTGCACACCCTGACTCTTGGCTACTCTCTGCATAGTAAATAGGATGGTCCATAGAGAACCATCTGTCACTTCTCTGATGGGGATTTTCTTCCCTGATGTCCTCATCCCTAGAACATAGTGATTATCCATAAGCTCTCGAGTGGTAATATCCCTTCCACAGGAACTTGTTAGTGATATGGGGGCACCCTGTCTTGAGATACCAGTCAAAAGTAGATATCCTCTACCTCCACTGTTAGTATATGGGCCCCCACCTCAAAGTACTACTACTTTGGATTCCACATCCGCAGTATGTGCTCCAGCAACTACTCATGTGACACCATGCTTGGGGTCCAGAAGAACTCCAGGATCCCACAGTCCTGTAATGTGGCTATACAACCCACATTTCTCTCAGCAAAGGCATCATCATTGTCATGTGTTCTTTATTTCCATATCACCATGTTTTGAGCAACCAAGACCTGCAAAAAAAAAATCATAGAATGCATTAGAATCATCCCTAATCATTAAAAATCAAAAGAATGAATTTATATTGCTCATGCCATTAGTTTAAAGTCTCCACGGTCGGCACCTCTTGTTCACCATTGGAGATAGGCAGTGGCACCCCCTGTCAACTATGTTATAGGCACGGTTCTTAGGAGGTACCGCATATCCCAGAAGGGGTACTCACAGTGCCCGCTTTTAAGGTTTTAGGGCTTTCCATATGGACCCAAAACCCCACAAAAACTCAAAATAAATTCTATGAAATGAAAGAGTAAGGTTTTAGCTGTTACCTGCAACTGATAGTGCTCAAATCGAACAGTGGAAACTCCCAGTATCAGCTGCTGAAGAACTGGCTAATAAAGTGCTCCAAATGCTCTCCACTGTGGGTAAATAGTGAAATGATTTGATTTTTTACTATTTACATGACTTATATAGGCATTTTTGGGTCTTACATGTTATAGTTTTGACTTAAAGTTACTTTTTATTCGAAATTTATTAGTTGTAATCCCTTAATGCTAGTTATGAATGCATTTAACACTTGTTTCTGAGTTGATTGTAGGATAGGAGAACCATAGTAAAAAATTTTGGAAGTTTGTTTACAACTTTTTTGTACTTCCATAAAATGGAAAAGATCGACAAGCGTTTGTTACGACACTTTGATCACGCTCTTTAAACCTAGTATTAAAGGTACGAGTCTATTTTTGAATCTTTCTAGGCTTGTAAAAGTTGATATTGTGTAAATAAACATCATGGATTCTTCTTTTCACATCTTTTTTCAGACTCCTTAAACATGAAAAGATCATCAAGTCCATTTCTGATTCTTTCCAGGCTCGTAAAAATTGATATTGTGTAAAGAAACCTCATGGAGTCCTCTTTAAACTCTTTTTAGGATCCCTAAATATGAAAAGATTGTCGAGTACTTGTCTTCTTCATGCTCGTAAAAGTATTTGAAGAGTTGTCCTTTCGACGGTAGGTTATCTCTTTTTTGGTTTGGACAGGACTATTTATGAAAAATGAACACTCCAGCCAATCATGACTGGAAGAGTTCTCTAAGGTATGATTTTACACTTTTTCGAGCCTTAGAGACTAAACCATACGCGAAAGGACCCCTTGGAGTCTTCTTCCATATTCATTCAAACTCTCCAAATATGAATGATACTGAGTTTTCTTTCAGTGCACTCGTTAAAATCAAACATTAAGAGACCTGTTTTGGGAGCAAACCCCTCCCTCCTCTCTTAGGTTCATAAAAAAATGAGTCTAGACTTGTCTTCTGATAAGCTATATTGAGTGTTTGTTACCCTATTTGAACTCATAAAACTGAAAAGAGGCACTCATCGATCATGATGGGGAAAATGGGAAGGGAATCATTTTGCAGATAAATGGCAGTTGTTTTTCGTTACCTTTGAACGTGGCACTTGTCTGCATATCATATCAGTCAATTGGGTATTCAACTGATCTCTGTGATGATCCACTTTCATGAGTCATGTCACTCCTTTGAGTCTTTCAAAATAATGCATTGTTCACTGTCGCATTGTGTGTTTGTCTCATCCAGTCATGCTGCCAAGTCTTTTTTGTCATGCTGCCCGATGTTCAAAGGGGATTTGAAGAAGCCTTACCTCTGCAGTCCACACAGTCTTTGTGTTAGTACTTTTGAGTCGATCCTATGGTTACTACATTCACCTCATTCCAAAACTATGTTTCGAGTTTCATGTCTTTGATGTGGGACTCATCGTGGCCCTCCTTCAATGAGACTATTCCCGTCGACATCAGCTCATCATCCGGGAGATAGTCTTAGAGACAAAACTTAGTACCTTGAGGTCTGTATTCCTTAATGACAGATTCTCTTGCTCTCGACATAGGTTCACATCATTGACCTTTGATTGATAGAATCGACTGGGTGTTCGACATCAAGACATCTAATCGCACTCAGTAGATTGTACTAGAGTAACTTGGGAATCATTGACATTAATGGTGATCTCCCTCGCACTTGTTAACGGTTCACATCATTGGCTGGTAATCAAGTGGTTTCTACCATGTTTGACTTTAGATCATTGTAATCACATGGATAGAATTGTACTTTGTGGAAGATGAGACGAAGACCCTAGGTATTGGTTTAAAGTGCTCATTTCTTTTCCCCAGGTTGCAATGGAGTTTTGTATATATAGCATGTATCCACATTTGTATGGTCGTGGCTACGCTCAAATTTGCGTCTGTATGACATAGATATACATTGTATGTTTGGTAGCTATGTCTAAGTTTGAGTCCTCTATCACATGGATCTACGCTGTATTCTAGTAGCCATGCTTGTTTATTCCTCTCATGGATATGCCTTATATTGGTGTGTAGCTATGAGATGGTTACTTGTGTATATGAGTCAAAAATATTGATGTACTACAGATGCCTACCCGACAACATGCTCTGATCAAGCCGACATTTTCACCTCATGGCAACGACTTGTTCTCTCAAACCTCTTGTTTATCATATACCAAAATCCTGTCACCATCATGTGATAAGATCTTTGACATACCTATTTGCCCTTAATCCCAGCACTTGGAGAGGAAACTCACACCATTTGTCAATTCTACATAAAAATGCTCAACACAGTGCTTTCCTTGTTAGCCATGAGCAGTTCCTTGTTCGCACCACCCTTCTGCTATTTGATATGAGCTATGCCACCGCTTGTTACCTTTTGTCCATAAGTGGTTCTTACCAGAACCGCTCTGTCATAAGAGGAGAAACACAGTACCCAGGGTAAAAAGGGAAAAAGAAAAGTTTCTCGAGGCTTCTAGAGCATAAGCCTCATGGCCTCCCTTATCCCTATCATTGTGGGTTAGTTGAGCTCAAAATCCCCCATCATAGGATATTAGAGTTCACCTCATCCACAAATCTCTCAACCATTCCTATCCATTAAGCCCTATAAATGCAAGCTCATGGTCATGGTTGAGGGGGAGAACTCTTAAGGTATTGTTATGTTGTTGGATTGATCACTTGGCCCAAGACATTTGAGAGCATAGAGAGAAAGGTTGGAGCTTATGGGGATGAAAGTGCTTGGTTTCATGGAGATGCATGTTGACACTGAGGCTTAATTGGTTGTAAACTTCTCCATTTTATATTAATGCAAAGCTGATTTCTGTCCCACATTAGTATTTTTATTTGATTTCACATGTATATGTTGTTAGATTCCTTAGTCACTAACATAAATTAGTAGATTATATTCTGGCAGCTTTGATGTTTTTGCGTGTTTGATTTGATTGCAGGTACACAGGGTAGGTATCAAAGCATTACATTTTAGGTATCTGCGACATATAGGGAGATTCTTCATCCTTTGTCATTCATTTGTTCTGGATCTGAACCATTAAGACCAGTGGAACACCTTACTATTCGCAGAAGGTGAAATATTCCTGATACAGGGATCATAACTAGAATGTGAAGGTATTTGTGGTGAAGGATCATACACAAGATTAGAATATACATCCCCTGTTAGTTTTTCAACATTTAAGCTAGCATTATGATAAGATCTTTTCACTGAGAGAATAACAAGCACAGCAATCACATAAGCATATCACAAGAGACAAGAGACACAAATCTTTTAGGAGGGGAAACCATAAATGGAGAAAACCCCTCAACTTCCTCTAAGATAGTATCACCACAAGATGTGATCCCAAAATAGTAAGATGACCTCCCTTCACAACAGCAGCCTTCTGTCTTCTGTCAAGCCCAAGAATTTCCTTCTCCAAAAGTGCGCCACACTTGAGACAGCAAGAGAGCTAAGTCACAAGTGATAAATAGAGAGACTCACCCTCTCTATTTATATTAGTCCGTTGACTTGAAGTGCACTCAACCTAATAATTACTACTCGAGC
>LPNX010985786.1:34589-50704 GCA_001517045.1 Pseudotsuga menziesii
ATACATTCCGAAGTTACATATACATCAACATCCCCAACCTATTGAGGTGGAGAAGACATCTCAGGAATCTCATCCTTGCAATCTCCCATCATGTGTGAATCAATGTGAGAAGTAGTCCGCCTGGACTTTCTGTTTCTCTCTCCCAAAGGAGGAGGAGATGTGGAAGGTGGAAGTCCTGCTAAAGGATGAGAATGGTGAAGTGTCACACCGAAATCCACAATGACTCAAAAAATGTAAAAGAATCTATCCAATTACACAAGCCCTAGGAAAACTAGTGTGCACAGAGCATACACTTATATAATGTAAATCTAGATCACAAGCAAACAAGGGTAGGATATGTGAGCTCCCAAATGAAGCAGGTATGTCTCTCCTAGAAGAGGCTTGAGACTCCCATAGACAACAAGCGGAGGTTCGTAACCAATTATAGTGGCCCTTAGCTTCAACGCATATAAGGATTGTGCTGTCCGACCCCTACCTAGCCAGGACACCTGCAGATTAACCTATGTGAAGTACCCCCTTGATAACATAGGTAAGGAAACTAAGGTCACCTCAATATAATTAATGCTCAGGCAGACAGTCGCAGGCAGGATTGACCGTATGGGTAGGGTAGCAAAGCCCAAAAATCTCGAAAGAGCCCCCAGATATGAATACAATCCTAGAAATATCTCTGGTGCTACTCAGTTATGATGAGAGATCATCCTAATCATTAACCGCTCACACTTCCTCATGCTTAACTCTCTTATAAGAGGAGGATCCTGAGAAACACTAATTATACCAAGGAATTTCACACTCTCACCTGGACAGACACATACATGTTTCATTTAGTGGTCTCGGAGAATTTTACTCACAATGAACTATTCCAAGACCCTAAAGGCTAAAATATAATCTTGTTGGTGCACCCTAGAAAAGAAAAGAGTGTAATTCATTTTATTATGTGTTGATTTTAATTGGCTTATTACCCAAAAGGGAAAATGATCGTGCAACTAATGGTGTTATGATGCAACAAGAAGTAAAATGCGCACCTAAAAATCAATGCAAATGCACTGTGTCGAATGAAAAATGGGGTACGCTACTACGTGAAATGCGAAATTTTCCTTCAAATGAAAATGCAATCATTCCTATATGAAAATATGACTAATAATTTCCAAGCAAACCTAGTGCAAGTACCATGCAAAATGCAAAATGCAATAATGCATAATGATGCAAAAAGAAAATATTTTTGTATTTTTTGAATTAAAATGAGATAATAAAGCAAAAGAATGACTCTACCATCCCCAAAATCTACAAGCACTATTCAAACAACACCCAAGCAAAGCACTAAGGTAAAAGAGACCTAATGCACTAATCCCAAAACAAAAAATAGAAAATGCAATGACAAGAACATTCTCAAAAAATTTCAAACTAAAAAGTGTCTCCAGTCAGAAACATAGGTGTATACAGACTCTATAAGCATCGAAGAAGACTCAACAATCATCCAAAATCTCCTAGAAACACTTAATATTCCCCAAAAAGGAAAAACTTAGGGAATTTGTGACTGTGTGCAGAAAACCCGCATATATACATGGATATCCTAGTAAAAACCACATGTACATGTGACTTTGAAGACAAAACTCGCGTACAGGAAGAGAAAGAGATAAAAAAAGAAGGTAAACAGACAAGCTAGTACAAAATTTACTCCTATCAGACACTACCAGGAAAACATGCCCACAGACCTGACTCAGAAACAGAGAAATCGGAGCAATTCAAGAAGATTGAATGCCAATAAAAACCCCCAAAGGAAATGACTAGGAACTCCCTAGTACGGTCTCCAATTCTGTTATGGAGAAAACTTCCTATGGCTTGGGGTACCACAACAAACAGAGTAACCATAGAAATCAATCCTTTCCCATATGTAAGAGAAACCAAATGTCTAACACTAAAGGATATTGAAACATACCTTATTCCGGATGGTTGATGTAGATCCCCGTTGAGATTTTCCACTCTCGCTTGTATTAGCAATTTGCTCTCTCAACATTCAGCAAACAAGACAAGAACACTATATAATTGTGTTAGACCTACTCTATCATATATAATCCATAACATATAAGCATTTAAAAGCATCCATGGATTCAATACTCATTCAAATACACATTATTGGATAGGAAAAGATATTTATACTAATATAAATTAGAGATTACAATAGTGACAACCTCTGTCGGCACGTCTGCGAATCAGAGAAACTGAGTCCTCCATCTAGGCCTCCACCACTTCAATCCTCCATCTCTCGATAGCAAGCTCACAAGAAAAAGGCAAGCTTGGGAAGAACACAAAGTGCCCCAAGGGACAAAGGGATGCAAACTCAAGTATAAGCTCTAGCAACAATGGACTATAGTTTTCTTTCTCTTCAATTCCTCCTCCTTCAATGTATCCAAAGGGTTCCTTATATAGTGCTTCAATGGAGTAATGAAAGGTAAAATCCGAGCAATCTCAAGGCATATGGAAGGCCAAGAGACAAATGACTCCGATCCACATCAAGGAAAAATACAAAACTATTTGGCCTTTTGCACACATTCCGATGTATGGGGGTTTGAGGGTCATATCCACATATATACGTGAGAAATGGATTAAAAGTCATGTATAGAAAATAATGCATTTTTTTGGGGATGATCTTGGAAACATCAAAGGTACAAAAATGGTCCATGGGGTCTAAAGAGTCTTCAAAGGGACATGGAAGGCCATAAAGATGTGATCCACCATGTGTGGTAAAATCAGCTATAACAACCATGGGTTTTCATCGCGTATTCTGGTACAAAGCAGCGAAAGAAGTTGGATTTGCTTTGTAGACTCTGCAATTGGTGTAGAGTTTGTGGTGAAGGGAGATCAATAATAACTTGAAATTTAAGAGGTTCAACTGTTATCCCTTTGTCAGACATGATGAACCCAAGCAGCCGGCCCCTAGGGACACAAAAAACACACTTGAGTGGGTTCAAGTGGATTTTGTACTTGCAACATTACAAAAATACTTTCCACAAGTTGTTTATGTGTTGAGCACGATTCTGTGACCGAGCAGTAAGTTCATTCAGATAAACCAATATAATGTGTATCAGGTCATGGAAGCAATATGTCATGGCATGCTGGAAGGTGGCTCCAACATTCTTTAGTCCAAAGGGAATCAATCGATATGAAAATGTGCCCAAAGGGGTTGTAAACATAGTTTTGTATCGATGTCCCTTCTGGATCTGAATTTGGTTATATCTAGAAAAATCGTCCATGAAGGAAAAGACCTCATGTCTGGTGCGTGCGTCAGTGATTTGGTCAACGAACGGGGTTGGGAAGTTGTCTTTGGGACAAGTTAGGTTCAAATTGTGAAAGTCCGTACAAACACAGATTATGCCCTATTTTTTTTACAGGAATAGGTTGGAAACCCAAGTGGTGTATGCGATGGGATAGATGAAACCGACTGTGCACAAATTCTCAATTTCAGCTTTGATCACATCAGCTTTGGAAGGATTAATGGGTCATTACTTTTGACAAACAGGAGGGACATCAAACCAGGTATGAATCTAGTGTTCAACAATGGATGGATCCAACCCTGACATATCAGTATAAGACCAAGCGAATACATCGTGAAATTCTTGAAAAAGCGCTTTGTAGGAAGCGACTTATTCAAAGGAGCAGGATACCCCCAGGGTGATCTCTTAAATGATCTTTGGATTGGTTGAGATGTTGATATTGATGGTAGGTGATATATTGGCCATGTTCCCCTCTTCAAAGGAATCAGGTGCTGAAATGGGTTTTTTAACCAGTCGACTTTCTCGTGGATGAAATCCTTGGTCTCTACTGAAAATGGGTCAGATGATGACACAGGTTCTTCGAGGATGAAGAACGAGTGGTGGTGCATATCATCCCAAGGCTATTCAGGAGCGATTAAGGCCTCAAGTATTTCCTCTTCGTTACTGAAACAATGATTAGATAGGACCGAGGGATCATCGATGGTTTTGAAAGTGGAAGGGTTGTTGGAGTTGGATACCATGTAAATAGTCACAGTGTCTAAGGAAGGAGCCAGAGGGTGGATCTCTTCGATAATTGTGATCTCGGAGTCAAGGGAGTGTTTCTGAATATTACTCAGGGTAGTTCAAAACTCGACCAATTCTTGGAAGTGGTGAGAATAATGTCCATACGATCTGTAAAGGGCACATGCATGGTTTGTCCTCAAAGACTTGTTTTTTACTGTCGGTCCACTTAGGAGGACGACCACCAAAATCTTCTCTGTTGTATTCATGGCATCTAAGTGTGTGTGAAGGATGGGCATTTCTAGATAGTTTAAGGTTGTGTGACCCTGTACATCACACATAGTGAATGGTGGAGTCTATCAAGTTTCGACGATCACTTTAGTATTTTTCCCCTAGCCCTCTTTGGGTGAGGCGGGGCTGGTACAGAAGCAGAAGGTGGTTTATGTGTGCTAGGACGAGGGCGTGTCTTGAGCACAATGGGTTGAATGAAATTCAAGATGACTTGGGGCATTGGAGGTTGAGTGGGTAGTTCGAGGTACCACACAGGAATCCCCAATGTAAAATTCGGTAAGTTCAAAGTAGCCATCACTGGATTACTCACAATGTCAGATGGCGGGGAAAGAAAGGAAATTGTATGGACTAGGAGAGAGCCCCAATAATTCCCTAGTGACTTTATATGAGGCTACGGTTGCAGATGGGGTTGCAGCTGCCGATGGGGTTGCCGCTACAGATAGGGTTGCAATTTCATATGGAGCTACGGTTGTGGATGGAGTTGCAGTTGCGGTTGGGTTTTGGGTGCAATAGTGTTGGATGAGAGCATGCAAAAATCTGTAGTCTCGCTTGGTGGTAGTGGAGGTGGTACCGAGGGTAAGGAAGCCGTCATGGAAGTGTCGACGAACAACCCGTGGCCTATGACCAACAATGAGGGGGTGGCTATGTTGTCAATATCAACAGTAGGGATAACATTGGCTAGTGCAGTTGGCCCCTACAGATCATGGTACATTAGTTGTTCCACCGTCACAATCTTCCCGTCATGAGGGAACATCATAAGGTAGAAAATAGTGGATGTTGCAGCTCTCATGGCATACATGTAACTCTGTCCCAGGAGAAGGTTATAATCCAACTACGTGTTGAGAACTTCTATGTCAATCAACACTATTTTACTAGCTAATTATATGGGGACTCATGGAAGGATTCCCTGAGCTTTTGTGGGGTGGCCATCATAGGCACGCAGTGTAGTGGTGGACAGTTGGAGGAGAGGGGATCCAAGTTTCTTCTAGACCAACATTGACATGACACAAGTGGATTCCCTTTCGTCAATAATACATCAATGCATGACCAAATTATGAATCGATACTAGAATCTAGAAGGCAATGGTTGATAATATTTCAGGCTCTCTGTTTTCCAAATCAACTGTAATCAATTTGGAGTCAGAGGGATCTATGTCACTGAGTGTAGCCAACAATGATTTTCGCTGTGGAGGGCATGTTTTCAGAACTTATAGAGAGGACATGGGCATAGGTGACTGGGAAAAGTCATCAACAATTCTATAGTTCACCATGTCTCTAGCCATGGCATTGTTGGAAATCCGCTGCATGGGGAATCATGGTCCCTGGCCCTTCCCGTCAGGGGGGAGTGGGGGTAAATGAAGGGGTATGGTGGTTGTGTTGTACGAGGATGTCGTTGATGGGTCAATGGTTTCAATAGTGGATCCATACTGATTTTTCCTAGTCTTCAAGTTGACTTCTTCATTTATCATGGCTAGAAGGTCATGAACACCTATCTCTGTAGGCGGGGGTGTGGTGGGATCTATGGGAGAAGGTAGGGGCATAGGTGCGGTTGCTACTAACCCTTGGGGTGGTAACGGGTTCTGGAGAACCATGGGTGGAGGGCTTGGTTGTGTTGGATTGGATTGAGCTAGAACTTCCGCATTGGTACGTTGAGCTTCATTCTGAAGAACCTGATCGGCATGACCCATGAGGGGGAATTCATTGTATAATGACCATAGACATCACATAGTTTGCACATCTGGTTGGTTCGTAACGGAGCGTTTCATCTAGGTGGATTAGCCTTTTGGGGGTTTTGAGCTAGTGGGTTTGCGCCGGTGTCGTTGGGAGGGTTTAGTTTTTAGTCATCTCCTTGAGGTTGGTTGTTACCTCGATTCCTAGTTCAGTGTTTTCTCCCTTTCCCTTATTGGTTAGTGGGGGTGGGTTGGTTTGGATGGTTCTGTTGAGCAAAAAAATGTCCCATGGGTGTCGACAAAGCTGGGGCGAGGGTCAAAGTCACTTGCATAGGTAGTGCATAGTAGACCAGAGGAGTTGGAGGGGATATGAATTTGGTCATTGGTCTCAAATACGGTTGTTTTGTCCAAGTTGGTGTGTGGTCATGTTGTTGTGGTGCAGGTTGTGCGTAGGAGGTTGTTGCTTCAGAATGAACAATCATCCTTGAGTAGTCGAGAACTTGGTTTTCTTATACAATGCTTGGGGCATTTCTTGGGTGTGGTGGCATTATAGGAGCTTTCACACAACACTGTGGATGTTGAGAGACAGAACCTATGATACCATCGGTAGCATGGGATTCCCCCAACACGTTGCAGTGAGAGGTACCAGCACGAGGAGCATCAAGAAGGATGGTGTATAGGTATCCTGACTGAGCATAGATCAAGTCAAATTTTTGGGCCTTCAAGATGGCCTCTTCCTCAGATTGGGGGCATCAGAGGTGACATCCTTGGCTATGGGTGGTAGCAAGGTCTTTAAAAACCAACCAAGGAAAATCCTGTCTTCCAGCTGAATCTTGCACAAGTTCCGGTGTCCCCACCACTTTTGGATTTGGTCGATTATATGAGTCGTCATGTTTTGGAAGAAAGATAGGAGTATATCCACACCCTAGTCATAGCAGATGGGGAGTTGGAAATATGCAGAAACATGAAGGCTAAAGAATTGAAGCCCAGGTAGGTAGCTTGAGGAAGCTCAATGTACCATTTGGCTACAATGCCTATGACTATGCATTGAAACAACTTGATTCTTATTGAATCATCCATAATTTTTTTTGATGAGCACCATAAATGAAACATCATGATGTGGTTTTGGGGGCACTCCCCTTCCTTCCCTTCAAACTTTGGAATATCTAAGGGGAGTTTGGTTGGCATAGGAGGCCATTAGGGTTGGTGGTAGATTGGGTCATTGGTTAATCTATCCAAATCAGGCAAGTTGAGGCATTCCATTAATGGGAGATTAGACCCAAGGTTACTGTGGGAGGGGCCAATGATGGCACCAAAGTTTGCAGGAGCATGATGTCCTTGCATGACTGCGGGCACCTAAAGTTGACTTCCCGCAACGGGGATAGTTGGGATGGTGGTGGAAGGGTCACTGCCCCTAGGTATGAGAGGTGGTACTATGGTAATAACAGGGTCGTCACCCCCAAGTATGAAAGGTGGTACTATGGGAATGACAAGGCCACTGCCCCCAGGTAGGAAAGTTGGTACAGTGGTAAGGATTGGGGTTGGTATGGGCCCATCACTATTGGGTTGTAGGCTCACTACGATGTTTGTAATGGTGCTAGAGTCGCTAGCCATGATTGTAGTGGTAATGTGAGGCATGGACATGGGTCCGCTTCCAACTACCCCTATGAAGAAGGGATTAGGATTCACTCCATACATGGGGATAGATGGTGCAATGTGTAGGTTTGGCTCGGATTGGTAATAATTCGATTCAGAATCAGAGGTTGTATGGCCTTGTGACGGTGAGGAGGGTTGTCGAAGATGGCCTCACCGGTGACGATGTAAAGATCCAAACTAAGGTGGATGGCCTCTTAGGTGTGAGGAAGAGCATGATGGATTAATGGTGTCTTGGTGGAAATGAAATTTGGACCCCAGTTTTAATGGCTTCCTATTAGCTCATAGGTAGTCACTTGACCACAAAGACTTTCAGGAGACAATGCTTGGATTTTTCCTCACAAAGGCATTCTATTCAATCAGAAGGGGTCGTTGCTTGTTTCACTTTGCAATTCCTCTCATTGTCTAGCTTCTTTGGGGTTCTTGCGGTACTCCTAAGAGTGATTTTTAGGGTAGATCCCAAGTACTTCTCGTAGTTATGGAAATTCGGGACTTATGCCCTCAAACTACAAAATTTCATTTAAAGTAAATTGGTTACTTTTAAAGGTTCGCTCAGGGTCATGAACTGAGTTTGGTTGAATTATATGGTGTGTTTGTGTGTGTACTTTGTGGAAATTGAACCCAGGTTTTAGAACAATTACACTCACAAAAATTGCCAATTACACATGCAAATTACTCACAAAGGAGACTGAATATGGAGCAGAACACTAATCTGTATTGAATAAGTGTACAATAGCCAACATTGTGAAGTCATAGGATACCACAATAAATAATTACCTGAGATATTTAAATGCATAAGGATTCCATTCGAATTTGGTCAAAAGTAGGCTTACTAAATCTAAGCAAATCCCCCATAGGTGCATAAAGCACTTTCCAAAACTGTCTAGGAGATCACGAATTGGAAAAATCAATTAGGCAAGATAATAGATGGTGGAAGGACAACTCATACATTCTTTTCATAGGAGAAAAGAGTGGAGGATGATGAGGACAAAAAACAAGTTAACTTCACCTAGTCAAACTTTCCCAATTGCCTTAAAACTCAGAAAAAGCAAGCAATAAAGCAGAAAAAGTAGACATGCACTAGGAAGGCCAGGAATAAATTAGATTTGATTCCAAGTGGTTTCCCAAGCACTCCATGACTCAAATTTATCAATTTTGACCACTTTGGATGTGTGGAGGACAACTTGCATAAGGTGGAATATGGAAACTAGGAAAATAAGACAAAAATTGGATTAATTAATGTCTAATGAAGCTAACTATGGGTTGATTATTCTAACACCCCACCTTAAGCCTGACTTATGAGTAAAATATCAAAAAATTATAGGGCCTAGCAACAAGGATTAGTCACCCTTTACATACTGCATGTCCATTTAACCAAGGAAAGAGGCAAAAACCCAGTGGGAAAAATCCTCCCTTAGACATGGACAGTAAAACAAAATTTGAAATCTTGTCATCACTCATGCTTCACAGCATGATCATCAATCCCCAACATTGATTTGAGATTGCTGAATGTCTTCTCACAAAAAACTTTGGTGAAGATATCTACTACTTGTTCTGAAGATGAACAGAAGAGTAGGTGAATGGTGCCATCATGCACAAGCTGCCTGATGTAGTGCATATGGATCTCAATGTGTTTGGTTCTCTATTTCTGAACTGGATCATTGCATATTCGAATGGTACTTTGATTATCCCAATATATAGTAGTTGAGTATTCTGATTCAAAGCCACACTCTCCAAGCAAACCCTACAACCATAAACATTGAGTTGTTGCATTTACAACTCCTCTGTACTCTGGTTCTATAGATGAGAGTGCAATGGCACTCTATTTGTTGCTTGAACAGCTGATTGGCCCTTTAACAAGCATGAACACATATCCTGATGTTGAATTTTGATCTGTGCTATCACCTGCCCAATCACTATTAGTAAACCCAATCAAATCAAGATCAGATTTAGCTTTGTAGAAGATCCCATGAGTCCGTGTTCCCTGAACAAAGTTAAGGATCCTTTTTTATTCTCTCCAATGGATCTCATGAGGCTGATCCATGTATCTTTAAGCCACACTTACTTCATAATAAATATCAGGTCGAGTATGTGTAAGATACAACAAACATCCAATCAATTTCCTATACAGTGTATTTTTTACCATAGGTGAAGAATCAGCTTCTTCAAGCTTAACTCCTGAAAGGAAAGGAGTCTTGCTTGGGTTGCAATCCTTCATATTGAATTTGTTCAGAAAATCCAAGGCATACTTGGACTGATGTACTTTGATTCCTTCTTTGTTTTGAGCAATCTCGAGCCCCAAGAATTGTCTCAATAAGCCCAAATCAGTCATTGAGAAGGCATGGTTCATTGCATCCTTCAAGGAAACAATTTCATCCTTTGAGCTTCCTGTAATGATAAGGTCATATACATACAAAACAATGATCATTAATGAACCATGAATCAGATTTAGATATACATTTGTATTTGACTTGCATCGAAAAAAATTCAGTGATAACAGAAAGCTATCAATCTTGGCATACGAAGCCCTGGGGGCTTGCTTAAGACCATACAATGACTTCTTTAGCCTGCACACAAGAGATGGTTTATTAGAAAATCCTTGAGGCTGATGCATTTAAATATATTTAGTGAGATCTCCATTCAATAAAGAACACTTCCCATCCATGTGATGTACCTCCCACTCCTTCGAAGCTGCAATGGCTAAGGCTAGCCTGATGGGGTCCATCTTTGCCACTGGTGCAAAGGTCTCATTGTAGTCTATGCCATGTACTTGTGAGTATCCCTTGGCTACAAATATGGCATTGTACTTCAGAGGTGAACCATCAGCAGCAAATTTGGTTTTGTAAACCCACTTACACTAAACTAGCTTCCTCCCTAGGGGAAGATCAACCAACTCCCAAGTGTTGTTCTTCTAGAGTGAGCTGAAATCTTCTTTCATGGCTGTTTGCCATATTGGATCATTTGTTGCATATTCATATGTATATGGGTCTGATTCAACCATCAGATAGAATTTCTCAGAAAACGTAGGATCTTTCATGCACAGAGCACTCTCAAATTGAGATCTAGTCCTCCTAGGATCATTAGGATTTCCAGCTAGTTCTCCAGCTGCATGAATGGTCTTGGCTGCCCATTTTGGTCTTGTAGGACTGTTAGGATCTGCAATTAAATCATCATTATCAGACATATCAGAATCATCAAGTTCAACTATCTCTTCACTTACATTCAAAGGTTCTGGTGGTGAAGAGGATTCTCCAACTGTCACTGCTGCTAGGGCCTCTTCTTGAAACTGAACACACATTTCAATGAAGACTTTGTTTGTGCTAAAATTGATCAGCTTGTACCCTTTTGAATATTCAGAGTAACCAAAAAGTAGAAACTCTTTGCTTTAGGGCTGAAAAGCCTTCCTCTTTTCTGTTGGAATTCTAGCCCAAGCCCTTGAGCCAAAAATCTTGAAATGGGTCACATCTGGCTTGTGCCCACTCCATGCTTCGAAAGGAGTCATACCATCAAGCTGTTTATGAGGCACCATATTCTAGATATAGGCTGCACAGTTTATAGCTTTGGCCCAAAACTTTGGTGGCAAAGTCTTATCCTCCATCATGCATGTTTCCATCTCTTTCAGTGATCAGTTCTTCCTCTCAGCAACACCATTTTGTTGTGGTGTGTAAGGGATAGAATGATGCATCTAAATACCTACATCTGCATAATATTGAATGAACTTAGACTTGACATACTCACCACCATTGTCATATCTGAGGACCTTGAGTTTCCTCCCAGACTGGTTTTCAACCAAAGCCTTAAAGACTTTGAAGAGGCCAAAAACTTCAGACTTGTGTTTTAGGAAGTAAACCCAGCAATACCTGGAAAAGTCATCTATGAATGCCAATGCATATTTGGCCTGAATCACTAACATATGAGGAAATGGGCCAAAAAAATCACTGTGGATCAACTCAAGAGGTGCAGAGGTTCTCTCATGACTAGCTTTCTCAAATTTATGCTCTGGGTGTTTTCCTAAGATGCAACCTTGACGGAATCCTTTGGAAAACTTAATCTTTGGTAACCCTATGACCATTTATTTTTCACTCAGATCAGAAAGATACTTGTAATTGAGATGGCCAAATATTTCATGCCAAATATTACTTCCCTCATTAGCATGAATCAGAAGAGTAGAGGGGTTTGAGTAGGGTAGGAAGTGTGCAAACCTGTATACCTTCGAAGTGTAATTTGCAATTCCTTTTGCAATGACTTTACCACTTGAGATCTCTGTGATCTCAAATTCATCAGGGGAGAATATGACCTTCTTTGGAGATCCTATGTGAGTCATCTGATACATTGATAAGAGTTTAGAGGCAAGAACTCGAACATAGAACACATTGCTGAACTTACCATGGTCAAGATCAATCCTCCCTTTGCCCAAAATTTCAGTGAGAGAGTAATCTCCCAGTACTATTGGTGGACCTTTCGACATGTCAAGTGAGGTGAATGCCTCCTTGTTCGAAACCATATGTCTTGAAGCTCTAGAATCAATGATGAAACTAGGTGAGCTTGATGTGCCAGCAACCAATGCATTAACTCTCTCTCTATCTTCTGAATTTGATCCTCCTTCCCTCTTCTTTGAGCTGTCTGGAAGGGAGATGCCATTCTTCTCCAGGATTTGGTTCAGCATGTCTATTTGCTTCTTCATGCAGGAGCTTTCAGAATTATTTCCCTTACTGCAGTATGCGCACTTGCTCATTTCTCCTTTGTTCTTCTTCTTTTGGGGGTTCTTCTTGGAGCTATGAGGCTCCTTTGGAGACTTGTTCTTGTCTCTCTTTTGCTCAAGTGGCTTCTTAGATTTCTTCTTTCCTTTTGAATCTACCCTTGAATCTACAACAACCAGAGCTTGGTATTTGGAAGGTTTGATGGTGCCCATCATCACCAATTTATCTTGTTCTTGTGTGAGAGATTCCATGAAATCAGCAAGGCTAGGCATTTTCTAGGCTCGAGCTGTCAACTTTGTGGCATAGAAGGTTGATACAAACAATGAATAGTCAGAGCCAAGCTTTGAGAGTATGGCCAAAACCATTTGCTCATCTTTATTTTCGATCCCACATTGTTTTAGCTGCAAAACAAGTGCTTTGAACTTTAAAACATAGAGTTGCAGGGATTCAAAGCTATTGGGACTCAGGGAGATCATGTCATTTTCAATTTGATGTCCCCTCATCTCATCTATCTTACCAAAAAGATAAATAAGATTCTCCCATACTTCATTCGGTGATGTTAATCCATCAAGATGGAAAAGGAGGTCTCTGGATATGCTCAGACATAACAGACCATATGCCTCATCCCTCTTGTTGTGCCATTTAATTTTCTCTACAGCTACATTGGGCTCTGCTTTCATTTCCATAGTAACTCTGTAGAGGCCTTTTTCTCTCAAAAGTATCTCCTTCTCTTCTTTCCATTCAAAGAAGTTAAATGGAGTCAAGATGATCTTCTGAGATTGATCCATAGCTCATAAATTGTCCCTTTTGTCAGTAGAATGCTCCTAGTCAATCATGTCGAACCTGTAATACAAACTGGAAGGAGAGAAATTGATCTACAAAGGCTTTGATACCATTTGGAAATTGAACCCATGTGTTAGAACAATTACACTCACAAAAATTGCCAATTACACATGCAAATTACTCACAAAGGAGACTTAATATGGAGCAGAACACTAATCTGTATTGAATAAGTGTACAACAGGCAACCCTGTGAAGTCATAGGCTGCCAAAATAAATAATTACATGAGAGATTTGAATGCATAAGGATTCCATTCGAATTTGGTCAAAAGTAGGCTTACTAAATCTAAGAAAATCCCCCATAGGTGCATAAAGCACTTTCCAAAACTGTCTAGGACCTCACGAATTGGCAAAATCAATTAGGCAAGCTAATAGATGGTGGAAGGAAAACTTGTCGCCACCTTTCACACACCTGGGTCACATGGCAGAAATATTCAAGCCACTCGGTGTGTCCTTGGGGGCAAGTCTCGAAGTCAAGGCTGTCACCTTGTTCTTGAATCCTCTGTTTATGCTCAACTCCTAACGAAGCCAAGGGGGGTAGACTCTATTAAGTTACTACGGATAATTACTTAGCATGGTGATGTTAAACTAAATGAGTTACTTAGGAGTTTGAAATTTAACTATAGACAATCAATGATGACAAGATACAAAAATGAACACACGAAAGCACAATGCTGAGACACAATATATATATAAAGCAAGAAAATAACCAGTGGCTTAGAATGGAGTCAAAAACTAGAATCAATGTACTTGCATGTGCTTGGAGTGAATGTTTTGTGATTGCCTCTTGGTACGGTTTAAGTTAAATTTGAAGTGTAGTTGATTAAAATTACGCAAAGGGGGGACTCCAGATATACCCGAGAGTACTTGGAGTATGTCCAAAACTAAACCTTCACGGCTACCCGCAAGGAATATGTGGGATGAAATGGAGTCTCTGGGGCTATTTTTCATAACACACCCATTAGTGTGTGACAGAGATCGGCACCCCGAGGTCACTTTTCATAAGTTCCCGCTTCCTTTGGGTATTTTGCCACCGTGATGGTTTGATCTAGGTGTTGGATTTTCACCTGTTGGTTTATTAATTTGGGAGAGTGAGTCCTAATTACACTAGTCAATCAAGTTCTTTTGATATGGCTTGATTAATTGGATGAACCGCAGCCAAGTGTAGAGCATACACACCGGAGTCTTGTCAATTTTAGTAAATTTTACAATGGGTGTTGTTGTTTAAAAGAAAACCCTCCAAGAACCTCTTTCGATCCAAGTGGATCTCAATTGGGGAATCAAGGAGGGGTTAATTTTATAATATCTAAAAAAAACAAATGATAGAAAAGAAACAGATACATAATTATAGTTTTCTAATTAGTCCTACAACGAATCTCTTTCCCCTTTCGGGTCACTTGGGAAGTCATGGGGTAAGTATTAAGATCACTTTGAAATATAAAATATGGAATATGAAATTGATATTGAAATAAAGTATACTACCCTGCAGATTAGATAAATTCTAGCTTGAAATGAAATGAGCAAAAAGCAACAAAAGGACACCGACGCAAATCCCCCCAAGGGGGATGGGGAATGGGCTCGAAAGAGCCTATTCAAAAATTATTTTTTATTAACAGTGGTTACAATATCAAATAACTGATATAATTCCTCTTGATCCTTATATGGAGTGAAATGAAGAGCTTACAAAGTGCGAAAATTAAAATTTTTGGTCAAATGGGAGACCCCTAGGGGGATTTGAACGCTCCTGAGGCCACTTCCGAACAGAAGATTCTTTTATTTCTGTAAAACCTGATAAAAAAAATAAAGCATATCAGACTGAAATATTCCCAAAATCACTCTGAAAGCACCTTTGGGTCAGCTCACTTTTAACCCAAAAAGGTAAGCTGAAAACTAGTTAAAAGGGGAAACCAGGAACCAAGGAAAGCAGGATTTCCTTGGGATCTTGAATTGCCTTTGGGGAAGATAATAATATGTGCACTTTTATTATAGAATATTAAATTTTATCATACAGAAAATTAAACTACCTTAATAGCAAGCTACGAATTTTCACTAAAATGCTTGCGAAAATATGGTAATTTTAGCTAGATCTCTTAAAATTGAACTTTATGTGCAAAACAAAAATAAGATATAGACTTAGGAATGGATATTAATAACTATATCTATGTGTATTTTTCTTAATGAGACAGATCAGAGTAATAAGAAACCTTAAAAGTAATCAGTTTGAAGAAAATTTAAGATTTTTAAAGGAGAGAAAGGGGGAAGAGAGGTGCTTGTTGTTGAAGCAGATCTGCAGAGGAAACTTGGTAGTGAAGCACCGAGGGGCACGATATTAGCAATATCTGTTGAAAATCAATGGAATCAAACCTGAATCATAGATCTTCCAGTCACATCAAACCTGTAAGCTACACAACAAATCCTGCAAACAGAACCATTAAATCTGAAGATACATATGAGAAGTAGATGATACAACATGCAAATAATATTATTTAGCATACAGGTATTAGCTCATTCAAACATATGCATAAAAATACAAGTAAGTAATCTTAATTACAATGATCTATCCCTATGATTTCAATAACCATTCAGGCAGACAATAGTTAAGTACAAAAAATTGAAAAAATAGCAGTTTCACCTCGAATGCAGCATGACAATGATAATACACACATGAAAGGCACTCCACAATTGAGCCTCCAAAGCTTCTCTTTATTTCAACAAATGATGACCAATACACAGTTACAATGGCAAGCCCTTCAGTCCAACTCTAACTAGCTTGGAAGAGGGAGCCTCAAGTAGGATATATACAAAATACAGGCCATCCAGCCCAGAGGGGGCGCAATTCCTCATGGAATCAGATGAAATAATCTTATGGGGAGTCCATCAATGCATAACTGAAGCTAAACTGAGCCTACTTATCAACCGAGGGCTTCATTGAGCTGACACATCAACCCATACACCGACACATCAGTCCAC